>CM067358.1:46651826-46654326 GCA_034190875.2 Urechis unicinctus | reverse complement strand
CCAAAGTGATTTGATAACATTTCATGAATGTTATTCCATCTTAAAAAAACATGTATATTTTGCCTCTTTTTTAGCTCATGTAAATTGATAATAGCATGTACAAAAGATTGTTTGTAGGTACAAGAACGCCAAATAAACATGTCTATTTTATATATTTTGGCATTCGCGGTGATACATATTTGCAAGTAATGATAAAGCAGCAATGCTAGATAATATTGTGTCAGCTGTCAAAGGTAAGCAAATACACGCCTAAAAAAAAAGAAAGGCGCTGTCAGCGCAATAGACTGTCATATTAGCAGAGGCATGATGAGTGTCTACTGAAAAATAATATATTTTGGGGCGCCCTGGTAGGTGGCAGCAGGAGCTTAATCTACTGAGAACGGACATTGTCCACCGGATGTGTCATTGTTCGCATTGGTCATGATGCACGCTCTGGGCAGGTTGGGTGAAAACGGTCAGATAAAATCAGTTAGGGAGGTATATGAGCATGGTTATAGGCAATATGTTTATGTTATCAGAGTGGTGAGGGATGAACTATTACCCGACGGAATCTAATGAAATACAGGAAGTAAACAAGTCAGGTTTACTAGCCTTAACGAGCTGAGCGTCGCTAGCTGTCCCCATAAGGAAGTGCTAGATAATCCACGTCCTGTTGTTGTAGTGAATAAGCTACAGAGGTTCAGAAGTGTCAGTGCATCCGCTTAGGCGGCACACAATGAGCATAAAATGAACGGCCGTTAATATTTTTTGTGAAACTCAATTAAGCTATTGTGAAAGATCGGTGTTCGCAGAACATCCCGGCATAAATCATGCATAATCAAAATCACTATCTGTGCTATAGTGTAGGCAGGGTGAAGTGAATATGTGACGATTGGTAGTCTGCCACATCGATACCGACAGCATTGATGAACAATATATAGCTATTTGCTTTTCAATGCTAGAAGTCGCTTAATGTCCTGATAAGTGCATCGAACGGCTGTAATGTGTTTGTGCAATAATGACTGGATTATTCGTGGGTACAGCTAATCCATTCCATGATCGTTGTCAAGAAAAACGCTAGATATAGTTGTTAAAAATAACCTCTTTATCATTCTATCATGACGGATCACTTTGTTGAAACACGCAATGTCATGTATGCCACCTTATGTGCCTCACGTTACTGCAATTGATTAAATTGTACTCCTTAATCAATCGGAGTGATTATCGTCTGCGAGTATTGTATATAAAATGTGTCATTTTTCGTTAGTGATATCTAAAACGACGCCATGTTTGCTGTATTTCACAGTCTACTTCTTTGAGATTTTAAACGATAGTTATCATCGTTTTCGGCAGCGCATTGCATGGCCTTGTAGAAGAACACCATATCGCCTACGAAAAAGCACGTACGGTTGAGAATGCTTATAGTTCATTCATTTTTTGTCCAATATGTGCTTTCGACTAGATGCAAACTTGGACTGTGTAGTTACTCCGGCAAACCGAACGCTGAGATTAATCATAGTGTCTGAACATGGGAGGCATGTGTTGAATTCTTATAGACTTCGAATGAATGCCTGCCTCCCAGGATCAGTTTACAATGTCATTCAAGTAGTAAAGGCAGCGTAACTTAAAACCAGGAGCTGTCTAAATGTGTCGACACCGTCCACGCTGCACGGCTGACGCCATAGCGATTGACTGCATCAATGGCTGCAATTACTGGAGAGCCTATTGTTTAATGCTGACTTTGATGCCATCAAAACTGCACGCATTTAAATTAGCATCTGCAAATGCGAATGAATGACAAAACCGCAACGCTAAAATTGAATCATCTGTCACAGGTTTTTTCAAATTGTGCATAAAGTTGCATATGATAGTACCTATGAGCTATTATAAGTTGTGATGCCAATAGCCATGTACCCGATATTCGTGCAAGCGATCGCGCATAGAGTGATATTCTTAGGGTCTGTGGATATCGATAGAATATCCCTCAGGAACAAAGGTTCATACAGATGTGATAATGCTTACGATTTACATCTGATTCAGTAGATCCCTACATAACGGTGTAACTGAAGATGATGATATGATCAATCATAGTACTGGAAGAAAGTCAGGTATAATTCATAAGAAGGCCTTTTTTTAAAGCCGCCGAGTTAAGATCATTTTAGGTAGCCAAACAAACGATGATGCATGCATCAACTCCAATGCTTACACGAGAACAGAGCAATGCTGGCAATAAATGATATATTGCATTATTTCTATCACTCAGCCATGGCACAGTGATAATGCGCAAGTCGTTGCGTGACCTACAACAATTATACCCTTAAAATTGCACGCACATCGACTGCTAATATAGATTGCCATGATGAGAAACATAACGTGTCCACAAAGGGACGACACATGATGACACACATTTGCTTGTTAATGCTTGTGAGCCCTGACTTATTCACATACAGCCTTCATACTAGATTCCCTCAGAAACTTCTAATATACTATTCCAAATTAGCCAACATCATGACTATACGTT
>CM067358.1:46426826-46646826 GCA_034190875.2 Urechis unicinctus | reverse complement strand
TCATTCCACCGCAGATCGCTTTCAATGCGCTGATACAAGGTCAAAACACACTAATAGCAACATCCACTACGAGTATCCCTCGGGGTCTTATCAAACAAAGACGCAACTGATTTCAATTGCTACATTTTATTTTGGAAAAGAAGCGGAAGCAAAGTCAGCGTTAATTGTACTATCGAGATTGGTTTTATTTTGAGTTAGGCTTATGTTAGTCACAACACAATATGTTTCCGATTACGGTGTGGCGGGGTGTATTTTCGGCACGTTTGTTGATGCCAAATAAATAGAGTCTTGAAACAATGCATAGGTAATAAGCTTCTCACGATTCTTTGGCCGATGCGTGGAGGCAAAATGACCAGTAGTGTACAGTCAAAAACATGTAATTACTATGCTTCTCATTCGCTGTGAGAAGGGATTGGATTGCTTCGATATGCAATAATGACAACATTGCAAGGTCCCCTAACCTAAGTGGAATATTTGCGCATATTAATTGCAAACAAATTTACAAATCTCATCATTCCAAACTCATAGAAGCATTATAAGATAGTATCACGAGATTTGCGAACACAATTTTAGTCGGGACAGCAGATAGACAATTCAGTGTCAGAATTTACATATGGTGGACGCTATATGCGTTTATAATGATATTATAAGCATGTTCTTGATTAACAACAAAACGGTTTGCAAATATGGAAACCAAAAGGCGACGACTTCTTTTCGCAGTAAGTAGAAGTTACTTGGCGCTGACAATTGCGCAAAATTACAGCCATAAGATTAGCATGCATCAACAGAATCCTAAGTGCATTTATGTTATCCACCCAATGTGAATGCACTGAAATGGCGTGATTACGCAAGCGTTTATATCATTGGCATCACCAATATGCTTGACAAAAGAAAATGACCCTCATTCACTATATATATTGCATAGGAAATAATCTGATGGCGATATAGCCCCAGCAGCCAAATACATCTACTGCATTGATTTATGATACAATGTTACACGAGGCTCAAGCATTTAATTAAAATATCAATCTGCATAACTGTAGATAAAAATAAATCGACTACTTGATTTAATTCAGGTTTTAAGGCTCGCATTGAGATGTACTTTTATCTCTTTTCATCACTTAACCCTTTTTCAAGATGCCGTGAAGTAAATAAGGCTCTATTGGCAGTATTGTATGCCCCATTACACCCCGTCGACAATAATTGGATATAATAGATAGCTTCAGCCCAAGAAATATTTACTGTCTCCACCATTTAGAGGATGGCCAATCGGAGTAACACATTTGCTTGCGAGTTGTCGACAGCATGTTGATTTACATTGCATCACTTCATATACTGCGGCAATAAATGAGGATTTGACAAAAAGGTCTTGTTGCACATTGCCTTTCCGTACAAACTGTTGTCATTGTGGTGGATTTCAGCTATCTATTAAGTGAAACAAAATAACTAACTCAAAACCAGTGGATGGGTAGTGATTAGCTATGTACATCTACATCCATGCTTTGGTGTAACGACGTAATCTGTGCATGTGAGTAATGGGATTACTAAACAAAAAACGTATGCATAGACACTAACAATCTAGTGATAAAGGGTTGTGGTTCTTTTATCAAGACGCGAAATGCGGCCTGCCGTCTCTTGTTTTCAAGCCCATCCCTCCCATTCGATTGTGGCAGGGAGGTTTTAACCTAAAGTCGCGTGTTATGTTTTATAACCCATCAGTCATTTGTCACACAAATGGTCTCGATAATGCATTCTCGTCAGTTTTACTTTAAGCGCAATCCATATAGCGACACTATCTAATATGATTTATGTCTGTGATTTATTGTCCGGCAAGAATTTATGGGGGGAAGGTTACATGTAGTCGGAACACGTTGCGTCGTGCGGTAAGATATTGATTGTAACCAATAAAAAGTAACATTTGCCTTGCAAACGCCGTTTAGAATAAGCTGCAGCCACTGATACTGCTACAATAATCCCAAATCAAATAGGCCAATTTGCAATATTGTCATGATGCTAACAGTTGATTCTCACATATATATGTAGGGAAGCTATGATTTATAAACCAGTTGACCATTAGCACGCAACAGCCTCTCATACCGTTTGTAAGCACTGTTATCATTGCCAACCAGAGTCATGAACTAACTTCGGATTGCCCTCTCTCTCTGTAGAAAGCCATACGCTATGTAAATATCCCGAATGTATCACATTTGTCGTAAAGATAGTCACATTTCAAGCCCCTGTAAGACAATCTGATGCATTCTGACATCACATGTTCTAAAATAGAGGGCACATTAATGTATATGGAAAAAAAGTGCTGTGATACATTGCCATATAAATCTAGTTCGTCGTGTCAATCCTCATCCCGATAAAAAGTCCATTTACAACGTAATTTCCAGCGTCGGGTAAAATGCTTTGGTTGAATATTTTCTTCTGTCCTATGTTTAACTAAATGTTTGTTGCATGCGACAGAGTGCTAATCCATTGTCATCCAAATGACAGTGACCACCCACAGAGTATAGATTTTCTATGCTATAATGCACACAACATAACATTTTATAAAGCTGATTTTCATCGATGCATATCTTTATTGCTTCATTGCTGTGGATGAAGGATGATGACACAAATGCTGATAAATGACACAGACTGTGAACGCCCCATCTCTTTTATCTTGATGCATGCATACCCCACTGAATTGCACATACTATCGCTCAATTACACACCGTGGTGCACAAGGCATGTCTTAATATATTATACTGATACGGCCACATAATGAATCACATCAGATTTAACAGCGTTGATGCACCTAAGTGGCACGAGAGTATAACGACGGCAAAATTACATTCGTTCGAATGCTGCTATGATGTTTGAAGTTAGATTTAAAAGGTTTAATCAATTTAGCAAATAAAATCAATACTTACAGGAGTGGTACTGCAATATACACCGGAACATTTCTGTCCTCCGTCACCAGCGACAGAACGTCATGTCTGGTCACAACATAGTGAACTTGCACGTATTGCAATGTTGTTAAAAGTATACATTGCACTTTCGTTGATGCCGGATGTATGACTTCCGTCAACTCTGTAGAGCTGATAAGCTACTCGCGTCTGTTTTCCTGATGTTAGGAGGCACTTGGACCAGCAATTGACAGCCCTACACACGCCATTACTATGCGTCTTACTCTCCGAGAATAATAATTGGATCGCTTCATGGTGCAATAACGTTCCTCAACGATGACATTTCATGGTTCTTGAGGCTAAGTGGTACATTTGCACATGTTAAATTCTCGATTAACCTTTTGAAGATGTTATCATTTCAAATTCACAGGGGCGTAAAATGGAAATAAGGAAAATGGCTTGCTAATGAATTAGAAGAAAGTTAGTCGCATAAAATCACTCTTGGTGCAATTAATGTCAATTTAGCGAGGATAAAGGTCAATGATTGCATTTGTGTAGATATGTTAATGAGCACTGCTGTGGCACGTGTCGTAGTCTCAGTGCTTCAAGACCTTACGTGACATGCCCAGTAATATCATGTGCCGAGCAGATATTTTCTTGATATTGCAATGTCCTTCCGCGCTTGTTCAATTATATAATAATGCAATCATTGTTTAAGCTTCATGCAATATGTATGGCCTTTAAAACTGCTTTAAATGTTTTGTTTATCTACTGTACTTTGTGATTAGCCTATTGCGTCAGATAACGGATGAAGTGTTCAAAGTGATTTATTTGTACGAAAAAGAGTGTTAAAACGGAGAATTCCAAGCATCCAATTGATTGATTGCAAACATTATTTTTCCTTTCTTCATCTGCATGATAATATTGTCGAACCAATCAAGTTGCCACATGATGAAGCTACATAATCTTGTGTTTTCAAGCAAGCAATAGGCCGTCGTATATGATTCATTTCCAATAACAGTTAATGTTAGTTGGAAAAAACTCCAGCAAAGCAAGTCAAATAACTATTCGAAAGTATATAATCACAACCTACATCAGAGAAGTGCGAATGATGCTATCGCTCAATAGGGTTTCCATGCAACCAAAAACGCTTTTATTGTTGCACCACAGTCAGTTACGTGTACTCAATGCCAGAACTGGACAATATCCAGTGTGACTTTTAACAAAACGAGCCTCTGTTAGTATGATATATATGTTATCTCCCAGCGGCAACGTTGTTAAGAAAATCCATATTCAATCCACGGAGGATATCCCAACGGAATTTAATCAGTGAAGTACACAGGGAAAGCGCAACATGACGGTCACATCTCCAGGTACATCAATGTGTTATCTTTTGTTGCTATAGGTGACACGTTTTTGATTGCCTTAAGTTGTCAGGTTCTTTGGAGGAACTGTGGATGATGCCAATCCGCTACTTAGACTAGTAGACCCTGACCTAATCACTTAATCTTCAGCGGATATCGCTTTAAACTGTTATATAAACACATAGTTGAACGCGATGCCCTCCGTGAATTCCATTACTAGACAGACAGACATAAGTCAACTTGCTGGAATCATGTTGAAAGCAAGTACGGCTGCGTCGTTAAAACATATTATGTGTGCGGATGTTCTTTGGTACGTTGGCAATGTATTTGCACCTGAACACGAATCTTGGCTACGTGGCATGGTGAAGTAGATGGAACAGTATGTGTAATATTGTTGCTAAATGTAGATCTATTTATATCTGTGCAGTTGCTTACTCATATTGTTTACTAGGGAGTAACGTTTTCCCCTTTTTATCTGACCGTGGTGGCTATGTTTTATCTGCCATGTAATTGCCTTTACCTCAGAATCCGTCGTGTAATGCATACCATCGGAATGCGTTGGAGGGGTAGGTAGATCTGGTGTGGTGAATTATTTATTTCCTTATCTGGAGCAGTTAAGCCGATCCTAGCGTATATAAGACCCACAAAACCGCGCATCAACACAGAAGTCCAAAGACGTCCACATATGTCTCACAGAAGTCACAGAAGTCAGAAGTAAGACAGCCCGACTCCAAAAGAGATTGACTCTCGTCAACTTCAAGATAAGCTTCAAAAGAGACTCACTAACTTCTACTTTGTGTTCTGCTGTGGAATGAAATGAAAACAACTTTGGTTTGGAAACGGAGTCTTTCATTTACTTGTACACCTACAATGGGTGTTGGTTAATTGAAGTAAAACGAACGCGCAATAGATGGGCAGATATTAATACCAAAGCCTTACCCCAGGCGCGATAGGATGGCCACAGTTGCCTCAAACCCTTGATCAAAGCAATCAATTTACTGGTTGTTACGTTTAAGTAGAACAGTATGTAGCGTGAATTCGACTGTACTCTTATTAATATCCCTCCAAATCTTTCATTGATTAAACAACGTCAAAAACGATTTTCAAGTAACATTAAATACATACGCACATGCATCAGGTTCTATCACCTTCTCTGTCTAACTAAAAGCGACCAGGGTTACCGTGGGTAATGTATTTGATATCCAACCCTCCCCCCCACACCCCCACCCCTTCGAAAGGCAGTGCCACACATGATAAATGTAGCGCAACCAAGAGCTTGCTTTCTTGCATTACAGAGCCTATTTGTCCACCGTCGGTATTAATGCCCAATGTATTAAACACAAGTATATTTTCCCTGATGCTAGATGCGCTTTCAACTCATTTGTTTAGCTGCTGAATGCCAAGACGCATCGAGACATGGTAATTTAAAACGCAATACACGCTATTGCTATGCGCCGTGTTAGCTTAGAGGAGTGATTGAATTGTCTGAGGATGTAATAACGTTCGTCAACAACAGTATTTCAGGGTCATTTAACTTAACTAGTGCACTTGCTTGGCTAAGTTGAGCACAAGTCTTCCGGAATTGGATAATTCTCCACTCTGAGAAGAATACGAAATTGCGGGCGACTCGTATAAGGCCAAGCATATATTAGTCCCCTGTTTCTATCATAAGATAGTAAGCTATTTAGCCGTGACATCATTCGTCATGCTATGTAGTATATATCGGTTCATTTTGGCAACAGTCGTTTAAATGTTTTGATTCATTCTGGACCACAAACGAATACAGATAGCTAGACTAAAGCATTGACATTGAGCAGCTTAAGATGACCTATTTGACTTGGTATGCAAAACTTTTTTCGCAATCGCTGGTTCAATTCGTAACTGATGAATAAGAATGTGCTCTGAGGAATAACATACCTCAAGTGAAGGCTACCATGATACATTTACTTGGTATTTTGCTAGCAAATAGCTATAGCTCAACACTACCATGCTGACAACATCCATACCTTGGTTAGAGCCATTTTTATCTAATATTGAAAAAATAACCCCATTCACATCAACCACCCATACCTTAATAATAGCCAGGGGATAATATTATTGCATTATTTATTGATTAAAACTCTAGTTTATCCCGCATGCAATTATTTCTAATGTATTAGAATGCAAGTTATAGTTTCACAAAGGCTAATAAATGGCAAATGTGCTACACATTTCATCTCGTTAATGGACACGTTAATTTAACGTGCGTTGCTGGAAACATCCGACTATTATACATCACTGTGGATCAGAAATAACCCTTTATAGGCATACTGATGGCGTCACAGAATGAGTCGGTCAGCACAGATGTGGTGACTGTTTGACACCTACCCGTCCTCTCCTGCAAGGAAGTTATATAATGGTTTGTATGCAGGACCAACACCCTAGCAATGTGGACGCTAACAATGACTCAAAATGCTGCACATTTATCACAAGTGCGGCCATTATCAATCCAGCCCACTAAGCGGGGTTATAAGATGTGGTACTGCAATTGTCATAACTAAACATACAAAGCAACCAATTGCAGATCGCTTTCAATGCGCAGATGCAAGGTCAGTTGACAATCATAGCAACATCTCGCTTAGAGTATGCCTCGGGGTAATATCAAACGAAGATGCAACTGATTTCATTTGCTACTTTTCAATATGGAAAGGAAGCGGAAGCAATGGCAGCGGGAACTGTGGTATTAGGAGTGGTTTATTCTGAGTTTGGATCTCGTCAATCACAACACAAAATGTTTCCGAATCGTTTATGGCGGGATTTATTTTCGGCACTTTAGTTTATGCTAAATATATGGCGTTTTGAAAGTATGCTGAGATTCTTTGCAGGATGCGTGGAGGCAAACTGAATAGTAGTTCACAGTCCAGTCATTACTATGCTTCTCATTCGCTGTGAGAAGGATTTGATTGATTCAGTATGCAGTAGCGACAACATTGCAAGGTTCCTTAACCTAAGTGGGACATTTGCGCATTCTAAGTTTATTGAGAGCAAATTTGCAAATCTTAACAATCCAAGGACACTATATACGTTTATAATCGTAATATAAGCAAATACTCGATTATAACAATACGGTTTGCGAATATACTAACCAAAAGGCGGCGACATCTTTTCGCAGTAAGTAGAATATTCTCTTTACTGACATGTGTGCAAAATCACAGCCATAAGATTGGCATGGAAATAACAGAATCCATGTTATTCACCAAATTTGAATGCACTGAAATTACAGGGGGTAGTACGCAAGTGCTTAAAACTTTAAAATTATTAGCATCCAAAATATGCTTGCATTATCTGTCGCCATTGTACTTCTAATTGTCATGTTATATCAATTAGTATGTTCAATACTGACCACTCTACGCCAAAGATGACCCTCATGCAGTTAATTAAAATATCAATAACGTTTAATGTTAGTAAATGAAGCATTAATTTTACTTCATATGCAATAATTGTAATTATTGAAAAGGGGTCAGGAGCGCTCGTTGCATTCGTTGTATTGGAAGATTATAATGCAGATTAAATATATCGACAACTTGATTGAATTCAGGTATGGAGACTCGCATTGAGATGTACAGCTATCTCTGCTCGTTCCACCACTTGACCCTTTTTCAAGATGCCGTGAAGCATAATAAGGATCTATTGACAGCATTGTATGCCCCATTACATCCCGTCGACGAAAATAGGATGTCATAGATAACTTCAGCATACAGAAATATTTACCGTCTGCACCATTCATGAGTTACCCATTTGCTTGTCAGTCGTCGTCAGCATAGTGATAAATATCACATCATTCAAAATATTGCAGCAATAAATAAATATTTGACAAGGGGGTCTTGTTGCACATGGACCATTCGTGCAAATAACTGTTTTCAACAAAGTGACTACCAGCTTTCTATTAAGTTAGATAAAATAACTCAAAACCAGTGGAAGGGTAGTGATTAGCTATGTACATCTCCATCCAGGCTTTGGTGTAACGACATAACCTGTGCGGATGAGGGAAGATGATTGAAACACTGATGAATGACTTGGTCGTTGCATTAAACATCTCCTAGTACATTGTAGCGTTCACCATTGTACTATCGCCAAGCACAAGAGATAACTTTGAGTGATCCTTATAAAGTATCAGAGACTTAGTCAATCTGCATGGATATATCAGCAACGATTCTCCAACCCCCACCTTTAACACCCACCCCCCCACTCCCCCTGCCCGCCGATCTGGCATGTGAGTAACGGGGTGACTTAAACGCACAACGCGTGCAAAAACCCTAACATTCCAGTGATAAAAGGTTGTGGATATTTTAAGAAGACGCCAAATGCGGCATCACCATCGCTTGTCTATCCATCCAATACATGTGTGGCAGGGAGGTTTTAACCTACAGTCGCGGCCGCGACATTAGGAACATGATTAATCGAATCATAACCCATCAGTCATGTCAATAATGGTCTCAATAATGTACTCTCGCATGCTCTACGTAAGGCGCCATTCATATTGCGACATTATCTTACACGATAAATGTCTGTGATTTATTGTCCAGCAAGGGTTTATGGGGAAAAGGTCACGTGTAGCCGGTGCACGCTGTGACGTGCGATGAGATATTGATTGTATCAAATGCAACATAACATTTTCCTTGCAAAAGTCGCTTAGGATAAACTGCAGCTGTTGATGTGTGCAACAGTAGTCCCAAAATCAAATGGGCCGATTTGCAATATTGTCATGTTGCTGGCAGCTGATTCTTACATATATGCGTAGAGAAACTGTGATTTACTAACCAGTCTACAATGAACATGCAAACGCCTCTCATACCCTTCGTAAGCATTGCTATCATTGTCAACTAGAGTTATTAACTGACTTGACGCCATCGGATTTCCCTCTCTCTGCAGTTAGCTAAGCGGTATGTGAATACCCCGAATATATATCACATTTGTCGTGAAGTGAGTCGCATGTCAAGCCCCTGCGTCACAATCTGCAGCATTCTGACATCATCTGTTCCACAACAGAGGACACATTAATGTATATGATACACAGGAGAAGGACATATAGCTATGATACATTTGACTTGCCACGTATAACGAATTCGTTGTTTCAATCCGCATCTCGATAAAAATCCATTTATAACTTGATTCCCCGCATCGGGTAAAATCCTTTTTTTATTCTAATGTTCGTTGCATACAACAGAGTACTAACCCTATTTTCATCCCAATGATAGTGACCACCCATAGAGTATTGCTTACTATGCTATAATGCACGCGACATAAGATTTAATAAAGCTGATATTCATCGACGCGTGTCTTTATTGCTAGATTGCAGTGAATGAAGGATGATGGCACAAATGCTGATACATGACACAAGCGGTGAACGCCATATCTCTTTTATCTCGATACTTGCATACCACTCTGAGTTGCACGTAACATCTCTCAATGACACATCGCAGAGCACAAAACATGTCTTCAATCAGTAAACTGATAGTCACATAATGAATCACCTCAGCTTCAACAGCATTGATGTATCCAAGTAGCACGAGAGCATTAGGACTGCTAAATTGCATTCTTTAGATACCTGCTATCATGTATCAAGTAGGATTTAAAAGGTTTAATCAATTTAGCAACTGAAATCAATAGTGTTACTTCAATAAGTCGGAACATTTCCGTCCTGCGTCACCACCGAGAGCACGTCATGTCTGAACACAACATAGGGGATTAGCACGTATTGCAGTTTAGTTTAAAGTGTACATTGCACTTTCGTTGATGACGAATATATGACTTCCGACAATTCTGTACAGCTATTAAGGATACTCGAATCTGTATGCCGGATGTAAGGAGGCACTTGAACTAGCAATTTACAGCCCTACCCACGCCATAACTATGCGTCTTATTAGCCGAGAAGAAGAATTGGATCGCTTCAGGGCGCAATAACACGTTCGTCAACGATGACATTTCATGGTTCTTGAAGCTAAGCAATAATGTTCGTGATTGATGACACTTTATGGTTCTTGAAGCTAAGTGGTACATTTGCGCGTGTTAAGTTATCGATTAACCTTTTGGAGATTTTATTATTCCACACTCGAAGGAGCGTAACATGGAAATAAGGAAAATGGCTTCCTAACGCAATTTTCGTTCGAGAGGTGGATGGAAGATTGGGTTGTAGGCGTTATATATGGTGGCCACTACGCTCTCTTAATGATGTGTGCATTTGCCTCTCTTATGTTCACAACAACTACTTCCATCAACAACATATCCCAAAGACGCTGATTACCTTTTGTGAAAGCAATAAGTTCGACAAGCAATCAATTGAACATGAAAGTGATTAATAAGTAAGTGAAAGTAAAGCTAATGTAACAATACATTTCAACAATGTAAGTGGATTTCGCTTATGCACATTAATCCAAGATTTCGTCACCTAAATCGCCGGCAACCAGTTACATTATGTGGTAAATGTCAATGACATGTAGCGCATATACAGTATATGCTTATGTAATGGGTAGCCCCGTTATGTTTGTCGTACCCTGCTCAACATTCAGCCAATAACTCGCTAGCAGTAAATGAAATAACTATCGTTATACACCAGACCCGAGGTTCCATCAAAATAAATAGCACTGCTAAAATTAACTGTCAGTGTAATGGTTCAATTCCTGGCAATCACTTTCACATTGATCCGTTATACAATGCGTTGCACGGCTGTAAAAGTAGGATTGAAGCTTCTCCTTCACAGATGTATCATATTGATCTGCATATTATCTAATATGGAGATAATTTGACCAGAAATCTGTTTTGTCATCTTTAACAACAGCAAATAATGGCATTTTCAATCAGGGAAGTTGTCGGTTTTTAATGATTACACCAATCAATACGATTTCATTATATCCGCTTGAGTACACAAACACCATTACAGCCAACAAAAGAAAATTTACCCATCGTACAACGCAGCCAAGGCTAGTGGTATATTTACATGATATCAGACTGAAGCTACAGTCAGATAAAGCCCATAGCTGTGCGTTTGGATGTTTGATATATACATAAGGCTATGATTACAGTTGGTGTTTTGATCTCAAGAACTTCATCTTATCCCTACTTTCATAAGAACGCCCAATCTAATGACATGTTGAGTACATGCTACATAAATGATAAAGCAACCGATATAATAGTGCTATCACTCTAACAGCACCAACAGTAAGAGTAGTAGTTAGTGTTGATTATTTATGCGCGCTCATGACACAAAATTTGCTAAGAATATTCGGCTTTGAAAACGATAGGATTTGTAGATACTAATTCTCCATCCTGATAACCAGTAATGTAATACATTTCGACATATCTTTTAAAAAACGCCATGGTAATATGCAACTTTGTTAAACAATTACATTGTGCTTACAACACTTACAGCTGTGGGACAGTTTTGTATTGATATTTCATGGGGTAAGTATGAATTCATTCGGTTCAGCAAGTCATTCGCATATAACGTTCTGTTTTTGCTTTATCGTTCACTAGAAAGTCGTAGCTGCAATATGGAATCAACTCATCTGTACCATGGCGTTTTGTGCTAATTTTCGATGTAAAATTTTTATAGACAACGTTTGAAACGAATCATGTCAACATCTATGAGTTTAGTGTTATTCGGATGTATGTTATTTAACGCAGCCTCATGTAGATCCAACAGGATGGTCAAATAGCAATGGTGCAGAAAAACCCAGATATCGTAAGCTATGTACACAGATGTCTACTCTCTTGTAACTACTAATGCATTCAGCATTCCAGATGTTGCAAACTGGATTTCAAGATGAGAACGATTCTAATTTATGTTGATCAGTT
The DNA here is from genome assembly GCA_034190875.2 of Urechis unicinctus. Taxonomy (NCBI): domain Eukaryota; kingdom Metazoa; phylum Annelida; class Polychaeta; order Xenopneusta; family Urechidae; genus Urechis; species Urechis unicinctus. The sequence continues at coordinate 46,634,735 of CM067358.1, read as the reverse complement.
AAATAAATCATGCTCTCATCGCCTGCTGTCATGTTCAAGATGTTGCGCAGCATAATATGAATTTATTAATAGTTGATCACGTTCGATTACGGCGCGTCGGCACTGCGGATGTTGCCTTGATAGCGTAGCTTCACTGTACGGTAGCGATGTTCATTGGTAGTCTGGTATCTTCAATGTCATTTAAAAGGATTGTTTCGGTGTGATCAAAGCAACTAAAGAAAACGTATTCGCAGACAACGTCTAGAAGGGATCGTGTCAACATTTATGCTGTCAGTTTATAGGGATGCAATTATGTAGATCGAATAAACAACCGAATAAGCAAAATTTTTTACTACATACACGTCCACACATGTTCGAGTGATTATCGAGTACTAGTGCATTCATCTAGTTATCATTGCAAACCAACCAGCTGGCACTAAAAGGGTTAATGGTAAATCATAGTGTTTACCACACAGTAAACTCGTATTAATGACGTAATGATGTGCGTATTCTGTGATGTTTGATAACTGAATCCTCGCATTCTGTCCATTATCAAGATGTTTGTTAGCGTAATGATGATCTTTAACCAGTTTATTATGGCGAAATGTTATATAGATAGCTAAACGTTAATCATAGGCACTTTATATAGGTTGGTAAATCTAAGTGGTGCCTTTGCGTGACTCCTCTTGACCACGCGTTGATAAATGCTATGCCATTCCCTTATCGGAGGCACGTATCAATGAGATGAGGTTATGACGACCGTTTTCAATGGCTTTATTTTGTTGTTAATCGAATATTTGCAAAGTTGTGACACTCATCTTATCATACAGTGTAGGCAGAAACAGCTCACCGAGTGTGCTGTTACTGCATTGTCTGTTCTTGTGTTGTCAGATATTGACCACCCTGTTTAACTCCCAATGACAGAAGTGCGCATGAATGGGAGCAATATTCTCTTCCAAGGAATACGAAGATGTACTACATTATTCATTAATTGACCAAACATATTTTACATGCAAATCAATGAAGGACACACATTTAACAATCATTTGTGTACTAATAACGATTGAAATTTGGTAAGACTATATAGGGAATGGGGTGTCCCAATTGCAAACATAACATTTGTATGGAATTCGCATTCCAGTTCAGTTGGATCATAGCATGAGTCATTTGACAAATTGGAGCATTTCATCATTACTCATCAATTCATCAAGTCACATTTTGAATTCACAGGCATGCTAGAACATCAAGACCCAACGTATATACCGCTGCATGAATCGCATACAACACTATACCATTTGAGCCTCGGTATTGTTTGTGAAATATGCCACAGGAATAGTGGTTTTCGATGCAATTCCACGGGCTTGTAGGACCATTATTGTCCCATCACTACCCATAGGTGGTATGACATCACATAGCTACCTTGGTTCATTCGTACGATTCTTGTGGCCAATGTTTGCAATACATTATCTTTATCGAAAGGATCATCCATGCGCGTTTTCCATTTCATCAACCACCCGTCATAATGCAAATTGCGGTCTACTTGTGCCCGTATAGTCAAAGTGTGTAAACAGGAACTCCCCGTGTGTGACACGGTTGACTTGATTATCTCACCCATGTGTTGACACTAGACACTAAACAGAACATGGTGTGATCTGATAATGGAAAATATCAAGTGCAAAAAAATGCTATTATGAGAACTAGCTGGGTGCTGTGTCCAGGGATAATCACTGGCAATTCTGTTTGTCTGCGCACTACTGCACGTCTCTATTTGTTTAGATAGAATGACCTTATGCTTTAAAATTGAGAGATGCCATGCAATATACGGATTTGTATTGTTACGTACGCGCAGAAACTTGATGTGATTCATTTCATATAATCACTATAAGCTGTACGGCTGTCTGACGTAACAACTTGATAACGACGTTATGCCCGTCTTTTTAATTGAATATATGGTTTGTATGTGATACATAAATACACATAAATGTCTTGATTGCGCAGGCGTACATATTATCAGGTTGTTAAAGAACCAAGGCGTCACAGCAGATTTCTATGCATACCTTGCAAAGCAACGCTCAATGTCGAGGTTCCAATCAAACGTGGTTGTGTTGAAATAAAAGCCTTATTAACAATGTCCCATGCCTGACATTTTTGCGGATGTACACTAAATTGGTTGCGTCTGGATGGTGTGTTCTCGCTACCATGATTGTCGCAAGTAGCTTATTAATGCCGCCAACAAGGTGAGGCATATCCTCTACCATGTCATGTACATATATGTCTTTACATATGGCTGTGTTCAAATAGTGACATATTATATTGTGCACGCTGTAATGAACGCCTACAAAGCTGTGTTGAATGCAAAGTTCACCGTCACAGCAAGCCCTAGCATTTGAATAAATAAATCCCATCGCCGAACATAATATATGCAGCAAATATTATACGGAAATTTGTTCTCTTTGCACGCACCATCTTTGCTCCTTGTGTGTGATATTCACCTTAGTGCCACCAAAGGTTAGTGTTGAATTATCTTGTGTAAGCCTAGTACGAATTTGTTTATCCCAGTTAAATAAACTACATGTCGGAACGTTCCCTGCAACAGTTTGAAATAGAAAATACGCAGTGAATTTTTCGATGATGTCATCAATGGGATTCGCCAGTGTTTTGTTACATTTAACTGAGTTGTTATGAACCAATACCATGTGTTACAAATTACAATTTGAAGCAGATGTTTTTCTGCCGAAAAAAAAAACGCGTTTTCCTCATATGGCTGTAAATCGACGATACGGAGCACTTGCTGTCAGGCTTCCTCAAGTTAAAATCTATAAGTCTATGTTACATAGTCCTCTTTATCTTCGTATTCGCTGTGTTCTGATTGACCTTAAGTTATCTGACTGTAATGAAACCTATCACATTTTAAAGCATAATTCAGTACTTAAACTGCAATATAACCGGTGTTCTATCCTATCTACGACCAGAAAGTATAGCTGAATGCTATAGTGTCAGGTCGCGGGCCGTACAGCTTTGATGTATTTTTTAGCGTTATACATACCGAAATGAAATGAGGTCAATACAATTCCGATATCTACTCTGAGGAATTTTTTTCAATCATTGAGTGATCTCATTGAAAATAAAATTATAACATTCTCTCGCTCATATGAAAATGATATATACTATTTATATCAGCATTGGCTCGACTAGGTTAACTTAGTTGAAGGCCGACAAGACCATATAGAACCACAGCGTTATTATGCAACACCAAATAGCACAGAACCGTGGCTCGGGCGGCTTCATTGACCGGCCTTGCAAACTTGAGTTCGAATCAATCATAGCGGCTCTCATCCAAGCCTGGTGAAGTTATTACTCAATAGCATATCGCGACCAACCGCAGTCTGCCCTTGCGTTGGCGTCAGACAAGGGCACACTTCGGTTTATCCTGGTGGTTATGACTACAACCGTGCCTGGAGGATTAACTTTAAAAGCCGCATATCTTGTTTATATTCACAGCAAATATAGGCATATCCCCGGACCGAATTGGGCCATGTAGGAGGAAATGTATAGCATCACATCTTCATAAATAGTAAAATATTTACTTGTTAGTGCGTGATTGTGACAAAGATGCGTGAATTACTTCGAAATTTTTGCTGTTCATATTTAGATGGGCAATCATGTAAAACATAATATTAATAATCAACACTTTTAATTCTCGTGGCTATTGAAAAGAGCGAATATGTTCCCGAAGACATAATTATGCCAGTGCTAAAAGATGATCAGTTCTCTGTTGAATGTTTATTGTCGTTTGCAATAATTCTAACAGTTAGGACGTTTATATAAAATAATGTATGTGCACTTATATGAAATTGTAGTGCAGCATCAAGTCCGACAATGAAGACGGCCACCGATGACGTAAAAGAGATATATTCCACTGGTGAGTGTCTGAAATGAATCAATAACAGCCAATTGATAGTACCAAATATTGCTGTGTATCAATATTGGTCCGTATCATTAATAGTTACATTCTATGTCTTAAGCAGCCACAAAGCCTGTTCCTATCTGAAATAGTATCACACATAGGTAAATTATTCGCATTATTGTTGGGCCGATGATTTATTTGGATTCACGACTCCCATCACAAAATAAAGCCACCTGGAGAATGAAAACCACATAATCTAGCATTATCAAAAACGGGGGTGACCGAATCTCCGTTTCTCCCAAATTGAAGCTTAGTTGGCAATTGTTAAGATCGCTACTGACAGGGAATATGCATTGTGCAGACCACGGATGTTTATTCGCCGGATCAGGATTTACGTTGCCCTTAAGATGCATAACTATTCAGATATTCTTGCCCGTGAGCTTGGTTGGCAAAATTCCACGACGAAGCAATAAAACAGTTAAGTCATGCGGGGCCACGCTTATGTCTGGCTTAATGATCTGTCCGCAAGTTCTTTCGTGCTAGCCTAAACAATCATTTAGCTGGTATTTATTTCATAATGTAGGGGTAAGCCAAATTTAAATACAACGTATATCAGAGTGAACCTGGAGGAGACATGAGCACAGCACATGACTATGCGGGCCACCATTCCTGGCTCGTGACCAAGTGCTGTGTCTGATATAATAATCAGCTATTATTGCTAAGCGCTATTTACCAGTCTGCGGTCGAGTTTTCGTCAGACATGGACGCCCTCCCGTTTCTCTTGGCGGTTGTGACTACCACTCTGATCGGCGCCTTTACATTTATAGTCGTATATCTTCTTTACGTTCACAGAAAATATAGTCATATCCCCGGACCAAAAAGGGCAAGGTATGTATCCATCTTTACCATGGCGTCTTACAAACAGGTCATTAGAGAGGTTTCGAAAAAACGCGGTCTGTCAACAGGCGGCCGCAGACTCGGGAAATCTTTATGACGTCACTAGTAAGCATTTTAAAACGCGCGCTTTCAATACAGGTTTTGGTCTAGTTACGTTGTCTGGAGACGTAAGCACATAATTACGAGATTTCTTTATTGGAATAGAAAAATCGTCATCGATGAACAGGAATTAATAATTTTAAAATGCTACTGTGAAATTTGAGCGGTGTGGATTCTCTATTTTCTCAAATATTGCCCGTTCCAGTACGACTATAACCATACACATGAATGTTAATAGAAATATAAATGAATATACACATATATATATATTTATTTGTATATATATTTATTTATATATATATATATATATATATATATATATATATATATATATATATGTGTGTGTGTGTGTGTGTGTGTGTGTGTGTGTGTGTGTGTGTGTGTGTGTGTGTGTGTGTGTGTGTGTGTGTGTGTGTGTGTGTGTGTGTGTGTGTGTGTGTGTGTGTGTGTGTGTGTGTGTGTGTGTGTGTGTGTGTGTGTATTGTCTTCTTCGTCATTTTTAGCGACACCTGTTGCTACGTTTTTTATACCCGCGTGCGAGTCTCTGTTGTCTCTGCTGTCGGGAAAGCGCTTAGAGGGGAGGGAGGTACCCAGGAGGAAACCCCTTTTCTATACTGCCGCGTAATCATAGACCGTGTGTTTTCGAAAATTCTCTATTTGCTCTCTTGCTAACGTGTATAATTGATCGGACAGCGGGCGAATAATATATCATGCAACCCCGTCGTTTATCGTGCTCGTGCTGATATGATCAGGTGACCATCCCTGCCTATATATTCCTACGGTCGTTACCCGCTACCACCCAGACATATGCGGTGTGGTTCAAGCTGGCGCTTTCAGCAGCTGGAATGAGATTAGAGCGGGTAAACATCGGCTCTTACGTAATACGCCCGGTCAATCTGTCAAGTTCTAGACGGCTCATACTCGATAATTTATTGGCCGCGCAATCCGGGTTTGTTTGGCGGGTTAGTTTGTTGTATTAATCCAGGGGGAAGTCTGACCTCTCGCTGTCGAAGTCTAGTGGCAACCAGCCGAAGTTCGGGGTCACTAGTTTTACGAAATCCTACAATCAAATTACTGTTGTTAAAATGATCCCTCTTATGCATACGATGTGGTTGGGAAAACGAGAGTGATATGTCTAGTTGAGGGGAAGAGTTGTTGTCAAACCTCCAATTTAGCGGATCATATCCGTTGATGAGTATCCGTGCCCTAATGCTTTGCAGTGACGAGAACTACACATACTTGTACTTTCTCACTCACAAATAACGCCAGTATCTGTTAATTTCATTCCGATACATTCGAAAACAATGGGACAAATGGTTGCTTAAACGTTTGGAAATGTCCTGAATAAATTTTTTGCTCCCGAATTGTAATATCTGTCTTAAGAGCCATCTGTGACTTCGTGTTGAGGAAAGAAGGACAAGCAGTGACTGATATTAAATGACCACCACGACGGTTTCATCTACAGCATCATGATTTAAGCAATTTTTCTGTTTTGTTAAATGTAGCTTCTTCCAAGGCAATTTCCCTCAGCTTGTTGATGCAGCCGTGCGTGGAAGGCCGTCAAGCGAACTCCTACTGGACTGGTAAATCAAATTTAAGAGAATATTTAATATGCGGAATTTTGCAGCTGAACCCCACACAACACCACCGCCTCCCCCCCCCCCACCCACCCCACTTGATTTGTAAGCGTTATACATGCTGTGATGTTAAACAGGGCCAAGACTTACGGCCGCACGTATTTAGTGTGGTTTTATCATGAGCCCATGGTTGTTACTGCTGCACCGGAAGCTGTCAAGGTGAGAGTTATTTTTTATTTCATTAGCTTGAGTGCTACGAGTGGATTTTCTCCCGGAGTCTAGTATTTCAATTATCAACCTCTTGCCTCTTCTATCAGTAACAGCATAATGAAAGGATATAGTCATATTCCATTCCATCCTCTGTACATCCATGCTTCCTTTTTCTCAAAATTCAAGTTTAAATAGCACATTGTTGATGCACAATATTTACGTACTCATCAAAACTTTGTCTACCCACACCCATGCTCCAGGAACTTTTGGTGACAGGTCAACACCCCAAGAGTAGACGTAAATATGAACAAGTCATAAACTTATACGGGCAGAGGTCAGTGTCAAGAGCGAGACATATTGCGTCATTTATATTATGTTACAACGTACATATTTGGCATCATTAAACACAATTCGCATATCAGTGTATCCTCTTCTATGGACACCATGTACATTCACTAAATGATCTTGTATTATCTAGACTACAGATGCAGTTGGATCATTGCTTTATGTAGATTTGCAGGTCGAAGTATAGCTGCGGAATGGGTAACCAGGATATGGAGCCCCCGACGGACTGCATTTAATCCTAAATTTAGTCACAAGTGCGATAATTTGAATGATAATACATCAATTGGTATTTGTCAACATAAATATCGCCAGTGCTAAATTACGTAAAGTTGACATATTATACAATCGTGTAGCCTTTTCATAATTCATTCGATAGTATGGTTGCATTGCTTTTCAGTTCCTGTAAGGGTATGATGGACGCTATGAACACTGTTGCCAACGACATGGTTGAATATTTGCTAACTAAGGCAGACGGGAAAACGCCGATTCAGCTTGGCTTCGTTTTCAACCGCGTTGCACTGGACATCATAACCCAAGTAAATTTGGTTCCTGACATTAAATTAAGATGATTGTGCAATCAATGACAATTGTTAGTATGTTTGTATATGAACTAACCCTTGCTCGACGTTATGCCCGTCTTTTTAATTGAATATATGGTTTGTATGTGATACATAAATACACATAAATGTCTTGATTGCGCAGGCGTACATATTATCAGGTTGTTAAAGAACCAAGGCGTCACAACAGATTTCTAAGCATACCTTGCAAAGCAACGCTGAATGTCGAGGTTCCAATCAAACGTGGTTGTGTTGAAATAAAAGCCTTGTTAACAATGTCCCGTGCCTGACATTTTTGCGGATGTACACTAAATTGGTTGCGTCTGGATGGTGTGTTCTCGCTACCATGATTGTCGCAAGTAGCTTATTAATGCCGTGTCATGTACATATATGTCTTTACATATGGCTGTGTTTGAATAGTGACATATTATATTGTGCACGCTGTAATGAACGCCTACAAAGCTGTGTGGACCAAGCCTTTTGGTTATAATGCAAAGTTCACCGTCACAGCAAGCCCTAGCATTTGAATAAATAAATCCCAACAGTTTGAAATAGATCAATACGCAGTGAATTTTTCGATGATGTCATCAATGGGATTCGCCAGTGTTTTTTACATTTAACTGAGTTGTTATGAACCAATACCATGTGTTACAAATTACAATTTGAAGCAGATGTTTTTCTGCCGAAAAATAAACGCGTTTTCCTCATATGGCTGTAAATCGACGATACGGAGCACTTGCTGTCAGGCTTCCTCAAGTTAAAATCTATAAGTCTATGTTACATAGTCCTCTTTATCTTCGTATTCGCTGTGTTCTGATTGACCTTAAGTTATCTGACTGTAATGAAACCTATCACATTTTAAAGCATAATTCAGTACTTAAACTGCAATATAACCGGTGTTCTATCCTATCTACGACCAGAAAGTATAGCTGAATGCTATAGTGTCAGGTCGCGGGCCGTACAGCTTTGATGTATTTTTTAGCGTTATACATACCGAAATGAAATGAGGTCAATACAATTCCGATGTCTACTCTGAGGATTTTTTTTCAGTCATTGAGTGATCTCATTGAAAATAAAATTATAACATTCTCTCGCTCATATGAAAATGATATATACTATTTATATCAGCATTGGCTCGACTAGGTTAACTTAGTTGAAGGCCGACAAGACCATATAGAACCACAGCGTTATTATGCAACACCAAATAGCACAGAACCGTGGCTCGGGCGGCTTCATTGACCGGCCTTTCAAACTTGAGTTCGAATCAAGCATAGCGGCTCTCATCCAAGCCTGGTGATGTTATTACTCAATAGCATATCGCGACCAACCGCACTCTGCCCTTGCGTTGGTGTCAGACAAGGGCACACTTCGGTTTATCCTAGTGGTTATGACTACAACCGTGCCTGGAGGATTAACTTTAAAAGCCGCATATCTTCTTTATATTCACAGCAAATATAGGCATATCCCCGGACCGAATTGGGCCATGTAGGAGGAAATGTATAGCATCACATCTTCATAAATGGTAAAATATTTACTTGTTAGTGCGTGATTGTGACAAAGATGCGTGAATTACTTCGAAATTTTATGAAAGATTTAATTCCGTGGCTCATTAAAGTTTTTTCTCCACATTACGTTGACCAATAAACGTTGTTTGCGTCATTGTACGGGGACTACAGCTGGGCAGCCAATTAACGATTATGTGTCAGCTCAACGCAATTGGTCTCCTTCCGTTTCAAGCGGACTCGCATTGTATGATTGATGTACAGCCCACGATAGACTGATTCGTCATTACTGACTACGCAGCACTCAAAGCAGCTGCCCTTGTTCGACCCGTGTAAGATTTAGCTAGGCTATGGTTAGTCTTGCCTTGATATCTTCCCGTATGTAGTACTATCATCTGAGCTACCTTATTGGCTACATATTTAAGGTTTGTGTGATGGGTCAACTTAACATGGGATCAATTGCACAAGTCACGACTAATCGCCATCACTGAGCCTAATAGATAATTACGCTTCCGAGACGCTGATAGCAAAGAGTGCCTATCTTTTGTTGCTCCGTGAATTCGGCAAATTCTCAATGGGTATTCAAGGGCGTTTAGCCTTATACTCTGGCTACTCACCGCATCAATTTTCCCCTCAGTATGTTTATTTGAGGTAAGATGAAGAGGGGGTACCGTGGTCGCGATTGGGGTAGTATATGTACAGATACAGACTGCGTTATTGTCGTGAACATGTGGGCAGACGAGCACTGTCGAGACCGCTGCTGTCTATTATTAAGGATGGGTGTGTCTTCGTCTCGGCCTCTGCTGACTTCCATATTAGAATATCACTTTAACGATTCGTTTAAAAACTGATCGGTCGCTAGTTAGTCGTATCGTGTGAAAAATGTCCTCAATTAATGTACCTTTCGAGGCTTTCTTTTAACGATCAGTGGTTAAGTACTAAGGACTAGGACAGAGACACTTGTTCACGCTAGTATGTGCGTGAACGAGAGCAGTATGAATCATCTCACGAATCGCCATCGTTGTCTTACGATCATTAAGAAACTTGATGTGATTCATTTCATATAATCACTATAAGCTGTACGGCTGTCTGACGTAACAACTTGATAACGACGTTATGACCGTCTTTTTAAGTGAATATATAGTTTGTATGTGATACATAAATACACATAAATGTCTTGATTGCGCAGGCGTACATATTATCACGTTGTTAAAGAACCAAGGCGTCACAACAGATTTCTATGCATACTTTGCAAAGCAACGCTCAATGTCGAGGTTTCAATCAAACGTGGTTGTGTTGAAATAAAAGCCTTATTAACAATGTCCCATGCCTGACATTTTTGCGGATGTACACTAAATTGGTTGCGTCTGGATGGTGTGTTCTCGCTACCATGATTGTCGCAAGTAGCTTATTAATGCCGCCAACAAGGTGAGGCATATCCTCTACCATGTCATGTACATATATGTCTTTACATATGGCTGTGTTCAAATAGTGACATATTATATTGTGCACGCTGTAATGAACGCCTACAAAGCTGTGTTGACCAAGCCTTTTGTTTATAATGCAAAGTTCACCGTCACAGCAAGCCCTAGCATTTGAATAAATAAATCCCATCGCCGAACATAATATATGCAGCAAATATTATACGGAAATTTGTTCTCTTTGCACGCACCATCTTTGCTCCTTGTGTGTGATATAGAAAACACCTTAGCCAATGCCACCAAAGGTTAGTGTTGAATTATCTTGTGTAAGCTGAGTACGAATGGAGTGCTTATCCCAGTTCTAAACTACATGTCGGAACGTTCCCTGCAACAGTTTGAAATAGAAAAATACGCAGTGAATTTTTCGATGATGTCATCAATGGGATTCGCCAGTGTTTTGTTACATTTAACTGAGTTGTTATGAACCAATACCATGTGTTACAAATTACAATTTGAAGCAGATGTTTTTCTGCCGAAAAATAAACGCGTTTTCCTCATATGGCTGTAAATCGACGATACGGAGCACTTGCTGTCAGGCTTCCTCAAGTTAAAATCTATAAGTCTATGTTACATAGTCCTCTTTATCTTCGTATTCGCTGTGTTCTGATTGACCTTAAGTTATCTGACTGTAATGTAACCTATCACATTTTAAAGCATAATTCAGTACTTAAACTGCAATATAACCGGTGTTCTATTCTATCTACGACCAGAAAGTATAGCTGAATGCTATAGTGTCAGGTCGCGGGCCGTACAGCTTTGATGTATTTTTTAGCGTTATACATACCGAAATGAAATGAGGTCAATACAATTCCGATGTCTACTCTGAGGAATTTTTTTCAGTCATTGAGTGATCGCATTGAAAATAAAATTATAACATTCTCTCGCTCATATGAAAATGATATATACTATTTATATCAGCATTGGCTCGACTAGGTTAACTTAGTTGAAGGCCGACAAGACCATATAGAACCACAGCGTTATTATGCAACACCAAATAGCACAGAACCGTGGCTCGGGCGGCTTCATTGACCGGCCTTGCAAACTTGAGTTCGAATCAATCATAGCGGCTCCCATCCAAGCCTGGTGAAGTTATTACTCAATAGCATATCGCGACCAACCGCACTCTGCCCTTGCGTTGGCGTCAAACAAGGGCACACTTCGATTTATCCTGGTGGTTATGACTACAACCGTGCCTGGAGGATTAACTTTAAAAGCCGCATATCTTGTTTATATTCACAGCAAATATAGGCATATCCCCGGACCGAATTGGGCCATGTAGGAGGAAATGTATAGCATCACATCTTCATAAATAGTAAAATATTTACTTGTTAGTGCGTGATTGTGACAAAGATGCGTGAATTACTTCGAAATTTTATGAAAGATTTAATTCCGTGGCTCCTGAGAGGAGAAGGTGGTAACGATGAACGCCGTTGGCAACCGCATGGTGGAATATCTCGCTGCTACAGCTGACGGAAAAACGCCTCCGCTTCGTTGCGCTGGATGTCGTAGCCCTGGTAAAATTGACCATTGGTCCGGAATCAAGATGCTGTTCATATTTAGATGGGCAATCATGTAAAACATAATATTAATAATCAACACTTTTAATTCTCGTGGCTATTGAAAAGAGCGAAACCAGGAGGGGACATGAGCACAGCACATGACAATGCGGGCCACCATTCCTGGCTCGTGATCAGTGCTGTGTTGATATAATAATCAGCTATTATTGCTAAGCGCTATTTACCAGTCTTAGGACGAGTTTTCGTCAGACATGGACGCCCTCCCGTTTCTGTTGGCGGTAGTGACTACCACTCTGATCGGTCGCCGATTACATAAATAGTCGTATATCTTCTTTACGTTCACTGAAAATATAGTCATATCCCCAGACCAAAAAGGGCAAGGTATGTGCCATGTATTACCATGGCGTCTTACAAACAGGTCATTAGAGAGGTTTCGAAAAAACGCGGTCTGTCAACACGCGGCCGCAGACTCGGGAAATCCTTATGACGTCACTAGTAAGCGTTTTAAAATGCGCGCTTTCTATACAGGTTTTGGTCTAGTTACGTTGTCTGGAGACGTAAGCACATAATTACGAGATTTCAAAAATTGGAATAGCAAAATCGTCATCGATGAACAAAGGAGCTTAATAATTTTAAAATTACTGTGAAATTTGAGCTGACAGTGGATTCTCTATTTTCTCAAATATTGCCCGTTCCAGTACGACCCGATACAGGATGAACGTTTGCCCTTAAAATGAATATACACATATATATATATATTGCCCGTTGTATATATTTGTATTTATCCACGACGACGAATAAATATAAAATATATATATATGCGGGGCCATATATATATGTCTGGCTTAATATCTGTCCGCATAGTTCTTTCGTGCTAGCCTAAAAACAATCATTTATATATATATTTATATTCATAATGTATATATAGCCAAATTTAAATATATAACGTATATATATAGTGTGTGTGGTGTGTGTGTGTGTGTGTGTGTGTGTGTGTGTGTGTGTGTGTGTGTGTGTGTGTGTGTGTGTGTGTGTGTATTAAGTCTTCTTGGTCATTTTTAGCGACACCTGTTGCTACGTTTTTATACCCGCGTGCGAGTCTCTGTTGTCTCTGCTGTCGGAACGCGCTTAGAGGGGAGGGAGGTTACCCAGGAGAAACCCCTTTTCTGTACTGCCGCAAAATGATAGACAGTGTGTTTTCGAAAATTCTCTATTTTCTCTTTTGCTTACGTGTATAATTGATCGGACAGCCGGCGAATAATATATCATGGAACCCCTTCGTTTATCTTGCTCGTGCTGATATGATCAGGTGACCATCCCTGCTTATATATTCCTACGGTCGTTACCCGCTACCACCCAGACATATGCGGTGTGGTTCAAGCTGGCGCTATCAGCAGCTGGAATGAGATTAGAGCGGGTAAACATCGGCTCTTACGTAATACGCCCGGTCAATCTGTCAAGTTCTAGACGGCTCATACTCAATATTTTATCGGCCGCACAATGCGGGTTTGTTTGGCGGGTTAGTTTGTTGTATTAATCCAGGGGGAAGTCTGACCTCTCGCTGTCGAAGTCTAGTGGCAACCAGCCAAAGTTCGGGGTCACTAGTTTTACGAAATCCTACCATCAAATTACTGTTGTTAAAATGATCCCTCTTATGCATACGATGTGGTTGGGAAAACGAGAGTGATATGTCTAGTTGAGGGGTAGCTCCGGTGTAACGGTAACATGAATTTATACCGTTACGAAGAGTTCGTCAAACACAGTCGGCGTGTTCTCGTTTGGGTTGAAGGGCTATATTTCGCACCTAGAAAATAACATCTATCAAGAGCCTTTACAAAAAATAGACCTTTCGCTCCAAAAACTTACCACCACTCGACACTATTCTTCAATAAATGCCATCGATAGTTCGTTTCCGAACAAATCGCGATACGAAGTCTGCCATTTTGTAAACTTTTAATTCTCGCGATTTCCCGCATTGCCTTAGCATCCCGAGTGGGGGGCACTTACCCTAACTCGGATAGGGGTGTGCCGCGGGACCTCGAAAATCCGTACCCGTCGTACTCGTGAGAATGAATGAGAAAAAGTATACTCCATCGTACAAGGTATTATGCGAATGTCTAACCCGTCGTAAAAGTCGAGATGTCGAAAAAATCACCCCCTTCGTGCGGCACATGTATACTATATCTTTACACTTAAGTGCCCCCCCCCCCCGGGCTTAGCATGTGTCGTCGTCTTTCTGTGCATGCGCAGTGCATGTGGTCTTGAACTTGTAAACAAACATGTTGCTGTGTTTCTGACTTTTTACCGCTTCCCAAATTGATCAAACTATAAATAATTACCATGGATGAAATCCCCCGCCGAAAAGGGATAAAATCGTCCGTAAAACATCATTGCATTCTATAACTCCATCGCTTGTGTATGTTTGGTGTTGGTAGTTGTCTGAATCGATCTAAAAATATTCGCGTTGCGTTGTTTCGAGAAACGGTAAGACGTCTACGCAGACGTCTTGTAGGGCTAGTTGAGGGGAAGAGTTGTTGTCAAACCTCCAATTTAGCGGATCATATCCGTTGATGAGTATCCGTGTCCTAATGCTTTGTAGTGACGAGAACTACACATATTTGTACTTTCTCACTCACAAATAACGCCAGTATCTGTTAATTTCATTCCGATACATTCGAAAACAATGGGACAAATGGCTGCTTAAACGTTTGGAAATGTCCTGAATAAATTTTTGCTCCCGAATTGTAATATCTGTCTTAAGAGCCATCTGTGACTTCGTGTTGAGGAAAGAAGGACAAGCAGTGACTGATATTAAATGACCACCACGACGGTTTCATCTACAGCATCATGATTTAAGCAATTTTTCTGTTTTGTTAAATGTAGCTTCTTCCAAGGCAATTTCCCTCAGCTTGTCGATGCAGCCGTGCGTGGAAGGCCGTCAAGCGAACTCCTACTGGACTGGTAAATCAAATTTAAGAGAATATTTAATATGCGGAATTTTGAAGCTGAACCCCACAAACACCCCCGCCCCCACCCCCCCCCCCTCCCCCACCCACCCCCACTTGATTTGTAAGCGTTATACATGCAGTGATGTTAAACAGGGCCAAGACTTACGGCCGCACGTATTTAGTGTGGTTTTATCATGAGCCCATGGTTGTTACTGCTGCACCGGAAGCTGTCAAGGTGAGAGTTATTTTTTATTTCATTAGCTTGAGTGCTACGAGTGGATTTTCTAGTATTTCAATT
This sequence comes from Urechis unicinctus, assembly GCA_034190875.2. NCBI lineage: Eukaryota > Metazoa > Annelida > Polychaeta > Xenopneusta > Urechidae > Urechis > Urechis unicinctus. The sequence goes on along the minus strand of CM067358.1, from coordinate 46,619,418 downwards.
ATCAACCTCTTGCCTCTTCTATCAGTAACAGCATAATGAAAGGATATAGTCATATTCCATTCCATCCTCTGTACATCCATGCTTCCTTTTTCTCAAAATTCAAGTTTAAATAGCACATTATTGATGCACAATATTTACGTACTCATCAAAACTTTGTCTACCCACACCCATGCTCCAGGAACTTTTGGTGACAGGTCAACACCCCAAGAGCAGACGTAAATATGAACAAGTCATAAACTTATACGGGCAGAGGTCAGTGTCAAGAGCGAGACATATTGCGTCATTTACATTATGTTACAACGTACATATTTGGCATCATTAAACACAATTCGCATATCAGTGTATCCTCTTCTATGGACACCATGTACATTCACTAAATGATCTTGTATTATCTAGACTACAGATGCAGTTGGATCATTGCTTTATGTAGATTTGCAGGTCGAAGTATAGCTGCGGAATGGGTAACCAGGATATGGAGCCCCCGACGGACTGCATTTAATCCTAAATTTAGTCACAAGTGCGATAATTTGAATGATAATACATCAATTGGTATTTGTCAACATAAATATCGCCAGTGCTAAATTACGTAAAGTTGACATATTATACAATCGTGTAGCCTTTTCATAATTCATTCGATAGTATGGTTGCATTGCTTTTCAGTTCCTGTAAGGGTATGATGGACGCTATGAACACTGTTGCCAACGACATGGTTGAATATTTGCTAACTAAGGCAGACGGGAAAACGCCGATTCAGCTTGGCTTCGTTTTCAACCGCGTTGCACTGGACATCATAACCCAAGTAAATTTGGTTCCTGACATTAAATTAAGATGATTGTGCAATCAATGACAATTGTTAGTATGTTTGTATATGAACTAACCCTTGCTATACTCATCTTTATGTGTAACACCAGGCAGCTTATGGCAAAGATTACCGAAGCATTTGGGGTGAAAAATGTGTGTTATCTACGGCCATTCGTGATTCTATGGCTGGTCTCGACATGATGTTGAAAGATTTCGTTCTTGGGGTACACCTGTATAACAATACATTTTGCTTAAATTTAAGTCAATATAGGCATTGAATATGCTATTTAAGTTCAGGAAGCATACTGATGACATTGACAGGCACCTTCAAAACTGACCCAAATTTGTTCTATATATAAAGACCTGGAAATTTTGGGATAACGCTGCTGCTAAAGAAAAGGCCCGCTCGGCTTGCAAGACGTTGCGTGGAACCATTGGCGCTTGGCTCGATGAGAGGATTGAGACTATTGAGAAGCGCGAATACGTTCCTGATGACATTATAACAGCGGCAATCAACGGTAAACCATGCATAATTTATGATAACAGTGGCCGTTAGTGGTTCAGACATATGTATTGTACATTTCCGCTTTTACAGCTTCTGAGATTTCAAGTCAAGGCAAGGAGACGGCTATTGATGACCTGATTGCGTTTTACATAGCCGGTGAGTTGATGAAATTCAGAGATTTGTGAAACAATGATAACATTATTGTTAAATCATTGTTCCGCCCACGAGAACGCATTAGTTAGTCATTTGTATTGCTATTGGCGCCCTTGGAATATATAACCACGAAAAGTACGCAGTAGCATGACTTTATATTGTTTAGTGTGGCTCTGCTATGTGCAGGACAAGAGACAACGGCTAGCACTCTCGGCTTCGCTATGCTTGAGTTGGGAAAACATCCAGATATTTTGGAAGAGTAGGTTTTTACGGCATTCAAAAATATATTTCATATGAAGTCCATGTATCACAATGTACAATAAGTAAATATTCGTTGCAGATTGCAAAAGGAAGTCGATCGTGTGTTAGGAACCAAAGGCAACATAAATCACGATGACCTGACGGAATTGACGACCACTGCAAGAGTCTTGCAAGAAACCTTGAGAAAATATCCAGTATTCCCCTTCCATTGTCGCGATGTGGCGACTGAAAATTTTGTAACAGATGGGTTCAAGATACCGAAGGGAACAATGATTAATGTATGTAAATTCCTTGAACATTTACTCAATATTGGTGAATGCATGGCTTGGCATCATGTACTTGTCTCACTTTAGTCATTGCTAGACACAGTTTCATCCTTCAGGTAAATTCGTATATCAGTCAGAACCTTCCAGAGCATTTTGACGACCCAGGAGCATTCAATCCTGACCGATTCAAATCGGAATCCAGGTTAGTGGCGGTAATAAACAGAGCTTAGCAATTTTCTTCCCAAGGCAACTGCAATAATACATGTTTGTCCTGTAGCTATTCTCCATACAACTACTACCCATTCCTGATGGGGCCAAGGAACTGTATTGGTCAAGCATTTGCTAAGGTGAGCGACAGGTTTTTTCACGTCTACGTTGTCACTTCATATCTTTATGCATTGATTACCATACAACATAACGTCAACAAGTGTTTAATGTACCAATTGTGCCGTTTATTTGTTAACAATTGCATTGTGTTAATAATTCAGTGGAGCAAGTATCAGTAGAGACAGTAACTGTTCAGTTGAGTGTGTACGACTTGTATAGGAGTGTTTCTCATCATGCAGATAGAGGCGAAGTTGGTGATTGCCAAGTTCCTGCAGCGATTCGACTATACAATCCATCCTTCCCAGCGATATGGTTTTGAAGAAAGGACAACGTTGACTCCACTGGACGGAGTTATGGTGACAATTACTGAGCGAATCTATCAAGGAGCGTCCGTCTAGTTGTCTTGAGATATATCAACCATTACTTTACACGAAGAGTTGTTTTGTCAGGATCTAGATTTTTCGGCAGTAACTATGAGTTTTATAATCTACATCTTTCTGTTATTACGACTTTTTGAAGTGAATTCTTCTCATTTAGGGATTTGTGCCGTTCGCTGGAATTGACGTTCAAAAAATTACGGGAATAATTTACGTTCTAAAAGTTATAAAGATATCAAAGCTGTTCAAAACAATGTACGGATGACAATAATTTCTACTTTGTCGGATTGTTGCACCTTACAACTAAAACCTACCCATCGTAGATACATCAGCAATATATTTTTTTGGGTGGCATGCTTACGAGTACACGAATTCGCAGTAAGTGCAACATCAGTTTTGAGACAAGTGATGTCACTTGTGTTCTTGAAGAGCAACGACATATTATCCAATGATAGTTTATCCAAAGCGCAACAGTTGTTGTGTTTGCGAGACTTGATGGAACACACGAACACAACTTAGTATACCTTGCAAGTATACCTTGCATTTCCCTCATGACCCCGTTTCTTATGGATGGCGATGCAGATATGTAGGTATAATTAGTTAGCGCCGATAGAATCCGCGAAGGCTTTATTCGAGGCTCCTGGCCTCCAATAAAGCTGGAATGTACGACATTCGTGTTATCGACAATGTGTAAACATTCATTATTATTCATGAAACATAATAGTTATCATATTTATATTTTTCTGGCGCAGTAAAGAGAGAGGTTAGTTGGGCACTAGCTCCTCGTTAACAAGTCGGCAAAACCAACGCCACTGTATCAAGCAATCAGAGTGCAGTTGGACGCGGAACTGGCTCACAGTAGTTCTCTGCAAAGAAATATATTCATCCCTGATTATAGCCGAAGTATGGCGTACTGAAAATCAGAGATGAATCTGACGAGTTGGCCTTAATTTGTCGTCATCTCGAACATGCTCATTCCCATATTTGTACCGACGAAATAAATAAATCTAACCATTCAATAGTGAGGTGTACTTTCATATTGAGTTATTAGGACCTTGAATCTGACTGACAGCAAAATGGACGAAAAGTGTTTCTCCTATAAAATTATAGTTGTACAATATACTCCAGATAAGCTTTATCTATGCACTGTAGTTTATCATCCATTGTCTATTATATCAATAGAATACAACCTAAATTAGGCTAATCTTTATCCGTTGTATGATGAAAATTGAAACGTTTTGCTTATCATAATGCCGTGGGTCATTCACACCATACCGACTTTCCATGTACGGCAATAGGGTATGGACACTTGATCGGACGTGATAGGAAGCAATGTGTTGCAATGGTAAAGATAGAGGACAGGAAATAACTGGCATAATATTCAGATGTACATTAAAAGTAGAGTAATTCGCATCATGCTGTGAAGCACAATGAGCCAAAAGCAACAACTGTACCGCGAATAAACTAGCATTTGAGGGGTAATGCTGGGGTATTACGCCATACCTATTCATAGAATATCAAACGGATCCTACGCAAACGGAAAGGACATGAGCTATTCCGCTTTGAGTAACAAAGTGCAATTGCATCGTATGTATATCGATCCAATAAAGTGGCTCCTCACATAACAAAGTAGTGATTTAGCAAGCGGTTTAATATCAAGTGTGTCGTGGCGAACAAGCACTCTGTGTCTTTTACAACTGGCGGACGGAAACACCTGATCTGAGATCATTGAGCACCTTCGATAATACGACACGTTGCCACCCAATTACGCTAATCCATTGCACGTAGCATTTTCTATTTTGGTTACAGCTGCTACGATGATGTCTTTTTAATTTACCTACAGTATAACCCTACATTAAAGTAAATGATAACGCTCATATATGTCATATATTCGCTTTAACGCAATGCACCGCTTATATTGATCATTGAGCGCAACCTACATCCTCACATATACCTGGTCCCGCGAGGTACGTTGATAGATGATTTAATCACACAAAACTGTCCCTGGTTACACGAAAGCCTTTGGGGGATAATGTGCTTCGATATGAGTATCGATTATGCAGTTCGGGAGCAGAGTTGGGCAGGCTGATATATTTGAATCCTGAGCAGTTTGTGGTATATTCTCGCAGTAATTATGATTCAAGCAGCGGACACAGTGAGCGAGTCGATAGTTAGACTTATCTCTAACAACTACACGGAATTCCTAAGCTCCAATTTCAAAATACACTCTTACATAAGTCAATCGCTAGCGGAAAGACGATAATTGACGTGTATGTAGATGGGATGCCGTGGTTATGCACTAGTCCGTTTGTCATGAATTGCCAGTTGCATATTGTGGGCAAAACCCCATTGCTAAATTATGCCACAAGTGGTCGGGGATTTTCTTCTGATGGCAACACGTTGCACTGACAGCCCAGTCAGAACTCGGAGTGCATGATTAGTGCACTGTGGTAAAACGTCTCCCCTTTAGCGTAAAATGATTAGAGCAAGTTGATGAATTGAAGGACTCTACACCTAATGAGATGATGTCAAACATTTGGCTAGGTTGTCGAAATCTGCTTCGCTGAGCAACATGCAATAATATGCCAGGGACAATTGACAAGTGCGTGTCGCGTCGCATTGATTCACAATATAATAATAGATCTCTTTCTGTTACAATACTTTACCAGCTGGAGGCTGTTTGGATGGTGTATGGCAAATTGTTAACCCTTCTACATGTAAAATATGCCTGTTTAAAGCGGAAAATTGTTTAATGTGAAGTTAGTTTTGTATTTGTTTGATAGAAAGTTCTTATCTTTATGCTGTAAATTGTACCTTTATAATCGCGTATTGGCTTAATTGTCCCTGTGTAACATTTCCTGCGTACGCCTGCAGTTGAGTATTTGATGGTTTTAGATGTATGACAGCCTTAGTTATGGACAATTAGTTGCTAAGTCGATTAGCATTGCTGCCTGTAAGCAGCGACCGTCCATGGAAAACACAAGGACTGTAGAAAGCCATGCAATAAATATAATTGGCAAGGGTGGAGCGGGAGGCTATATAGACAGTTATTGACCCCAGGCTACATTAAGACATTACTGATTAAACAATCATGGCTCTAGATGCGGTCTATATTGTTGCAAACAAAGTGAATAAACAGATGCTTCGCCACCACTTTGAAGAACATTGCCTTCTCAAATTTCGCGAATATTCGGTTGAAGGATAGTGGATGTTCATGTTCACAGAATGTGGCTGGCAATACTTTGACGTGTGATATTCACAAATATAGGGCTTGTATATTGCGCTACGAATGCACATCTACTCCAAAATCTTGATCCATCCCGATATGATTTGCAATTTGATCTCACAAAACAATCTTTAAAACTGTCGACGATAAGGGTATAGTCATTTCAACTCGATTTTCATTGAATAGCGTACCTAAATCAACCAATCATTTGAATGAAATTGCAGAATGCATTACACTTCATCTTGTGTATGATGAACACATTTGGTACTTAACGTGCGAACATGGATTGCTACCAAGGTAGCAAGCGGTTAAAAAATAGCGCTGTCGTAGGCTATACCTGGGTGAGATGCACTTCACCCAATGCTGAGCCATGTGCAATCATTATCACTTGACTCTTTTAAGAAGAATGATTAATCCATAGCAACAATATCCCGGATACAAAGCTTCATTGGCAGTTCTGTGATTGATTCGTGATAGTGCCAACATGTGGGCACTTTTAATGATATAGGTCAAAGAAAGCGTGGTTTCGATAAATAGCAGCTATCATACGCATAGCTATGCATGGATACCGTGGAGGTGAATCAGTTACACTGTGGTAATACATTACATACCATGATTCGTGTAAGCTGTCTACGTGTCCAGGACTATCCTCATAACAAGTACCCATTTAATTACCCGCAACACACTGGCATGGAAACAACATCAGTCATGTCCGACTATGACCCATGATCTGATTTGTCACGGAAAATAACATTATTTATTCCGACAGATGTCCCTACTAAACTGTATATGCATTAGGAGCTATTGCCCATTTGTAGTGCCACAAAAAATAATGACCGCATCCTTTCCTTTTGACATATTGTTGACTAGCTAGAACTCTTGTCCTTGTTTACACTACATTTTTGTTAGTCATAATTGTATCCCTTGGTATGTTGTAAGGTTTTACTGATCAATATTGACCTCCTTCATAATCGGAAAAAAAGTTAATCGATGCTTTCTATCTCAAAAACTCTAAGAAATATCGTCGTGATTGTCATCAGAGAATAATTCCATCGATTGAGTTGGCTTGAATGTTTTGGCCCGACGCTTTCTTCTATCAATACTGTGATCTTATCATGAATTGTATATACATAATAAAAATAAGGATGATTTTTCAGTTGAGCGTCGATTCAAACGATACATATATGGAGAAGAGAGGGTAGGTGGCCTATTGGGAATTTTTCGGGCGAGGGCGCGAGGGTCTTTTAAATTAGCGCGTATATGAGCAACAAATGGGGTTAAATAGAATACATGGTGCTCACACATTGTCTGTTTGTTGACTAACATCTACATGTTTGAGATGTGTTTGGCATCAATACAGAATATGTAGAAGCATGCCAACGATCAACTGACAACATTATGATGTAAGTTCAAAGACCTGATGCCAAACAGAAGGGTAAACTATATTGCCCCTAAGCTCAGTAATGTTAATGACACGCGTCATCTCTAGAGTGATGAAATTGACAAAAATTGGAATCAACCTCAGCTGTCTTTATATAGGATAGTGCCTATCTCAAAACGATAAAGCCTTCCTGCTATTTTGGCATAACGATTGTTACATGAAACAAAATTATGCGAGCAATAGTTTAGTATAATATTTATACCAGTACATGGCGACACTTTAAAACAGATCGTTAATTCATCTATTCCCTTCATGACCGATCGAAACGCATCCTTTAAAAACCTTCCAGTGAAACACATTTACTTTTAGTAACTACCGACCTGCGCACGGGTGCCTAAATCATTTATCTGCCAGACACACTTCCTCACCATATCTGCTCACTTTGCAATAAAGCGATTTGCTGTCGATACATTATGGTACATTTTTGCTAGTCGCTGCTTTCGTTCCTGCCCCTGTTCCATGAGCGATTGATGCCATGTCATAACGTGACCATCTACTGCAATCAACATGTTACATATGCTAATGTGAATCATTTGCCGTTCGCTCATTTAATAAACGTAGTCAATAATTGGGTAATATTGCTGGGTTCATGTGCAAAGTACGTAATCTGAGGCAAGAGGCACAGACCAGTTGACACTGCTTTATTCACCAGAGAGATCGACAGTTCTTCAGCAGCATGACCTAAAGTGCTACGGCCAAATAGTGTCAATTGTACAACCCGAATGATAACCCACATATATATATATATATATATATATTCACATATATACGTGAACAGGATGGAAACACGTCTGGTAGAGTGTGTATTGACCTCTTAGTCATTGTTACACATGTGTCGCACGATTGTGTTTAGACAGCATGCATTTATATACAACCCAGCATGGTAACACACTCGCCTCATCAAGTTGACATGTTATGGTATGTACTGGGTTAATTGTATAACCATGGTGCAGACCGAAATTGAAGAATTATAATAAATCTTCTATTGATATAATATAAAGGTAGCATGTATATTTATTATTCGCGAACCATATTTTTGCAACGATTCAGTCAGATATGATAATTAATTAATACCAATGATACTTGATAAAAGGGTTCCCATGCGGGATGCGGGGAGCACAGTGTTAAGGTAGACCATCGAGCTATATGCTAAGATTTCCTTATGCAACAGACTTTAATTCATTCAAGAATTATTTTGTCAATCACATTAACTCTGAACTCAAGTCATTTTATTGAAATAACTACATCAGCGTTATATGTATTGAGATCATGGTTCCCTACATTACTTACCCCGAGTATCGAGAGATTCCAGCGATTGCTGGCAACTGAACGTTTTGCACAGCAAAACCTTGAGCTTCTCTATATATTTCAGCCAATATGCAGCTTCATAGTATTTGTCTGTCCTTTGGGAAACGGGTGGCGGGCAAACGCTACCTTTATAAATGCTAGTACTGACATATGAGTCGTATTAAGTCACATTTATTTTATAACGAAAATGGCGGAAAGGTTGACGAACATGCTACTTAGGAATGGTTTGATAGTATCACTGTGACTAAAACCTCCTGTAGCTTGCTGTTATAGCGTATCATAGCGAGACAATAGAAACAACACTGTGAAGCAATCATTCATCGGAACAGCCCTAACCTTTACATATATCGAATAAAGGCAATGCTCATAACCGATAGGGGAAAAGTAAGAGCAATTTCACAGATCAACAAAACCGAGTTCCGACTGCTACAATGCGAATCACGCGACCATTGATAAGCAATTTTTTACAGCCACCTTGATAACAGATAAGCCGCCACGGGCCCCTTCTTAAACTATATTTTTGGAAAAGCAGGGCGAGTTAGTTTGTTGCTGCTTTATTGACTTGCACATTAAACTTTTATACCATTTCCAGAATGTGACGCCAGTTAAACTGCTCGCCCGTTTGCACAGGTTCTTTATGCCTAGATTTTGGACAATTATATGGAACTGAATTAATTATTCACTCGGAGTATTCGTGGGTATCTTGAAAGCGAACAAAAACACATATCTCCATTTAGGTCACCAAAGATATGAAATCTTCCTGATGCTCCATCATTTGCTCTTACATTTATTAACTATCGTCATCAGCCTTTATTCGGTACATGCAGCCTGACGTGTCCTTCATCGGCAAGTTATACTAAAACCAACAACTTAAACGAGTCCTACTCGGCTCCACGCGTACATATAGTTGTTACCATCAATGCAGTCAGTCAATTAGAGCAACTTATCAACTGTCTTATGAGAAACGCTGATAGTATTGATAGTTTGATCTCTAAAGCCATATATTAAAATTACCACAAAGAGAAGTGCATAATTTATGGTGGGTTTGAAGGAAGCTTCGTGTTATATCAGCCAAGATTCCCATGAGACTTAACTAAACCAAACCGTGCAGTAAGTGTCCCGAGTCAATTATCTCAGGATGAATAAAACATTCATGCTTTTTAGCCATTTATCTTCCAATTTAACACTGTGGCCATTAAGGCAGTTTGACAAGGTGTGCTGAGATCAGTTACCTGCGTCCACATTATCTTTAGACACATAGTCGTCAACATTTCACCCGTCATCATTGTCCTTCACCGATGCGTGGTACCAAGTTTGACGGGAGTGTGATTAGCAGGAAATGCACGATAAATGAAACCGGATGAAGCTCGATAGATAATCATGGGATCAGTATGCAATCAATATTCTATCTATCGATACCCCGACCTCGGTATGGCTCAATGGCATGCATCTCAACGAGAGACGCTAGAAAAGGTGTGAGCTTGTGCAGGAATCAAGTGATCGATAAAATTCCCGGGGCGTTTCTCACACATCCCAATCACCACCATCTATCACTGTCGAGGCATCATACCAAGAAGGCCCCTATGATTGGTACATTTTCCAATATTAATTGATTTGCTATTTTAAGTATATTTTATTACAACTTAGATCGACGATGCTCTTGGTTGGAAATAAATTTGGTGCTGCCTGATTCAGTGAAATGGCCATAATGCAAATAGAAAGCAATATAAAAAATAAATCATGGTTGTGATGCTGTCGTAGGCTAATACTTGGGGCAGATGCACGTTACGCTTCTCAAAGCTGCACCATATAAAATCAGTATAACTTGAATCAATGCTCAAACAGAGAAATCGATGTTAACTATTTTTTAGCTTATCTTGCATATGGTTTGTTTACAACTGTGGTACAATGGGCGAGTGACCAATTGTTTGAGATCGCGCTTGTCAGATGTGTCTGTAGATAAATAAGCTCTTGCTTATCGTACGCAGTTAGCGAATTTGAGCTGATGCTCATGTCGTAATAGTTGCCGCACTTCAGTCAAAACGTTACTCTTAATTGAGAGTATAAATTGATCGGCTACCTTCTGCAAAACTCTGCGCCAGATACAGCTTTTGAACGTGTTTCATGCATCAAACGTGCATGGATCATATTGCAGATATGGGGGCCTATGGTTTTTAATCTACCATGATTTGGCGTGCTTCTCTTGCCATCGTTGTTCCACCTACTTACGCGCATTGACATAAATGCTGCTGTTCTCCTTTTTACAGTGTTAACCATCCGGCTTTTCATGCTGGCCTAAGCGTATAGCCGGAACTCATAGATAGTATCTCAGTTTTTGAGTCGAAACCCTATGCCACAACAAACACCCCAAAAACACCACCCTTTACTTTCTTTATGACAAACAACTATGTGGCTAGCTATAAAATTCTCAATATACAATGAGTGTTTTACCGACTTCATCAACAAACAGTTGCAACTTGTGCATGGTAAGAAATGCTTTCTTGGTCTTCTGGCCGTCGATTATAACACCCAACAAATACATTTAAATTACTATTAAATATTTGTTGAACATTTGTCCTGGGCTGTGGTGTTATTGTTGATAAATATCGCATTATACCGATATTTGTTCATCAAACCCTGTGATATTGAAAAAAGCGAGCATTACGCTTGTGTTAATTAGTTAAGTTCATTTCATAAACGTTAGCCCTTTATTTCTGCATTGCGTAAAGACTTTCAAGTGAATTAATTCACTGCGCGATATTAACTTGAGACCATCAATTGGCCTCTGTAATGGAAAATATCACCTATTCGCACTGGCAATCGGAATGATTATTGATTGTGGTTATGTTGTATTGTCATTTTAAATTGAAGCGATATATATCGGCGCGCATATCATTGCGCCTACATTTTCCTAACAAACCTTCGAAGCTGACAGCTTTCTGACTGCCGGTGTTTGCTAACGACGATAAGAACTTTATATCAGTCACAGCTGATTTTCCAACGGCTGAAAGTGATGTTTTTACGATATGGATGTTATGAATGACTTTTATCTTGTGCAGAGGTTATACATTTGTATCTTCTTTAACCTTAGTTGGCGGTGTCTTGCCAATATGGTAATTACAATTATGATCGATTATTCTAATAAACTGATTTATCTCATGACTAGGTAATAATGATTTCTTTTATCTATGGCCCTGGTTATCTCGCCATATTTTACCGTCGATAAGACCCTATTGATACGACCAGTCCTGTGTATCGATACAGATGGTTGGTGGGATGTACGGCTGAGTTAAACGTAATGTAAAACCACGATGATGCGTGTGGATGAGTACCTTTCCGGGAGCAGCACCTCTGCCCCATGTTTACTGACATATTCATAATTTATAGGGTCAACGAGTGGCACCCATCATAGAATATCTAACGCAATGATGCTTTCATAATACAGTGAGCTTAATTTACAAAGAGAACACTGTCATCCATAACGAATGTGGCCACCTGAGAGAAAAGGCTTGCACGGACGCATAATGATGCACATACATTTTCTTCCTCGGACTATTAATATTTCTTTAAAGCTCACCAAGAGTCAGCGAAGACGCCAATCAGCTGCTGGTCGATTCAGGCGCGTTAGTGAATGTTATGGATAAACAAACATATGTCCCCCGCTATAAAGTATAAACCTCCCATTCACAAGCACCGGCAAAATATCTTTGCCTTGGGATCTGAGTCTCCCTTGGCAGCACTGAGAAAAATCTTTGCATCTGTAGAATCAAGAACAAGGATTCCAGTGATTAATTTCTACGCTGCTCGTGGGCTACGACCTTACACACATCACATACACTGAAAACAGTCTACTGATTACGAGCAAAGTATCAGCCACAAATATCCAAGCTTGTTCAAAGGACTAGGCCAGATGAAAAATTAACAGATCCAGCTGCACATTGACGAGAGCACCCCCCTTTTTCCTGTTGCGACCCTACGTCATGGATATCGCCCATCGTAGTAGTCGTCAAGCCAACGTTTTATTTATGCATGCCAAAGACTTAATCAAAGAAGTACTGTATTCAGTTTAAAGAAAAAATGGGAGGAATGTAATGTTTAGATTTCATTTGTGCGAAATGGTTTCATTAACTTGCAACCGAAAGTGGCAGTAATAAACGTGCTGGAAGCTCAGCGTTTACTCGTCTTGTATTTGTACCTAGTTCTACATCATATTAATGCTACAACATCAAGAGTGTTATCGATAAATATAGATTTGATCGCGGCAATATTTCAATGACTTCACCTTATCGCTTGATTCAGTTGGGATGTTTGTAAATTCCCTGAGTGTGGGAGATTACCTTATCCTTTTGTCAGATCATTTGCATGTGATTGGTCGGAATGTACTATCTTTAGCGTTTTAACCAATTGTATGGTTGTGATATCCCCACATTATTTCACATAATGAATGACTACTTCACTAGTTGTGATAACATTCGCCGGGTGGCGCTTTAGTCGGTTCCGTTTCTGTATTTCCTGAATAAACACGTGAAAACCTCATGGATCTGTATGTGATTTCTATATAGTAGAATGTCACAATGGTCTGCCATGGATGTTCCCTGGAAACGTGTCTAGATTTATCGATTACGTAAAAATCAAATCGTGAACACAGGTAATGTAGTGATAATTTGTCAATCCTCAGGTCAAGCGAGGCTCGAGATATGTGTTGGGAAATCCTATCCAATTCCACCTTTGATGAAGTGATCTCTTTGGGTTGTCGAAGTCCTTGTTGTTCCACTACAGTAGCACCAATTTTGTTGAATGTTCTTTGTTTTATTGTTATGTGTACTAATGTGATAACGTTGACAGTTAAATCTGAACAAATATGTGAGGTGTCGAGTTGTTGCTGGCGGAAATCACTTTAAGTGTGGCGCTTTGTAGCCCTTGGTTTGGTTAAAGAGCACAATGGTAATAAAATTGTTGTGCTAACCGTGCGGATGTCAGCCACGGCGAGTGATATACTCGTCCATGTTAAATAATTTGTAAGGGCCCCTTGGGGGTTGCGTGACCGCTGGTTGGTCCGTTAAGGCGGATTGTTTGGGTGCCTTGGCATCATTTTCCGGGCGAAAATGATTTACCAAAGAGGGGAAATTTGAGAATTAGTCTCGTGATAAATGAAGCAGTCAACACGATGCGCATCTCATACATGCTACCAAGGTGCAGTTATATGCAGAAAAAATTGAGAGAACAAGTTCGGCGCATAATTGTTAATTTCCTCGCCAACTCACGCATAGAAGCAAAGGATGTGTAATGTGTTCCATGCTATCAATGTGAGAGCAGAAGTCAATGCCTCTCAGATTCGAGCGCATTTTTGCCCGCTTTTCAGTTTTATTTGTTTGATGCAAAACGCTCTAATTGATGAGCAATCATAGCGTATTTACACCCTCACAGCCAGAATTTGACATTGACTTACATCGCAAAGGCAATAATTTAAGATCATTTTTACGGCGTCCTGTTACTTTTCCTACATTGACCAGACTTTAAACTAAACCCTGCTACATGCCAACGGTAAGTCAGAACTAGATCTTGAAATGTCAGCCCTTGGTAGCAGGCCGTTCATTTACCTAATTTACTTTCATGAGAACGGTTAGGGCGCAAAGACGGACCTCATAAGTGACAAATTTAATACAAGTGGATTCCCCGGCTTGTTGTATAGAGCTGGAGTATTGAATTGTCATCATATAGCTAATAAAGAATATACTTATCGACTGACATCATTTCCAAAACTTGACAGGCTGGTCGACAACTGCATTGCGAGTCACCCGCCCATAGTTGCATGGGACAGTGTTGTAAGTTGTTGCCCTCATAGCAATCTTATGAAGATTATCCCTTCTAGGGCCTTCTATTGATTAGCGTACAGAGACTTATTGAGTAGGTTGTCAAAAGAAAATTTTATGATATAAATCTGGATTTCAGAAAAGCTGTACTTAACTCAACCGTGCAGTAAGTGTCCTAAGGCAATGATCTCATGATTAATAAACGATTCGTGTAATCCACCAATTTATCTTCCATACGAATGACGCGGTTTGCAAGATAGCTTGGCAATATGTGCCGTGTGCTTATCAGTATACCTTGAGGCATCAATCATTGAAATGTATCGCGTGTTATTGTCGCGTACCGATGCAGGATATGACGTTTGACTGGAATTCGATCTGCTGAAACTTCGTGATCAATTTACCCATGTGAAGCTAGATAATCATGGAATCACAAGGCAGCCAATCCGATATCTATCACACCGACCTTTTTATGGCCAAATGGTACTGAATGGCACACAATTTATGGATTATCACTCCTATGGGACAGATTTAACTGATGGCTGGATACAAATGCTTTGCCACATCTAAAGCACGGCTTAATTTGCTATATCTTAACGTCAGGTCTTCTGATACTATCGGTCCTGTCTATTAATGACAATATTCCGTTTTTGTTGCGTGACAAATACTGATAAGCCTAGCAAGGAGCAGCACCACTGCCCCGTGCTTACTGACGGCGACAGGGAGTGTCTTCTTATCGTCATCTAACGCTTGTCGCAAAGTACACAGAGACTCAATAGAAATTGCCTTTGACTTCCTATCGCGGGCGGAATCCGCAATGATATCATGAATTGTGCTGAATGGCTTCATGCTGTTAGCATTTCTTTGTAAGACAAAGTTTAATAGGCTGTGTATTGCTTTGGTTTTGTGCTTCGATGTAATACTTCAATAAAGCTTCATAGACACATTACATCCCTTTATTCTTTTTAGGGTGAATTGTTCGATGTACACCAGCATCAAATCACATTATTGATACAATATTAATAGTTAAAAAATATATCAACATCGTGCTCAATCGACTATGCACAAATATTTGCATATCATATACTGCTTTTGTCTGCTACTCATTGCAACATACTTGATGCTTAAATATCGAGAGGGGCCTTGATGAATACATATCCTGCTTCATGTCAAGTTAAATAGAGGCATATGTTTATGTAGATACATTAACAATATAGATTAAATTTTAAAATGTCCATATGTTAGTGGCAAATCACATTACCATCAAAATATTCCCAAAACAATTGTTTCTCCGTTCTGCACTGTTTCATATACGTAATCCATACTTTATTGGTGTATTTTTGTCAAAATTTATTTATTCATTATAATGCAATAACAAACGGACCATACAGTTTTACCACCAAACCTACATATCTCTCGTCCGGGTAGAAGAGTAAATAAATAGTTCAATCAACTCGCACTGTCTCTGTGTACTCATTTGTGAGACCCATAGCACTCATGTTGAACAATGTGTTTGGATATGAAGAAAATTTAGGAAATTCAGGAGCAAGGCGGGAAATTTTGCCTTCGGTTAAGTTTTGTAATTGTCTCCCGATAAGCAAAAGTAAGCAACCAACAAACAACATACGCATCTCGTACGCGCTATAAAGCTGCACTGACTTGTCAAATGTAGAGAATAAAATCGATTGGGTGCTTTATCTTTAATGTCCTCGACAACACACTACAGGATGTACTATATGTTGTACTCAATGAAAATGAGTAGAGAAGTCGATGCTTGTCAGAATTGCTATAATACCTCATGAAATGCCAGCTGTAAATGAAGTACGCAGGGAGATATCAGCTTTAATTAGAATTCAGCATTCGTAACACATGAGCGCCACCATTGTGATAAGTTTGGATATGCCTATTGTTGTCAAACGGAGAGCATATATGGCACTACAACAGAATGAATGGTCAAGGTGTAGATTTGCACTTTGTCAATATACAATATTGAGAGTTACATTCGATGACCTTTACTATGAAAATTCCTCATTTCAGACATCCTCAGCAGACCCCAGCACCGTTACCATTCATCACGCGTAGATATCCTAGTACTTGTCTTTTTCGAGGGAAACAATATTATTAGTTTTTTTTGAGGATGGAAAACTTAGGTGTATTTTGTTATTACATAACGTGTTTTTCTACCGCTTGTCCCTTCGTACTGGAATGCCTTAGATGTATTTTGTTAAATGATGTGGTTCATAAGCAGCAACGTGTTTAACATAAAGTTTACAATGATACAAATCGCTCCCTTCGTCTATCACTAGAGGAGCGTCTCAAAGCCGAGGCAGCGTTAATGAATTAATGACCCACATGCTATGACTAATGTTGTTGTTGTGCACCTTATTGAGAGAGTGCCCTTATCTTTATGCTGCCACAGATTACTCTAACTTTGGTTTCAGGACCCTTGAGCCTTTGAATAATGATCCTGGTTAGAACATTTCAAAGTCACAATTATATTATAATAAATGTGGACGGAAACATTACGTCATTGAGACTGACGGTATTATTTGATCGTTTGACTGTAACCATTTGCCTGTAGCAACGCTATTGACTGCAAACGGTTATATGCTACAATTGATTCAAATTTAGCGTCATGTTAAATACTGTGATCCATCATCTTAGATGCATATTGAAATAAATTTATCATGGAAAACAATGAAGCCGTCTTATTTTGTAATTGTGACGAAGCACCAGACCGTTGACCTTTAGGAAAAAGGCAAATGCTAACATTTAGCCATATAGGTTACTGATCCTTAAACATTTGAAATATCTACTTTTGTCTAGAAATTGCACTTTTCGTCAGAGATAATATCTTTGTAGTATGATGCAATTGTACAATTTACAATTTATGGCTTTATATGCGACATGTTTGAATAACCGCCTGATGAGAACGATGATATTAACTCCAATGAAGCTAAATCACAAAAGGCTTTATTAGACCTCCCCCTTCCGTCCACATTCAATTACATAAGTAGATTGATAAATGGTTTTTTTACTGGGCTATTATATCACTACTTAAGGCAAGAATGGTGAAGGATCTAAACCGCATACAGCTCACCGATTACAACAGTGTCCGAGCACCAATTAAGTATGAAGTTTTGTACATCAATCTGGATATAGAGAAAATAAACTACAGTCAGCCACACAGTGGGTGTCCCGAGACAATATAACAGTTTGGGCGATACAAGTAGTTATCTTTCATTTCAGAGCCAAAATGATTGATTGCCAGACAATTAGTGCCCGGAGCAGTTATCAACTTCCACACGCCACAAGCGTTTTCCACACATCACCACAGTAGCGACATCCCCTATGATCAATTTAGTTCCTATCATCTTTTCATATTCGAATTAAAGGGAGTATTCAACATTACGGTGCTGCGACTCACAATTCAAATAATTAGCTATGAGTAAAGTACACCTGCGTTTGCTGCTATTATAGAACATTAAAGATTCATTATTCTATAGTCGAGTTTTCCTTGCCAAACAGTGCTGCTGTATTATTGTTCAGTTTGTCATTACTAAAAGGTACGTCCGAGCCAATTTCCCAAATGACCTCTGCAAATTTGGTTCAACATTAAATATATACAGTTACCTATCTACATTGACCAAGCAGTGGCTTGCACATATAACGAAAAACATAACGAAGTCGCAGTAGCTAAGAAGACATTTTTAAAATAGATCATTGAATAAATGGCCGATTGTCTAGTTGTCTTGGTAAAATTTCATCGAGTCGATTAATTCATAATCATAACCGTCCATCAGAACTATCCGCTGTCGGGCAAAACATAGTCACTCAACGAAATGCAGGATACATTTTGCGTGATGTACCTATGCATTCTTTGTGCACTATAAACTTGTTACCTACTACTAAGCCATCCTACTAGCCTGAGCTCGCAATTATTCTGTTAGCTTATGCCGCATTGCCATTATATGTTTATATATCATATATTACAACATGGAGACCTACCTGTGCGGCGTCCAACTTATCATATATTTGACATTTGCTACATGCCAACCGCTATTATTATGACTCATCATAGAGACAAATTGTCTCTTTGAACAACTGTATTGGGTGACTTGGCAGTAGCGAATCTTCATATATACTGCATTTTTTTAGCGACGAATGTGCCCTTCTGATCTGAACCATTCTATGTACTGATGCAGAACGTTCTCCTGATGTTCCCGGTAGGGGGTGCACGACTGATGCCAACAAGAGAATGAATAATGGTCAGTCATCTCAAAATTTTAAAAATCTAAGATAGATGAATATTGCCATCTTTACATTTTAAATATCAATGCTTTGTGTCGTAATAAAATAATCTCAGATACATGACAGGCTCCAAATAAAAACATCAGATTTACCCATAATAAATGGACAACCTTGTGTGCTAACTATTACCGTAGGCGTTAATGGAGCCCATGCCGTACTGCGACATTATCAGTGCATTGCAATTGATGTGTCTGGAGAATCAATAAGGCCTAGCTGATTGATGGATTTTATCAAAATATACCTAACGGTTATCAACGGTACTGATTCAAGCAAATGGGTTCCGGCATTTTGGCACAAGGACGTCTTCTTCTTACAGTTATTTGAATCTCAATATGAATAGTGGATGAATCGGTCACAACTGCGCTGTGTACAAAGTATTGCTTGCAAACGGACATTCATCGGAGGAATTCTAATACATACTGTTATAAACAGAGGTCTTTTTTAATATCATGTTTCTATCCCATCATGGCCTGCCAGATAAATTGCCTGATTCTGCCATATCCGACATTTACGTCGCATATGAGCCGCATTTGCGCTGCAACATCATCCACGTTGGAATTATATTGGGTGCAAATGTGCCCGCTGTACGATTGTTAATATCAACGGTTAGCATTATTGCTGTCGCAATATATTACGTTTAATATCCCAACATATGTGCTAATAAACTACAAAATGACGTTCGTCCATTATCAATCATGAAGCGTAATTGCAGGATTTTAAAGCAATTACATGCAAACTAAAATGTTGGGCCTCTAATCACAATATCGATTCTGTAGGAAGCAGGCCATCTAAAAAACGTTGCGTTTTTGAACTGATAAATCAGCTATTCATGGTTTACATGCCACTGATGTTGCTTAAATAGATCAACTGATAACGCATTCTAATAATCAGCTCTCTATATGTCGTTTGCTTAAACCAAATGTATTTTCTATAACCAGACCTGCGGGGCTAAAACCCCAATGAAAATGTCAGATATTTCCCCCTGTTGTTTGAGACATATTGCAATCAATCGACCCACAAGAATACAGACAATCACTAATCCAAAACCTGCAGAGCTATGCCAAGTCATTTCGTTAAGATTGGTCCCAATTACAAATCTATCATCATTTTTTTCATAAACAGCCTCTGATGATTTATTGCGAATAAAGCGACGCAGATATAGACTAATAGCATAACACATCCACTGTTTTCATCGACTGTCAGCTGTGTTAATAGAGGACCATTCAGAAGTAGTATAATCTGTACTACTGCCTCCTTTACTACGATGTATGTTCATGGGATGGACAGTATATCGATGGTGTGGATGTTTTCCTTTAATCAAGGGGGGTATATATGTGTCTGTTTGCGGTCAATAGAGAGGTATTAATACATTAAATATCATAATAAGCCGCCATGTTTATTTCTACAATCTATAGCGCGGAATAAGGTACAAGGTTGGAACGAAATCTCACATCTGAATCTACTCTGTTGGATCATCGCAATGCGTAACTTATGTAAGGCAGATAATTTCACGGACTACGCAACGCAGATAGGTTGTTGATAGCTTTGGATGCTACATGCACACAGTATGTAACATACGTTTGGCTAGTTATGCCAAAGACTGAGTAAGTCTATATTCCTCATTCGCAGCAACGAAGCAACGGCAATATTGTAACACACCCCAGCAATCACTTACAGCTCATATACAAAATGCTGCTGCGACAAAACGTTCGTCAGCCTCAGCTAGGCCTTCTTGATTTACATAGAAGTCTGGTTGTTTAATTCGTGACATCATCCATCAGCCAGAGAGCACCTGGTAGTAAATCTGTCGAATATTGTTTTTAACGGATGCGCTGCTGAAAGGCTTCGGTGACGTAAAGTTTTCAGATCAACAGGCACTGCGTTTCACTTAACATAAAGCCCGCCTATTTGTAATTTACGCGGCATTTCCTTTCTGTTTGCCTGCTGCTCAAAAACAAAATATATATACGTAAGGTATCTCTATGTTGCTGCGCCACTATAAATGAAATATACAACAGTTGCAACCCCTTTGAGACTGCTGTTGAGCCACACGTCTGTATATAAATATTGCGTTAAACGCGTTTCCATCAAATAATGCTTTTATTCACCAATTCGGCAGCGTGTAGAGGGATACAAAGTAACATATGATGGAACACCATCATAAAACAGCAGCAATCCATATTCATGATGCTCGGAGTTTTGCATACGTATATCGCGGATTCACTTTAGACGCGCCTCAAACTAGGTTGGATTAGTTGTTTCTGTTTACACTCAATGAGCTTAGCTGCTCCTGAGATTTGTAGCAGGATGACGAAGTCTGCGTAATATAATCCAGATCATTTTCAAACTACCAAGCCCTTCATTCGCCGTCGATTCATTTTTCATCACATAGTCAAGACAGTCGGCCATTCTAATGCTTAGTAAAGACATATTATCATGCAAATCTGCGAAAATTGGACGTTGTTGCCTATGACCGTCATGAATGAGTTGACAATAGAACGTTTCAACTGTATACTCTTCCCACAATCATCTTTATTTATTGCCAGGGAAGGATAAATAAATCCTCAAGAATCCCCAAACAAATCAGGAATTGGTTTTGTATCAAATTGGAATAGCTGTTCGTTTGTGGGTTTAGGGTGAGAGAGGTGGGGTAGGGGTTCGGTGGGGTTGAAAATAAATAAAATGAAATATCAAAGACATGGCTGACTCAACATTATGATCATATTCTGCGCAATGTTATAAACGGGATTCTATGCGCATCATTTGAAACGATTGGTTCTGGATACCCGGGGATTGTGGCTGCATTATTGTCTTGACTTAAACACAATCTATCGTCTTTACAAGAGACGCATTGTTTGTAATCCGATCAAAAATAATGGCGGGTCAACTCTGTCGACATATAACCCACTCAAATAGCCCTTCCGATTTACCAAGAGTAAGTAGTCCGACACTAGACGATGGGCTTAAGGGTCCCTGTGCATTCACACTCTCATCTTCATTTATCGTCTGTACAATTTGACCGACAATACTCAATGTACGTCTCACCAACATTCAAGCTCTTAAACACATTTCCAGGCATACAGCATTGTCATCACAGCATAGTCTGCAGTGGCTTAGTAATCACCTACAGTGCGATACAATGTATCGCTATTCTTATTCCTTAAATGGATGTCATACATTGATTTCTTTGCTCCTGTTTCCGTCAAATCTTAGATATAACATATGCAAGTGTCATGCACATACTTGCGGGCCTTGGTATAGTAATGATAATCAAGTCTGACAAACACAGCCCTTTACGGTAAATATGTTATCCGTTTTATCGCAGTCACGCGTAGTGAATCCAAAGACTGTAAATCATCACAAACCTTTTATTGCATCATCATTCCTTGGCCAGGATTACCTGGCACACTTGAATGATTGGCTATGTGACAAAACGGAACAATCAGACAGTTAATTAAATTCAGGAACTGTTGGTTGGCAATCACGATATATATTGGAGTGGTTTGAAAGTTTCTGCCAACTTCTTTTATAATAGGCATTCTCAAAACACCGTCTGTAAATAGGCCCAGGCGCACTAAAATAGAACTATTGATAATTTCCACAACGCGATTACACTTTTTTCACAAATGAACTTCCCATTGAATGCAACCTATCGCGCTTCGTGTAATACGGAAGGCACATAATCCTTAACAACTAATCTTCCTACAAGTAGCTCCGAAATCGAAGCAAGATATGCAGCTCGGCCGAGTGAGCAAGTCTCAGAAGGTAGTGGTTCAGGTAATTCATCTGCTTTGTCATACTGCTGTAGGAGCTTTAATTCCGTGAGCGGAATCGATAAACAGTTTGTGTTAACGCTGTCAAGCACATTAGTTCAATATAATATAGGCTTGTACTAAAAAAAAACTATTCTTTTGCTATACTGAAGAATATTTATATAACATGATTAGCTAATAATCAACAGTCTAACTACTAATCAAACAGAAGATTCCATCAAAATTTTGAGGACACAAAAACAAATTACGATGTTAGGTATATTTGTGACAAACAGGACAGGATGGTTTTACAGTTTTTTCTAACATGAATTGCAGGAATACTGGATGTATCGTTGTGTTAAATCACCTGAAATACCATCAATAATCATCTACAACTCGATACAATTTAGTATAATAATTGTATTCATGTAAAACAAAGCCGCACGTTTACTCGCTATTACAACGTATATAGCCACTGATAGATTTTGGCGCTGTGACCACCAAATACGGATATATTCTCCCATATCATTTTGTTTCGGCCAACGCAGAACGTATAACATATGGCCTAGATTATGAATTACTTTGTAACAATCTATGGATAATCATATCATAGAAACTTTATCTAGCGTTTTGATGTGCAGTTGAATCCTATCAATTCGATACAATTGACAGTCAGTTCACTTATCTAAATCTCATGCAGGTGAGATTCGATATTTTGATAGTTTGAAAAACAGGACAATGTATGTGACGTATAACAGGCAGCTATTGCGCTGTTTTCGGCGAGAATAGTGTGCAGTTTATATATTTACACCTTTCAAGCCGACACGCTTTTTGGCTACATGCACATGGTGAGAGTGTCTGCCTGGCTATGTGAATAAGTTGGCATTTTATTTGCCCCTTGTTATCAACTACAGTAAACACAGTTTTAAATCCAGCGTATCGTGAAATGTGCGAACCCTATGACCAACAAATCGTCTCCTCCTGCTACCAAAGATGTGATTAATGCGACAAATGTTATCCAGCAGTGATGGTTAAGAAATCTCGAATCTTGGTATGGCCCAATGTTCCAATATCAGCACTTACATCAATTATATATTATATGCGACTGTCATGAATTTCCTCATAAGGCACACGTATCGCTCCGAATGAACAACTAGTTACGATATATCCTTTACAAATTCATGCTGAAAGTTTCTCTTGTTGGCAATGGCTGGCCGTGCAATAACCTACATATAATCGCGGTTAATGACTTCAATTTCTGCTCTACATTATATTTGAGTATCAAACTGCTCTCAGCACAATCCAAAATATCATGTATCAAATCGGAAAACGGTCTCCTGTTGACAAAAGCCAGATAACTTAGTCTGATATGCTGATTATTGCTGTTGTGGGAAACGTTACTCAATCCAAATTAGGCCCCAGGTCTATGCAAAAGCCCAAACAATAACTTCGCTGAAATAAAAGATATATGTCAAATAAAGCACGTGGAAGGAAGCTCTTAATCTGTTTCCTCGGCATTTATGGCAAAGGCGTTAACAGCCACAAGTACGACTTACATTCGGCGTTTTATTAACTATAGCAACACTATTTCACAGAGGCAGTCTGCATATTTAAGATTGGATGTCCACTAACCTTCTGCGTTAGTTCATGGGGCTCGCCATTGTAGAGACACAGATTAAAGTTGACCTATAGAGTACATCTGGATGAATAAGTTATCCGTTTACTTGCGGAAGCGCGTGCTACACCCCAAGGCTGTAGTCAAAACATCGTCGTAATATAGTTATCACTTCTTGGCCCAGTCAGCCGGACATCGTGTCATAAAAACAACCATAAAGGCAGATTTTATTCTTTCTCATGGCAATAGCGGCGACTGCTAAGTATTTGAATCTCATTCAATAACACCAACAGGGGTCAATGAAATCTGTTTGTTGACCAAATTGCCATGAAATGCATATGATAAATTATTGTAGGCGTAAATTTATTCTAGGCGTAAAATGTTTCGATTCTAGATTCAGAAAAGGCATGAAATGATGATAGTTCGGATCCTGTACAATCGATTATGATACGTACAACTAAGGGTTCAAATACAAATTAAAAAGGTAATCCTGCTGTCCTTCATCTTATTCGTTGAAAAAATTTTGCTATACATGTTTTATTAAATGTTGGGCCTGATGCTACAGCTCAATGTGGGCTTTCTGATGTACATAAAAGTTTAACGTTTTCTATCAAGGATAAATATATATATATATATATACAAAACGCGAAAACTGAAGTATCTACATCATGACATGAACCAACCACATTCCCTTTAAGATCACCGAGATGTAATCAGCAACCAATTCAGCAAGAGTGAAAACTGCCAACGTCTATTATTTATAAACTGTTTATATTATTTACCAGCTCCTTAACATGTTTTGCTGGTATATATACTGGTCCAACGTGTATAGTAAAGCTCCATACATCTCGCGTACCAGAATGAAGATGCGGATGTTAAGCGAACGAAAGTATGCTAAGCCCTTGCATGATGCAGCCTTTTTGAGATCCTTGTTTTTCAAGGGTCTTCATTTAGGAATGATATGTACTTCATCAAATG
This sequence comes from Urechis unicinctus, assembly GCA_034190875.2. Taxonomy (NCBI): domain Eukaryota; kingdom Metazoa; phylum Annelida; class Polychaeta; order Xenopneusta; family Urechidae; genus Urechis; species Urechis unicinctus. Next base: position 46,594,287 of record CM067358.1, on the reverse strand, counting down.
CGTTGTCGCATGTGACATCTGAGCGCAAAAAAACAACTCAGCACTGTTGTCGGTATTGATGGATCAAGCGTAAACTTGCCGTTCTTTCGTTCGTGGAGACTTTTATTAGGGCTGATCTACAGAGCATATTCGAATGAATAAGTTGTCCGATTACTCGCAAATTTGTGGGAAATCCTCATCCAGTAATCATTATCTGATCCGGACCCTTGACCTCACGTTATTCCTTTTCATGTGTTTAGCGGCTCCTACAAATGTGGATCTCGGTCAGTAGCACCTTCTGAGGGTTAATATCATTCATGAAAGCACTAACATGATTACCCGCAGTGGGATAACAGACTTTAAGCGATGCTGAACGCCTGGAGGGTAGTGTTGGTACAGGGATGCTTAATGATTGATGTGATTTATACTTGCTCATTTGGGTAAATCGTCCAGAAGGAAACAAGGGCAAAGCACACATTATGCATTAGTTACTAGTAAAGCTGTCGTGGTACTAGATTGTTGGATGCAAATTAGTGTCAAGCTAATATTTTCGTTGTTTTTGTTCAATTCATACGGCAATTTACGACGTTTATTCTCTTCGACGAAATGTTGCTTTGGCTTTCAAAGTAGCAGATAACTATACATTAGCAGATAGCAGACGCGATAATAAATGCCTTCACCACGTTTGCCCTATGCTTTAGAGACGATATAAACACGACCTTTAACAAAAAGTATTTCATAAGGATGCGTTTTTACGCTTAGGATAGTCAAGGTAATCGACTAGTGACGCTCATACTTGCTTATTGGGCCTTTATTCCCAGTATTTAGTGTTCGATATGATATAATATACAGTCATCCTGACTGATATTCATCGTTGCTGCGCTAGCGCCAATGCGTGACAAACATAGTCAATCTACTGCTATTAATGCACACATGTGAAACAGAGTTACAGGGTTGGTGAATATGTCATTTACTTTGTTTATAACGACCAGAAGACCTTCGAGATGTGAGGTTGGAAACATCACAGCCTGACATGTGTCGTGTAACTGATAAGGTTGTATTTGCAGAGATGAAATTACCGAGGTTACTTGACCATTGCTTTGGAATGAGTAACATTGGGGTGGTAAAGATTAATAATGTTTACGTCAGACCTGATAGAGTGCGCATTTGTCATTGAAGAATTGCTAAGGGTGACCTTACACTGCGAGGACAGCATCATTTATTCTACAGAGTAAAGATCTGTCGGTTTATTGAAAATCATTAACATCGGCTTAGTGGTATGAAATAAATTGTAAGATGTCGTTTCTCGCTTATGTTAAATATATGTCTTAACGCACAAATAAAAAGACTTCAAGATAACTATTTCTGTGTAAATACACAATCGAACCAGAAACAACATATGTTTATATGTTTTCTGGTTGAATTGCTCATGAAAGCAATCCTAGCATGCTTCCTTCTTCACACTGGTTCTCATGAGAATGATTAAGCGCTTTGCACTTGCCCAAGTAGAGCAAGATAATGGAGGATAATTGCTATCGGATTATTAATCGACGACAGCTTTTCTTATGATAGTAATTGCCTCGTGTCACCGATGTGGGTGATGTATATCTTTCAATAGCATAACACGAACAACTATAATCTTTACCATGGAGCATGATCACAGCCTACGATGTGACGGGGCAACTGACCCCCATCAGTTCGATTGACACGATGCGCAACTAATTCATAGAAAGTCATTTCACAGGTTTCAACCACGCTGACAGGTAGTTGAATGCTTTGAATATAAAGGGTATTTATTCAATCTCACTTCACCTCGAGGCACTTTTGAGGCCGAACATTACTATATATAGTTTAGCGGTAATCCGATTGAAGCTAGGTCTACTGGCGGTTATACAGCTAGTTTTTGTGATTGTATCAGCTCCATGATGTTATAACATTTGTAGCTTATGTAAGTGTACGCGCGAAATTCATATACGTTCATAAAGCACATTGCATAAGTTCATGAATCAAGTGGCTTGTGGACTGTTGCTCGACATGTCTGCGTTACGATTTCGGACAAAGGAAGCAATAACTTCGCGCTGTGGCTGAACACCAGGAGTGAGCATTATAGAGCGATACTGAACAAGTGAGGTGAGGGGTGGAAACGCGTTACGCAGTAATGAATGATGGACACAAATATCCGTTCAGAAAGAGACACAACAAGTCGTTAACGCAAGAATCGTAACACTCTGACCTAGCAATCGAAACCTGCTTCTTATAGACGTGAATCCGTGAATCATCAGTTTGTTTTTCCAATTCCAATTGCATCACATAGTTGCTCTTTTTCTGTCATTAATCAGAATACTGTTCTTTGAATTGATTTAGACATGCCTCCCATACACCACCTTTTCTAATCGATGATCACTAGTAACAATTTTAACAGTAGCATTACCACTTTAACATATCTCTGCCTATATTGATAATCAGTGGAATGCCGTTTCATTAATGATGCTCGAGATAATTATCCCAATCGATATGCAAATTAACTACGCTTGGCGGTCATAATTTGCTGTTCAAGTATCAATTAGCTTGGACAGTGAATGACTTTTTGCTCTTGTCTAAGACAAAGGCTGTTCGTCAAGCTTATTACAGCAAATTTAGACTATTGGTTTACATGCTTAATATAAATATTGATCTTTTAACCGGGTAATATTGTTTCATCCCATATGAGTTTGGTTACACCAAGCAATTTAGCTAATGCATAAGTATAATTTGCACCGTGCTCCGTACCTTAACCTGCACTATTTACCTAATCAGGGCATGCTATGGCGAGAGGCTACTACAACATGGCAGATGTTACACGGCTAAGGCCACAGGACGTTAGGATCGGTCATATTCGCCTCTTATCGTTGAAAGTCGTAGCGTATATTACAGCGTTAATGTCGAACATCAGGTAAATCGTCTCTTCAATCTGATAAAATCTAACGGGAGGCTGACGGGAGAGATAAAAACATAATTTGTGGATGACCTCTTTGGAACATAGAACTGAGGGATTTATCAGACGTTGATGTGGTCGACACTATGCATACAATAGCTCTTGCCTTTTCTCCAGTGCATAGGGCATATCGCTCGACCCAGTATTCGGGCCCATAGTTCAATAGCTCCTCTTCGGAAGAGTGAATGGAACTGAGTTTTTTCTTGAACACGTAGCCGATGTTTGCTTCGTTATTCCATGTAAATAAATCGTATGTGGTATACGGCTATCACATGCAGACATCTTTTAAGAAGCATGTCACCATGAATTATATATATGCTGATGGGTGTTGCATGGTGATATAGATATGGTGATTGAATGTTGCTGTGTACGCTTTGCATCTGCTTATTCCGATGCTTTTCAAGGAAGGAATTCGTTGTGACCAGGAGGTACTACGGTGACCTCTAAGCATAGCATGCATAGTCATGGTCAATCATTTGTCTTGACATCCACTTACAGGACTAACCAATATGATTTTCAAAGTAAACGAGAAACTGCCTCATTCCATGTGACACATTTAAGTATGATAAATGTCCAGACAGGCACACAAACAAATATATTTAGCAATTGATGTACTTGGCGACGGCTCTATGTGAACCACTATCATGACAATCATTATACATTTCCATCCCACAGGAACAATAATGCATTCCGTACCGGAAGTGACGTTTTCCACACAAATGAAATTAAAAGATTTGATTTGCGCTGTCCATGACATCAATCGAACCAATTTTTATAGTACAACTATTTAATTATGATAAATGTACACATTAGAAGTGCATTAATTTCATTTCATTACTTTACACTTAACCAATCCAATAAAACACTCTAGCACGGCAAATTGAATTAGAGAAGCTTTACGTTAAAACCAAGAGACAAGCTTCACTCTGGACATATCACAAATAGTCGTTCTTTTTACATTGTAATCGATTTTACCACACTCTTACACGTAACTTCCTTTACTGAGGTGTATGTGTCAGTTTTAGTAACAGTACAGCCTGGATTTGGGCGCATGGCTGCAACGTGTGTGTGCATCGAGTGACGCGGTACTGAAGCAGAGAATATCATAGGCAAGAACTACCCTTTATATTGTTATGATTACTTTGAAGAACTCCAAAATCTTCACAACGAGATGCAGCAGCGGTATTAAATTAGCTCACCGTAATATATGTCTGACTTTGCCTTATTGGAGTAAGTAAGATTATAAAACAACAATCACATCAGAAGTTTAAAGGTAGTTAAAGTGTATGACCGGGATGATAATGTTGAAACACACTTAGGATATCTGCATTTTATCCTGACACATATCATACGATTCATCTTTGTGTTAATAATTCCGAAAAAAAAATTTATTTCATATTTTCCGTTTTTTTTACGGATTTTCTTATTGTTCTGAAATAAAGTATTGATATGATTTGTCCTGATTATGTGATAACTCTTTATAATACGAAAGAGAAATTAGCTCTTCTGACTTTATTGCCTACTGCTATGTGGAAGTGTGCATGGTCTCTCGTCATTTAAAATCAGCTTCATAATTAGCACATAAATAGACAGACTGGTACCTTCTGATCCATATAAGGGCATTGTTCCGGCTGAATCCTAGATATAGCGATCAGCAAATATTTAAAGGCCGACCCCTAATTTGCTTAATAGGGCTTGCCGTCGTCCAGTCATCACCAACGCGCAGATGCACAAGTTCCATGGGTCTCAATGGGAGAACCTACTGATGCTATATTTCATAGCAAAATAGCACAACTCTTTTGTTGGGTATGGAGTCGCACGAGCAATGCCTCCCTTTTCGCTGTTGCTAAAGGCAATAGCATGATGACGAAGATATGAGCTTTCGGTATATATGTACAACAGCCACCATAGGGGGAAACCTAGCTAAATCACCAATGGTTAAGTATCTAGGAGGAAGAATGGTTCCCCATTTTCAAGTTACCGATAAATCAAATTGCGATGTCCGCAAACCCTTATGAATGATCTTAACGTTGATGTAGATGCGGAAAAGAGTGAATAATTAATAATTAGTCCATCTTGAAAACACGAGGCGGATTTTCTTATGTTTGCACTGGTTATTAGGAGAAGAAGAGAGGCTATTGGATCAACGATAACATTAGCGGGTGACATCTTCACTATCGGCGGCGATCAGTGTGACTTAGTTGTTACTGTTTCCATCGATATAAAAGCCATTAGTTGATAGTAGTCATGGGGTCGTTCTGATCTAATTAAGACACAAGAAGAGCATTAGATGTGCATCCGCATGCGCCGGAATGTGGATTTCACACGATAGCTTATTTCTGCTTAATGTCATGGCGTTGCAGCATTTCTCTAAAAAACTCAATTGATATATGAGGTTGCAGTTGCATGGTTTCTCAAAAGTTCATGTAGGATAGGTTAAATCTTGGTCGGTTCGAGTATAATAGGATAGATGATCTAGCATATTAGTAATGTATGATCAAGTTCCATGAATATATTTTCCCATATTACAGCAAATATTATTGTTTTGAGCCCCATGCACAGTTTATGTTCCTATAGCAAAACAGCAGTTTCTGTATTTAAAAACCCCCATTATTTTCTGGTTCAGCCTCATTGATATATAGCAAATGTGCTGACAGTGTTCAATGCGCCAATAAAAATCTACCGCGCAGGATAATACCACTGTGTACAACCCGCCTATAACCAAGGAAATACACACAGTTTCCAATTATCTTCAGATGTTGGTAATTAATGCAAAAATTAATGTAACTTGCCTCGAAAGCCTGCCAAACAAAAATGTTACGCTAATAGCCGCATGTCCATTATAACAAGAATTTTTACAGATTTGGTCTACCGCTTTTGGTCTAGTTCAGTGCATTTTGATTATTGTCTAATAAGGGTCTTAATCACCAATGCAAATCTCCCAAATCATTTGTGATAAGCATCAACATGTTGTCGTTAATTATTGAACAGATAAGAGGCACTCAAGTGGCGATCACAGTAGGAAGGCAAAATATGCTTAATTCTAGTAGCAACAGCATGGCAATAATGGTGCATGGCTTTATTTGTATATCCAAATGTGTATTTTTCACAGACTAGACAAGGTATCTGAAATGCTTGTCCATCAACAACTCTTAAAGACAGCTGTGGTTCGGCCAGATCTTAGTCCATTCTCTGTGACACACGTCTCATCCATGTTCAATTATCACGTTAGCTGAGTATCTACCTACTATTGTCTGTAGCCAAGCAATGGTGAACCGAAGTAACATAACAACCCGCCAATCTTTGTTAAATATTGATCAACGTGAATTTAAAAGCGCACATTTTCTTCAATCACATCCATATATTCTCAGCGATACAATGCAGGTGGTATGGCTTGTATTTTTACCATGGAGAAGGGCATGTAAAGGATGAATGGAGGTATGTTATAGATTGCAATCACTACAGATTAAGGACAGTGTAATGTATTACACACATTATGTTCGACAGGTCTCTATTCGCCAATAAGGGAAATAGCTTAAATAGCTACTAAACACTCCTTAATGGTTGCCCTTTTCCGCCTTCACAACCAGTAATGTGATGTGATGTCTATATTTTGCTTAAATGCACCTGTGTCCGCTGTTGGAAGTAAATTGCAATTATTGGCGCCTTTATACCTCGAAAAATTACAATACCTCAGTAACAGTCATTTGGAAATTCAAAATTCGTAAGGGGCTACGACTTAACTAAATAGGCGGTTATTGTGTTGCGTTGTATAAAATTAGCATCGGATAGAAGTAATGCAGATGGTTACATATTCGAAAACTGCTGACAGGTGTCGAGGAAACGTTAAGTACATGGTAATGCAAACATAATTATAAGAAGATGAATGCGCTGCGGACGGATGTAGCACAGAGTTATGCTGTAATTTTTTGCATTAGTACGCCGACAGCAAACGGTGTCAGAGTGCTTATAGCAGTGATATTAAGTTGCCGCCAAGTGCTAAATCGAGTATTTCGTTCAGAATTCTGTGGCTGTGTCTCATGAAATAGTTTCGTTGAGGTCGGTGACTGTAACCTCAAATATAACATGTGATAATATAAGAACAGGTATATGCCTTCACAAAGCGAAATCTAATACAGCTCCAACGTAATTTACAGGGCATGGTCAATGATTCTAACTTTTCAGCCACCATCCACCAACGCCCCAAGAGATGGTATTAGAAATTTGAGATGTTATCCTTATTTCCTTACTAATGCAACCATTCACCACACTCAATTTATGTTCCCGCTCTATTTGTCAGAATAGCAAGTTCCCTAAATTATAGAATGTCGTCAAATTTGATCTCCGAAACGTTTTGCGATCGGTGCCATTTACGGGTCTTTGCACAATAAAGTAATCAGAAATAGACAGCTGGCAAAATATCGTGAAACTTTTTTGTCCACACATGGCTGGTTCGATCGATTAATTGCAGATTAGTATCAGATATAAAAAACTGTTTACATTGCTCACAGCTGTAACCAGGTTCCAACCAACAGCAGAGAATTCACTGCGCATGCCGGAGAATATCAGTTGGTACACAGCTGAGGTAATTGTAAATGCATATTTGGTACAAAGTGTCAGTCAGGAAGCAATACCACAAGATTGTTTTGCATGCAAATAAAGCACAATAAATGATTAAATATAAGATTTTAATAGCAAATCTTCAATTATGCTGATTAAAGGCCACACGCTAGCGAAATCGTCAGATTCTGTGCAACAAAACAAACCTGGATGTTTAACAATCGGTGTTTTACAGGGGGTTTAACACATTTTATAAAACCGTACATATGGAGATTGGTACACAAATATCTCATAATGTAGGATTATTGGTGGGGAGATATCTCAGCTTGAATCATCTTATTTACAAATGCAAAACCAATGATGAACATACATAATTCTCAGATGTAAATATGAATGCCTTGGCCTGCAATCCTATTGGTTTATCAGTAGTGTACGCTTTTGATGAGACAAATGTCCTTTATGTTTCATGCAATCTACTGCCTGTCAGCATGGCTGTAGCCCGTGAAATGGCATTTCATACAACGGTTGCACATGGTGTTAATCAAATCTATAGGCTTCAGTTGCCCCATCCCTTCTTGCCCCAGGACCGGATTGTGGCTGTTGGAGTCGCGTTGTTAGAAACCCATTCGTTGACAGAAAGCATTCACTACCGCAAGAAATGCTTTTGTATCTCCGATAATAAACAAACAATTATGTTTGCCTTCACGTTCACAGCGCTTATTCTTCTTAAACGGAACAAAAGTTGTGCATAAATTCTGCTAAGAGTGCATGGGGGTTCTTAATATTGCCTCATGAATAATGCAGCGATATCGAGAACGAGGCCAGTAAGGGCAATCAGCAGCCCCTTAGTCGCCGCACATGTAAACAACACGGCGAAGATGGCGAGTAAGCGTGATTTGTCTCTCGTTCCTTTCTTATCGTTCGGGTTTGTCGAAACCTATTTATCAAATACTTCGGATGCTTCCGGGAAAAGAAACATCACAAAAGCCATGAAATATTTTGATGAGGAATATGTCCACAGCATAACAGGTAATTTTATCATTACATATACCTACATGGTCGGCGACCGCTTGGCATCTGGGCGCTTGCCGGTGGCGTTGATAGAGTTGTTTGGAGGTGCGTTTAAGTAGTTGATCGCTGTTCATTCAGGACGGATAACACAGGATAGATGCTTATTTGATCATGTTTATTTCTCCAGTGGAAAGGCTTGTCAGTAACGGCTGTGTCATAAAGGGAAGATGCCACAGATCCCAGAAGAAAAATGTAGATGCCCACTCAATTGAGGTATGACATCTCGACCTGAATACATGTCTTACTTGCATGGTTATTGTGGCCCATAAATGCATGTGGTTACTGTCTCTAAGCATGAGGAAAAAAACTCGACTACATGGTAGTGGTCAAAATTAGTAAACATTTTTTATTGATCAAAACTGAAGATAAGGAGAAAAGATGCTGCTGTAGAATTGTTTTTGACAACAAATGGTATGCATGAAGGCATGATGATTCACACTTATATAATCCTCACTAATATTTCCTGATTATACAACCATTAAGATACTAATCTGGCATGCTTTTCCATTTCTTGCAGAGTTAAGAACATATCCACTGCATCGCCCCGATAGTAATAATAAAATCCACACCATGTGGTTGGTAGTGCATGGATAAAATTAAGAGGTGAAATGTTTCAAAATATCTGCAAATTCATGCTATCTCTATGAATTAACTCAAAAACAAGTCAATCAATATGAAATCTTAGAAATAATCATTGAATGCAATTGATATTCCCAACGATGGTTTTTTAACAGATCACATTATCTACAGAGGAGCCGACAGCAGTCCTAACAGCCTCCTGTAGCTGTACTATAGGCCTTAGTGGTCAGTGTGGGCATATTGGTGATGTGCTCTACCACATGGCGAAGTTCAAGTCCAGGGGATTCAAAGTCATTCCAGAAGATTTGGCCAAGACTTCACTACCCCAGACCTAGCACCGGCTAAATCTGACTCCTAAGTCTGTAGTTTTAAGCCCAACCCTTAGACGACACAGAAACATAAACAACTCATCAATGAGTTGCATGCCTCTAGGCTTACCTGCACATTGTAACATCTGTACTAGGAACATAGTATATACTGGTCATGTTCTTAGCCACCGGCTGTAGGTATTCAAAAAAAGCTACAAAGTCAAGATAGTTCCTGAACTATTTGAACCCAGTATAAAACCGTACCATGTCAGGATCATATGAAAACCGACAAATACCGAACTTTTCGATCTGTAGTTGATCTTTCCTGGCCTGATTCTGTTTTTGTGATTCTTCATACTTGATTTGCATATCCTGTAGCAACTTCTCTAGCTGACTTCTTTGCTGTCACTCTCTTCCACAATCATCTGGATGTCAAGATCAGTACTGACAGGCAGGGGCTGGTCGTCCATCTGAAATCGTCCTTGGTGAAATGGAGAGAACACACAGACGTGCTGTCTGATACCTGGAGTGCATATACATTATGAAAACAAGATAATAAATATGAAAAGTATCATCGTATTCCTTCTTATGTGCTTTACTTTCTTAAAACACATGAAACTATCCAAATAGCTCAAGCCTTCTTATAATCGCTCGCAGTCACATGTTCTAGATCGTAGTTGTAAACAACTCACCATGAACCCGTGTTCTGGACCTTGTTTTCGCCATATTTTGTGAAGCCAGGCTTTTCTTTTTGTAGAATCTTTTGGAAGTCGGTGAAATGAAATATCTGGGTTAACTGTTCCATCACTCTTACAAAACGGAACGCAAAAATAACGATGGCTATTTGGTCGAGACACAGCGGCAGACGATGACATGTTTACAACTCGCTGCGGTCCGGCTAACGAGGTCGGAGGTCAACGGGGCTGCCCACCCATGGCCTCGTTCTGGCCGCGGAATGTGCGGCATGCATAAATATTGAGAACCCCCAATTCACGATGAACGCGCCTGAATGCAATATCTAACCTTGCTTCTAATGTACTGTGGCCATTATGCGCTATCCTTTGCCACGTCAAAGGCCAAACGCAATAACCCGTTCATTATCACATAGGCGCATCTCGGCTTTATAATAATAGTGGCGCGAGTATTAATACTTGCATACTTGTCCAAACGTGTGCATGAATTGAAATTTGATTTCGATTCGAATACTGGTGAATTTGATTTGACTTCCGTGATTGACCGCAACGTCCAACAGAGCAAAACTGTACATTACCCGTTTCATATTGGATGCAATTAATGAATTTAATGGGTATACAAAATTTAATGAAACCAAATAGTATGCATATAATGGTATCAATATAAACTGCGTTCACATTTTGAAGTCATTGAACGAGTTGCATGGCCAATTAACGGTATTTACGCATCTACGGTATAAAACATGGCATCAAATCTTTTGTATAGCAGCATACGGGATTAGAACATTGCGTTTTTTTTCACATTTGCATCAACACCCTGTTTTACTTTACCATACTAATTGGTGCAACATACCTCAACCATTGTGATGTCATAAGAAGAGCAAATAATCTATGCGTCAATGTGGCAATGGGTCACGGGGCATTGTTCCAATCTAAGCAGAGTATTCCTTCCTCTTCATATACATTCCAAATGAACTGGTTATGGCTTTGTAATCGCGAGAGCCAAAGCTAAACACGAGGAATCAGTTCTGTTTAATATAGCCACGTGATTGTCGAAATTCCGGCACAATCATTGTGGTCACCCTGGCCAATACACACAAGCCTTGGCAACAATTTAAGAAGACTTTTATTGCTTAAAGCACTAATACGCATCCTTATGAATGACCTTTTGCCTAGGTGCTTGCTAATATCGCCTTGGGAGCAGTAGCCGAATGCAATAAAACATTTGTTATCAGTTCCGCCTCGCATTAGAGACCCAACTCAGCTATTTATGATTGTGACACGGGGCTACACGCCGCTTGAGACGTTGTGATCTAATACAAGTGCACAAAAGTGTTAACCAGTTTCAAGGCGTACAATAGCGGCTGCTTTTATGAGCAGATACCACTGCTATACATAAGAGCGAGTCAGCGGATTTGACTGAGGAGTGATAACTGAGTTATAATTTTTTCTGTGATTAAAAGCCCTGGGGTATACTACGAATGTGCTTAGAACATCTCGTCTTTATACGTCTCCACAATAGTAACGCAAAGAAATACCACGTATTTAGCATTTGTGCGGCAGGTACGAGTGCTAAAATATCTCCGACGGAATGCATTTGGCACTTTAGCGCAATCATTTGCCGCGATCTTTTTGTATCAAATCGTTCATGGGCTTCCTCATGAGTTTATATATCTTCTAGGGGCGAAGACCAAATGCTTACATTGTTCATTATTACTCTGGATTCAACACGGTTTTATAACGATAGAGACGTGCGCATTAATACCTAAACACCTGACCAATACACATGAAAAAATAATTCATCCTTAGTGTCTCTGTCTGATTGGGTCGTCAGAAAGACAATTTCACTGCCATAGGACATATGTTCTAATTCAAGCTCAGGATTACCTTTCCTCTGTATGCAAAAGATGCAACTCCCATGGTAAGTGTCTCCTATGTGTGACAAGTTACGTGCGATCCACATAGTCAGGATATAACCGCTGTAGCACTAAGCCCTTTATGATGTTCGTTTAATGTGAAATATGTCAATGAATGAATTAAGATGACTGGTTGGTACAATATCGAGATGTCACTCACCAGTTCTTATGTAAAAGGGACAGGATTAATGCAATAATTATCATTCAACAGGACAACCGATCTGTTGGCACGCGGAATTCATTTCGTTTGAAAGTTTATTCTTATGCATTTTCCAATTCTATTGTAGCGCCGGTGAATGTTTCATGAATAGTGCGGTATTACGGAGTTTTACCATACAATACAATACGGTAGGGTATATTATTTAAGAATTGTGCAATTATTTGTTCTATTATAGGAAACAATATCGTGACCGTTAAAACATAGTACAGCAAAGGCGCATATGAATCACTGAACCCCCATCAGATCAATAAAGTTAGAACATTGCGGCGTTATCGGTCATCAAATATGCATTATTACTTCCAGCTCCGTTAATGATGTTAATAACTTGGCTGAAAGCATTAATATCAGTCTTTATTGCAATTGTTCTCATCGCTTCCAGTACTCATGGCAAAAACTTGCAATTGGTTTGAAGCAACGAACATTTATCACCGAATGCACAGACATCGATGGTAGAACAAATATTGTATACTGCAACAAGCGCGTATATTATCGATTGCCTCCCGTATATCATTTTGCCAAAGCTATGCTTGTTCTGTGGTAGTTTTTGTCGCGGGCACTACGGACTTTATGCTTACCGTTATGACCAGATGTCACTGATAAACACCGGAGTGAGTCCGCGGGGTTTGACCAAAAGGTGGGAATTTATGTCTCAGCCATCAACAACAACTTTCAGCAACAAACTGTCTATCACTTATAATGTCTAGTTATCATTCGACGCATTCGATGTGGCTAATGAACAAGTTTGTAGTGATTCGTAATTTGGCATATAAACTATATTTTGTGGGATGGCTTAGGCACGAATGGTCCAAGATGGCTGCAGCACCAAGCGACCTATCTCACTGAACATAAATTTGTTGGCTTATTATAAGGTTTGATAATTAAACGTTACATACTGTGTGCCTCTTGGCAAGTGGACGTGAATTCGACAGAGCGAATGCGATATGTTTGTGTAAGCTCGTTTATGTTGGTTTAATGCAACATTGTGTAAATACGGTGATGTACAATCAGTGTTAATGATATATATATAAATCATCGGACGGCAACCCTCATATGCAATGCAAGAAAGTGCGTAAAAATATAGGCATCGAAAACTAAATGTTGTTTAAACAGCGTAATACTAGCTCATTTGGTACGCTTGATGATTGTCATGTGTAATTGTACGAGTCCTATCAATTAGTTCAATAGTCATTATTTAGTAGCCATCCATGTTCATCGTAGTCCGTGTTAGAATAACCGCAATAATAATATTGTTTGCAAACCTCTTGTTTTTTAGTACGATTGTGTAAATGCCCTTCATTTTCCAAGCAATCTGCAGTCTGTCATCATGACCGTAGCCCGTGACAGGAATTCTATACAACGGTTACGAATGGTGTTCATCAATCTAATAGGTTACAGTGACGCCCTCACAACGGTGGCAGTGATAAGGTTCAGTGGACAAGGTTATGGTTTGCCGTGTGCGTTGTTAATAGAAATCCCTCACCTAACGTGTGAACTTAAAACTAAACTACCGTATGAAGAGCCTTTGATGTTTTATCATCCGACAGAAATAAAAGTCTATTTTTTGGCTTGTTGAGCAAGCCAAAAGCGCTTATTGATATTGATCGGAACCAATATAATGCATACACCTTGGTATTATTGCATTGATGTAAAATTTAGTTAGAACAAACTTATTGTTAGGTGCTACTGGCTGTATTAATCTTGCATAATAAGACGCGCTGTGCCTACTGTGTCATTTTTAAAATCTCAAAGTTTATGTACTTTCGTTGTGTGAAGCTTCAATACATTCTGCCTTTCTGTCAGCTCTTGTTCGACGCATTAAGGTAGATTAAGTATGCTTGCTAGGCGGAGGCGATAGACTGAAAAAATGAGCGTTATTCATGATGAAGGTACATTAATGCATTATCTAAGCTTAGATATACCAAACCAGCAATGAATATGGATTATTCCAAGATATAAATATGAATGTACACTCTTAACCCAGTCTAGTCTAAATGACTAGCCAATCTGGTCACCCAGCTATCGAAGTTAGTCAAACTCTGTAACGACTAATCACATGGTCAAATCGACTAAGGAACATAGTCACAATGACTAGCAAGGCTGGTCAGGTGTTATTTGACTAGTTACCTAGTCAATTTGCCCACCATGAGAGCGTTATCTTCTCTTTGTTGGGAGACCGCGATGCGCGGATCACACGGGTGGTTACATAACCACAGATGCGCGCCGCGTCATACCGGAAGCTTGACTTTTGCGGCGGTTCTTTAACCAGTTGCTGCAGGAAATTGGAAATCTTCAGTTGAAATTTTCTGACAATCGCCTCCGTACTATTAGGTGAGAATATTAAATAGTTTTCTGTATTTGTGTATGTATTGTCGTGTACCATTGCTGGTATCAGTACTAATGAGTGCTTAGCTTCAACCATAAGTCTCCTATGTGTTTTAGAATGTCGCAACGCAGCAAGACACCAGCAATAACATCTGTTGGAGAAGCTGTGGATGTAACAGAGGTCATGGCCATGGGCATGCTGATTGCCGCCATTTATGTGTTTATGTGCCTTACCACCTATCGACCAAAAAGACGTTTCGTTATGTGCAGAAGGTGATGCTGGTCGTTGATGATGAGGCTTAAGACCCAGTTGATGCGAAGCTTCTTTGTGTCAGGGCTAGTATTAACAAGGGCATGCATGTATGTGTTTATGTACAATAAAGTATACTTGTTTTGCATATTATGTTGTCTGACTTGTTTTTACACTGGTTCTTACACTGGTTCGACCTTTAATCATAGTCAAACTGACCTTCATTCATAGTCAAACTGACCAAATCTTCTAGTCGGTCTGACTAAGTACAAAAGTCCATACTACTTACGCTATAGTCAATGTGACTAATGATTCATAGTCACAGTGACTAATAGATTAGTCATACTGATCACTCTTTATTTGACTAGGTAGATTAGTCATTTTGACTAATCATATTTGACTAACTGTATTAGTCAAATTGACTAACACATTAGTCGTTTGGCGGACAATCAATATGACTAGCCAAGTTAGTCAAGTTGACTAGATTACATTAAGAGTGTACCGGCTTGCAAGCCTTTCGGTATTTGAACACGCATACGCATTTGAGGGACAAATACCCTTTATATTTCGAGCAATCTATTGGTTTTAATCGTGACTGCAATCAAATCGATAGGCTTAAGTTGCGCCATCACATCTTAGACTGTAATCATGCTCTCTAGTAAGAATTATGCTGCTCATGTTGCGTTGTTAATAGAATGCCTCACCTAATGCGTTGATACAAGGCCTTTACCACCATAAGATGTAAGATTGCATTCATGAAGAATTCAGCCAGAAAACACGGAGCGTTAGTTTTTCCTGGCTGTATTTATCTGGCATAAAAAGATAAAAGGCTATCGCTATCACAACACATGTCACACTGTGCCGTTTGTAAATCGTCATGGACATTCGTTCTATATACATTTAAAGCAACACGAAGCTCCAACGCACTTGTAAATCATATTGGCTCTTGTACCATGCTCAGAGATTAATCCGTGGTGGGCGGCTAGGGTTATAAATTGGTTCTGTTGAGCATTATTCAGGACATTACTCCGGCATTTTTTTTTGTATCAGTGTGCGATATCCATTGGTCCAACCTATGCGATCCGAAGCGTTATGGCGCGTCTTTATGAATGCTAATATCGTCTTTGGGGCAAATGCCAAACACAATAAACCATTAATCGTCACGCTTGATTCAACACGAATTTGTAATTATATTGTCGTGCGCATTTATTCATGCACACTTGTCCAATATATCAATGCTGCAATATTCACTCACCCACTTTGTCGCCGCCAAAGCAGATATGAATAAATATGATAAACCGCTGTTTACATTACACACATGACAAAAACCTACATAAGTGATGCTTCACATTCTGCCAGATAAATCCGTTAACACTTTCCTATAAAAACCTCAGCTGTGATAACAAAGCAAGTAGTTGAGATAGCAAATTGTACGAATATAGGTGGCTGGAGGCTGCGAGAAGATAATCAGCCACTGTTTGGTCATTAAAGTGTATGTAGAAACATTTATGTCGTGGCGGAGGTTTCACTGTGATTAAGCCTATGTCTAATTCTATTCCATTCAGAAAGCAAAATATACTTGTAAATGATATAGCACCGCGTCTAGCATTGATCCTTTTAAGATGAATACAAAATGAAAGCAGCCGTGTATTTAGATATTTCTGTATCGTACTTTTCCCTTTCTTGTGGTTGGTGAACTAATGTAACAAAATACCTTTTAATCTTGCAAAATCAATCCATAATGATATTGAGAGAAGGAAATTGAAGAAGGCAATTACATGAAGTTATATATTTTAAGAACATAAAATTATGTGGGATATCAACGAGACATCTTTAATTTGCACGCCAAGCTAAGCTCAAGATATATTAATACATATGTAGCATCAATGCATCGCATTCCATTCAAGTATTTGTACGTTACGAACTTTATTGTTATATATATATATATATATATATATATATATATGATATATATATGAGATATATATTTAAACCAAATATATGTGTATATATATATGTAATTATATTGGAGATGTCATATATATATATATAGTTGATTCCACCCAATTCCTGTTATATATATATTGTATATATATATATATATATATATATATATATATACATATATGAGCGTGTCTGTGTGAGTGTGTGTGTGTATGACTGTTAGATTTGCTTTTTTCTCTGAGATGGATGCTTCTATATTTTAAGATTTGACCGATGTTACATACAAATTTCTTCTTGTCTGAACGTGCATTGGTAATGTACAGTAATGTACATGCAACAAGCCTTAACCATGGCTGTACCTTCGTAAGTAATTTATATTTGTTCGAGATCTATTGAGTCGCCGACAGCATTCCCTCTCTAACGGGAGTGGTGCCTCTCGCTCACTTAACCGCCCCTCTGCAAGCAAGAGAGGTTAATGCCATGCCGTAATGTTAGTGCGATCAACGCATATCAAGTGTAACCCTGAGCCCTTAATCCTCATTTGCACTGTGATATATATATCCTATTGTGTGTCGTATTATTATTTGCCACAAACACATTTTGGTGAATGAACGACTCAAAGATCACGATCACTGAACTTAAGTTCTCTCGTTGCACCTTGCAGGTATGCCTGATATATTTTTAGGTAGGTAGCCTATGAATATCCAGTGTCTTGTCACCCGAGTATTGCTAGGGGTTTGCTCACGTTTCTGGGACGATATGTTACTGATATTATAATTAACATGACTGATGGTATCACCAATATTGAAATGCCGGTGTGTGATGCTTCAATGTATGTCAAATACAATGTGAGTCCGTTCGTAGCTCAGTAGACTTATTGGCCGGATATGACAGAATACAGAGATTAATCCGCCATGCTACAATGGGATGTGGGCAGGATATGAAGGAAGCCTATATTTATGAGACCATAAACTGACCTAAGTGGGCACAGTAATGTGCGGATGAATATCAGAAGAAATTTATCTAGAGCTTATTTTTCACAGGAGAGGAGAAGTCTACAGTCATTGATGCCACCCAATGCCTGTTATTTGTCATAAAATATATATGTTTGATAACAAAGCAGCAGCACTAATATGATGATATAATTATTAACACGGTATTTAAATGTATCGTAATTTATATTTGTTTGAGAAAATAGCGACAACATTCCCTCTCTAACGGGCAGAGTGGTGCCTCCGCTCACTTATATGTGTGTCTCTTGTGGAACTGTTGAAGCCGATAGTTAGACCGCTTCAACAGCATTTATTTACGACCGACCTTGAATAACAAGCGCGTAAAGTGTATCATGAGTAACAACCATTTTACGATTAGAGGAGAAGTCTACAATAGTTGATTCCACCCAATTCCTGTTATTTGTCTAATATGATAAGCCAGAAGCCCCATGTTTCAATACTGCTCCTGTTTAATCTAATAATGGTCCTTTGCAAAATATGCTGAACTTGTGGATGATAAAGCAAGAAAGGCACCATACACGCTCAAGTGTTATTAATATCAACTACTACCAAGATTATTCAAAGCGTTATTAATGGCAATAATTGCAAAATATCAAGAAATCTACACATATCGTCTTGGTTGTAAAAGGTGTTATAGTATGATGCTGCCGCTGCTGGGACTAAATCGAATCTACACACTATTGTTGTGTTATGATAAAGAAACGAATTATGTTAGCTCCGAGATACTAACCTGTGGGTAATTAATGATACGACAGCGCTTGAAGTTATTTTGCGGCTAAGTATGAATTGCATAGAACAACCATGTATTTTCTTACGGAATGAAGAATCCGTTATAACCACTAGAACCTGCGTTTTTATCAACATGATTTTGATTAAAACTAATCCATGCTACTCGCATTCTACTTCCTTAACACTATATGTATTGTATTAGAGGCCATTACAAATTTCCCAATATCTGACCCTGTACCTTGCTGTCTGCTCTTTATATCTTTAATCACATTTAAATTGACCTTTCGTGCTATTTATGAACTGATTCGCTATGTATGAAGGATGTAGCAGGGTAGCCCGATGTAAATCGTATTAATTAAGCTATACGCGTGTTACTGTCACAATACCGAGTACAGATGACTTCAAATGTTGCAAGTAGCGGCAATCATTTGCACTGATTAAAGAAATTTACCTATCTGTGAGATTCAAAATCGAAAACGAAACAATAATTATGCAACCGACACCATACGAAACGGGAAATCTTCGGGTTCTGCACTACCCCCGAAATTCAAATCACTGCTTCAAAACTGACTGACTTGTATCCGTATTACTGTTATACGAGCATGGTGTTTCCCGGTAACCACATGACACGCTAAGTGTTAAAAACTTCAAAGGCATTCTTGATGATATGCCATTTATTGGCATACGGTCAAGTATGTTAAGATGTGTCACCAAAACCCTGCCTTTTAGCTATCACACGGAAAGGCAAAAGATATGACTGTTTACAACACACATTCATTTTTGCTTTTGTTGGTATAGCGATCGATAGAAATACCTAAACATGAAATCAATGTATACACATACATTAACAACCGCATGGCATTAGATATCTATACAGTATTGCACATACAGAACTCGAAGGTCATGCCCTCGGCAAAATAAACGCTTCAACCAAAGTCGTCTGCAAGTCAATCGTAGTATTTCTCTATCATGAGCCGGAGAGGAATGCCAACAACCAGCCACTGGAATGGGCATATCAGTGCAGTGGTGCTGTGGTGCAACTGTTGGGATAGTTATACGGCTTTAAATTGGCAAAGAATATAGCTCTCTATTCCCATCGAGCCACTGAACATTATTTTAATCATTCAACTTCATAGAAGATAGCACAAGTGAACTAATATTGCAAGACATTATGTCCAGTTAGTACGCAAATCGGTGAGATTATTGAAAATTATCTGTGCGTATGTGGTAACTACAATTCATTTATCATGCAATTTATTGGCCCAGGAGGCCGTTAAACGAGGTTGATAGTTTAATTTGCACGCTAAATATGCAAAGGTGTCTTTATGTATAACGTCATATCAGATTATGAACGCATTCGGAGGAGTAAAATTGCTGTAGTGATACATGATTATTCCCGAGAAAGGAACCGTTGAAGACAAAATCACAGTCCTGCAACAATCCCAAGCTGATAGGACATTGCGACTAATGCCACAAACGAGCAAATGACACTAACATACAAAAGGTCCCGATGTATTGAGTAATCTTCTGTTCCTATTTCATGATTTGACACTAGCCGTTGAATACAGACCGAGCAATGTCAGACTACAGCACGACTTCTTGATAATTAGATGCAAGGTGCGATATAATCATACAAATAGATGAGCTAGTGACTGGGCGCTTATTTTCCGTAATCGTTCTGGGTGAATTGAACAAAGAGCTGTGTGAAAGCTTTCTAAAGTAGGCAACTAAATTACTTTTGTTGCCTTTAAGTTTCTTGTGCCATATAATTTTATTCGCTACAAAGAAATACTTTCACGTATTACATTCTATCCTAAGATAACAAACAGCAAACAGTTGCCCGTCATCTTTTTGCTCCTGATCAGGGTCTATGCAGTGCTTTTAAACCCAAAAAATTATACTCCCAATTTCATATGCGGGTGAGACTAGCTGCACTATCATGTAGGCAGAAGTTTTGATGTGTATCGTTCTTGGTATAAATCGATCGATACCCTAAATCATCGGTGTTTATGTTGCTTATAGTATCTTACGGCCTTATTTCGTAAGAGTCATGACCACAGCTTTCCTTGGCATTGAACTTGCAATATGGATGATCAAAGGAAAAACACTTGCAAAACGTAATAGCCACGATAAATCGTCGGGTTCAATAGGATATTACAATAATTCCAATTGACGCTGTTACATTTTCCACATTATATCCCCGCAATATCTGCCACACGATTGGATTTACAACCAACAGCGCCTGTGTTGATCGAGTCATTCGATGAATCTGCTTGTTACCTAGGTTCTGCTTCGTCTGAAAAATTCTTAAGTGGGTATGTATTTTCACGTATCACGAGCGAACCTTGTTGCGACAAGCTTATGTTTTCTTAGTCCGTTTGGTGTCATCTTACCAAGCTATAGTTCTATTTAACGCTTTGATGAGACTAACCACATAGTTCGTATTGACAGGTCGTATGTCAATAACTTGACTCTCACAGTTTGGCGTGAACGGCGCTGAATATCAACGTATCACCCATGAGGTAAATGCCAATCAGCAAATTGTTATCATATCCTAATAGCTTAATCTATAACGGAACGACACACATAATAGAAATACGGCAGCATCTCATTACCGACACTAGCCGTTGACTACATATCGAGCAATTCAACAGTGTATGCAGTAGCTAACGAAAACACACAGCATAGGAAGTATACCGAATAGAACAATGAATGCCATATGTATAGCCATCGACTGAGCAGTACTGTGTGAAGACCTCCCTTTGAGGTGATTATGCACATGATTAACACTGGATGACTAGTGAGGCTGATAAATCGTACATAACTACATAACAATAGAGTCACCTGTAAAACAGCCGACAGAACACATGTTAAAGCCGCTCATGTATTCTGGCAAGCTCATCAAGGCACCATTACATGTAGATATATATTATAGGCCCAGCAGCCATAAAAGAATTAATGGTTATCGTTAAGTCGTTCACTAGCAGTAGATGCATATATGTCCGTTGCTGTTATATATTACATTCAGCGGCGCCATTCAACCGGCCCAAGCTATAAAGCGGTAAAGCAAAGTCATATTGCGGATATTACCTCTCGGTTAATGAACCCCCCAAATAATACTGCTTTCCCATTTGAATAAATGGATTCACATACTAGGGAATCGAACCAAATGTTAAAAAACAATTTGGTTTGCGGACAGATGTCCAAGCTTGTTTTTTTTTACCGAATATAGACCACACAATCCCATCAGAACGAGGCTCACGATTATATTTTGCCTGACAAAAATATTCGACATACAGGAGCTAGCTATGCTTGCTCTCATATGCAAATTTAACGAACGGCCCAGCGTATAGTTTAAGTTAAGGCACTGCACCAATTTTGTCTTCTAACTAGTGAGGTCAATGCGTATTAATATACGTTTAGGGTGGGAATACCAGTTACGTTGCAAATCAGGTAAAGTTTATCTAAATGCTTAATCAAAATTTTCACAACCCTTTTGTTTTTCCGTGAGGTAATATAGTCATTTCTTGACATATTTATTCAGAGACTCAAGGTATACATCGGCCAAAGATAATTGTCTAAAGAATGGGCGTCAATTCTTTTCTAGTATTTAGTCGCAATTGCACCCTCACTAGCGTTATTACTAGTTGCATGTAGAACGCTGGCGTTTGATTCATACTCGCATTGCATTTCTTTAAAGCTAGGTTGCGCTTATTACGGTTAATAATCCTAGTGTTTGAATTTAGCTTCAACATGGCCCGGATGTTGACCGTTGCTGGATTAATGGCGCTGTGTTAACATCACAGTCGCGTGTCGACTCCTGGATTGCATTCAGCGATTTTGGCATTATGTGCATGCTTTTCGCAGGTAGGCACATGACACACAAACTGCTATTCATTATTTGTCAGCTTCAGGGCGTAATTTGACCGCGATCTTAAGATAGAGATTGTCTCTGCTTGCATCCTATTGAAAGTGACATAAGATTTGTGTCACACCACTTGAACATATATATTAAACACCTAACGTAGAGTATAATCATATCATTAGTTCAGTATATTGTTGAGGGTAAACATGCTATTGAAAGGCTCCCGTTCACGTCATACACAAATCACTAATGCAACGTGCATTATTTAAAGCTCAGAACAAGTTAAACTGGAAGGGGAAATAAAACCGTGCCTGAATCGATTATCCAAACATTGATTGAGCCCAAATTATCGTGTTGAATCATATATTGGCGGAGGCATATTCATTAGCTATAAACCAGGCGTCTCCAGCCATAACCTACCGCCATATTGGTCGTCACAATATCATCATAAAACATTGGTTAAGTAATAAAACAAGTTCTTCGTTCCGAAGTTGTCGATCAGTAACCATAGAAGCTGATGCTATTGGTGGGTATTTGATTTTCTCTTGAATTAATACATATACAAAATTTAGACCTGAAGCCTGTCTCATTCCGTTTATCAACTATCTGTGAACACTTTCTAAGCAAACGAAGTGAAAAGAGTTGTAATCATCCCGGTTCTTTACTTCTAAAGATACGCTGAGGATGTGTAGATCGACCCAATTGAGGATACTGCTAATCAGCAAGACCGGTATGCAGCAGACAATACGCGGAATTATTCTCAACTCATAGATTAACATGATAACAAATAGATATTCGCCACCACGAATTATGAATGTATTGTATTTTGTCAATTCAATTGCTATTCTTAAAACAAGTGACTATTCATCTTTGAGACCCATAGACGAATCTTAACCTGAGTGACAACTAATTACAAGATCATATAGTGCAAAGCTTGTCAATCGATTCGTTAACACTATTTCAACCGTTCAGTCATTTAACACAGTTCACGAAGAGTTTGCGGCATCATTGGGGCTCTGTAGCGTCGTATCGCTCGGAATTATTCAGTAGTGTCCGTACAGTGACATCACATTTGCTATTTGTCGTAAAGATAAGCAATCGTCGCCATTTTCATTCTTCACGGTTCGTTGACAATGTATATCTAGCTCGACATTTCACGGTCTGGTGCGTACAGAATAGAGGTCTACCCCACGACAGTACAATGTTCTGATTATTTCGAGAGAAAACTTTTATTTTCCCGTCAGTTGGTTAATATTTAAACATATCATCGTAACAGTGCATATTAAGTGATGTTTTGGAAGAAAGCTGTTGATGGATCCCTCAGTAGGTAAATGCCAGAGAGCTTTCACAAATTTGTACGGTCCATGTTAGTGACACTGACTTAAAATAACCAGCACCAACGATCAAATTGCTGATTTTGACTATCAATAAAACAAAATTCGATTCTACAAATATTGTTCAATGTCTTAATCAGGCCAAGCAACTCCGTAAAATTATGTTAATCCGGTTAAAAAAGCCATTTCGAGTCTTATTTATCGATAGATGATTTAGATATTTCTTCCTTCAGATGACCCTTGTATATAATGTGGTATTAACAAAAATCTAAAAACAAAAAAAAACCGCCTTTCCCGCTTGCTGATGTAAATTCTCTTTATGACGGAGCAGCTGATATAACATCACGTAACCTGCCGCCTAGCGGCCAACTGATGCAATAGGGCATCGAGAAGAGGTCTTCCGCACGACATTTTTGCGAATATGCATGCCGGTGCAATGAATTACGGGCAATCGTAGGTTAATGAGTTCTTTATCCCCATTTAGAAACACATAATACAGAAACGATTACAGTCGTTCTACATGACACTTATGTTATTCAAGGTTGGTCGTAAATAAGTAACTCCAAGCTGGTTGATGATGTATCATGGTGCAGCTTAGCCTGGTTTCACCGAGAACATTAACTTGCCGGCCATCGTCGACGTCATAGCAATATGCATTGCAATATTACTCTTAGACCGACTTATACATTGTTATAATCGTAAAATGGTTGTTACTCATGTTACACTTTACGCGCTTGTTATTCAAGGTTGGTCGTAAATAAATGCTGTTTTGGGAATAAGTGACAAGACGAATACGCAGAATATCTACAGTAAGTCCAAGTGTGATGATTATTTTGGAGATTAGGAAGCCCACACAAATCGGATGAACGTTAAAAGTTATATATTGTTTGAATATATTAGTATTGAAGGCGGTGAGAATTAAAACTTACGAATATAAATATTGCCACAAGACACTGGTGGTATGCCTGAAACATTGCACAATCACACAGGATAAGGACACAACGCTAAACAGATGAACAATGCACGAATCGTCATAAAGCGATCAAGCGACTGGCAATCTACTTTGCATTTACTCGATATGTCAAATCACCCGGTTTAGCTCTCATTGAATGCATCCATATTCAGGTGACTTTTCCTTCAATACCAATTACTTCCTATCATAATCTGACCAGTGTTTTTGACTACTCCGCAACAGAATTGTTTTTAACCTCTGGAAATTTGATTATAGCCGGAATCGATAATGACAAATGACAGCAACGACAGACAAACAAAGTACAATGAGGTTATTACGACTCATTATTCGGTGTGATGATATACGATGTCGCTTTAAGAATCAACTAATGGTAAACATGGGCCCCATAGATACGACCACGACTAGATGATAACGATGGACGAAGAATAACCAATGGGTTACCGGGTTACTATGGCAGGCTGTTCGCCAATGCTATTATCAAATCATGGATATCGATACCGTCAAATAGCCAAATTATCGGCTGAAATGTCTTGGTCAGTTTTGATGTGGGTCATGTAAATATCAACATCCTAATTGATTTCCTATTAATATTAGAACACAGAAACACTGAAAGCACACTGAGTCTATGATATTGCAGGTTCTAGATGCTAGCAACAAATAAAGCAGACTTACGCAATGCAATTTAATCATATGCTATCGAATCAAATTAATATTTGGCCTTTTACCACAAATATCAAACTAGTAGAGTGACTGAAAGGCTGTGCCGTGGTGATAAAACTTCGTCCTTCAACTATTGTAAATAGGCGTGAGTCATGGTTGATAAACACGCCATGATGCCTTACAAATGTCACAGCATATCACTTTAACAAAATAGCAAGGCTAAGTTGCTTTCATTCATACCTTTGGATTGCATTTGTTTGCATAAAATTGCAGTACACATCTAACACATTGTGACAATATTTATGTGTTGCAGATGGCAATCTGTTGTTTGCACACCCGGCACATTGATTTGAAGATTGAAATTCTCGAAGAAAAAATTTAGAATGTACACAATCACATTCCTCTTTGCCAGTCATTATGGATTTATGGATCCAATCATTACATTAAATTTCGGTTCTAGTACATACGCAGCATGTCAATTGGATTTACTTTGCAACGATGAATTTCCGATCATTAGAAAAGATCCGATAGCCAAAGGTTCATTAGCGACCTCACATTTAATTGAGAGAGTATGCGTCCTAATTGCAGTATGCGCAGCCATTTTTAGCAGCACACGTGAATTGTAACTCACTAGAAGCTCTTCCCCGAAGCTCGCGACGCCTTGCCCATGGGTTGTACAACTATTATATTCGCAAGTGAATTTGCAAATACATCAGTGTGAAAGGGCTAGCTCCACTTTAAGGTATATCTTGGCTATATTTATAACGACTCTAATAGCATTAACTTAAGTTTGTGATGTTAAGCATTATCTGATGAATATTAACTCTTAAGCATTTTACTACTTAATGCTGTAATATTACATCATCAGCAATTTACATCATCTCAGCAACGAGAATATGCGCATTAAACGGATGGTGCGTTTGTTCGGGATATTTCTAATGCCCATTGAATAAGTCATTGATCCTGTTAATGAAGGGATGGTTGAAAAGAAAAGACGCCCCTTTTGAATAACAAGTCATCGAATATAACACATGCCGATATTACAAACCATATCATCGAAATAAAGTTCAACATTTCAATATTCATGGGTTTGCGGTGGAATAGTTATCTGTGATCTGAGTTTACGGAGCTCCAATCTCCTGAACCCTGGCTCAGTTCTGGCAGAGAACAATAACAATTAATGGACGAGATCGTCTATTTTCGAGGTCAAGTATGATCCATGCAGGAAACGTGAGCATTTATAAAGTTACTTAACTTACAGCCTCAACCAGCAAATCGGCATTTAGAGGTTGACATTTCAAAACGCGTATCGGTTATAAATAACGGGGGCTAAAGCGAAATCGATCTCCCACTAGTTATTAAGGTACCAAATGGGAATCGGCTCTAGATTTGCAGAGTATGTACATATAAAATACTACTAAGAAATTAATACGAGATTTTATATCGTCCGAATTTATACAGTCCGTAAATGAATGCCCGTGGCAATACGCGCTGTGTTGTTGTCAGGGTAATAAAACAACATTAACGTTACTAACATCTTAAACGTTTTCTCATAGCTGGGAACTTCATGAGCCCCAAGTCTATTTATAGTTTTTTTTATCATCTTTTTGTGGATATACTGTAGTATATAATGTATAACATGCAGCAACAACGTAATACCTTAGATTGATGAATATGCTGAAATCGGTTCTACTTGATCAATATGCTTATCATATTATCCGAATCATAACCTATCTTACGAATATACAGTATAAACTATTTAGATGCGATGGCAAAATTGACTACGTCTATGGCCTATCATCTAGCTTCATGCCTTAAATGAAATCCAATTTGTCTTTGGCGACCCCTATTCTCGAGAATCGCGCGTATTTATCTACTGGTATGTTTAATTATAATATTCCGGAAGCATAACAAACAATATATAGTAACAAGTGTCTATTATTGCCGTGATTGTCGTCGAATATTTGCAGCGTGAAAAGGTGTTTTTGCTCCGGAATTTTTGATTGCGTTTGTGCAATTAGTTGATTATATAGCATTCCGACTGAAATGGATGCAAAAGGTACAATGATGGGCAATTGGTGGTATTGGAAGTTCTAACGAGGTATAATACGTGGTGATACCTGTTCATTTGACGTCTCCCATGCTCCTGTAAAGCCCAATAAATGGCGTATTCCAATTTGTGACAATATCATATGAAACAATGCCGATTGTATTATACTAGGCTGCCAATGTCCTGTTATGCTTAAATATATTAGTGTATTGGCTGTTATCCATGGCTATAACAACTGCTTGACCGCTGTGGCGACAACTGTGCCATACAACATTCTTCAGTGGCGAAATGGCTAATCGCATGAACCTTTCTGTGCTGGACTAAGTCTATAATGCTCCTTCGATGACGACGAGTCAAAACAACGCCTCACCTGATCGAGAAGGGCCCAAAGCAACCCTGGCTTAATACTCAGGCAAGAGGTCAGCAATAATGAAAACCGCTGGGGCGCATGAGCTTTGACAGCAGATCTAGCCTACACAATCGGGAATTCGCTTCCACATTTTAGCTCCCTATGCACATTACCGCTGGTGGTTTGGGAATAATGATATAATATCATTACGTTTGAATAAAATGAGCAATGGTTAAATGAAATGATGATAGAAATCAGACTGCCGATTTATATCGTTGATTATGCTTATTATTTGCAACATTATTTTGCACCAATTTATTTAAATATTTCCCAAAATTAGCAATACCGATTAGGTCCTTACGCTACAGAAGAGGGCATCATGTGTCCCGCAGTTTTAGTCGAAGTTGTTTCGTGCTATCTGTTGTGAAAATAGCAGTTGTATTGCGCATTTCAATATCAACCACACAGCTGTGACATCGCCTCTCCTCTCAAATAGAAAAGGTGAGGTCAAGGTTGGTTTACGTTAAGTGATACCTGGCATATAGGCGAAGTATAATAAAGTTGTTCATTTTAATCACCCTATATGATAGCACTTCGGAGCTAAAATATGTCCGCATAATCTACTATATTGACAGCAAATAATCCTATAGCCAAATGACAGTTTCATGCATTCTGGTGAGGCCTGACTTATTAATAATGAATATGCCACACGTACACCAAAATTGATAAGGCCACGACAACCGCCTAAAGCCAAGGCAAGGTGTACAAATTCATATCAAATTCATATGATGGTAATTAATGAGCCACATCATATACTTTGTCTTATTTGCCTGTAAAGCAAATAATTCGTTCATGGTGCCATTCATCATATATTACCCACACGTACAGGCAGTAGATTATGCGTTGGTCCATATTTATATCCTTATATTTCCCAAAACTATCAGTTAGATGTTGACGCGAGGGCATAACGTTAGTATTACATGCACAGGCTTACTGCCGCAAGCTTGATATCGTCAATGTTTCTGACTGCTAGATGATGAGATTGTCTGCAAGATATATATTCATTTTGGTGTTGTAATGCTTTTATAGCAACTTATACAAAATGACGACGCCAAGTTATAGCTAAATAAAGTTGTTTTGCACATATATGCGACACCAATCTGAAAACACATTCCGCCGGGAATCGCAGCCATAATGGAAAGATAGTTCATACTCTGTGGTCCAAATAAATAAAGTGTCAGCAAATTAACTATGACTAATGGTTCAGGAAACGTAGACCAGTCTTCCTAAGAAATGTGGTTATAACTGACACAGTCGGTTACGTATATCAAACGTTACACCTTTGTTGGCTGTTAATAACCCACATGCCTGATCGTTGCATGGCATCCAATGACGATGAGATACGGTAAGACTAATTTCACCCATATCACAATGAAAATGCCAGTCGTAACAGGGGATTGCTGACGAAAGATGGTGGTTCCAAATGACATTCAGCGCTAAAATGAGTTTTGGCCATTAAGGCAAAATAGTTATAACGGTGATGTTGATTAGGGTCATGGTGGCAATTATAATGATGGTAGTGAGGCTGAGGATGATTATGATGATGATATTGGTAATGGTGATCTGTTCATACCCCGTGAAAAGCAGCGATATAAATTAATGAAAAATATATTCAATTCACATTCTGCATTAATAGGGAAAAAACACGAAACAGTGGATTGACGTATTTTAATAGGCAACAATATGCAATGTAATTGCAGTTAAATATTATCCTTTTGAATTAATCAAACAAAATGATTCTACTGCGCAGCGATTACCGGAAATCTGTTTTAACTTTCTACAGAAGAGACAACACTATCTGCTTGTCTGCTCTTCCGCATATGGAGAGCGTCATGGAACTGCATGCTCCAACTTACCCGATCTAGACGAGGACAATGATTCTGCAGGGAATAATATTGCATACTACTGCAGGGTGTACTATTTAAAACGTAGTCAAATTTTGATGCAAAATGTACATTACAAATAACACAGTGTAACGAATTTGGTTTTCCATCAAAACAACAGAATATATGTTCGAGGATAATTTGCTAAAAATTTGCTTGAACGGAAGAATAGCATTTTCTCTATGAGGATCGGTTATGTAACTGATAATGTACGATGGAAAAACAATGATTTTATAATATTTTGTAAATGACACAACCAATATTATTTTCTCCCTATTGATTTGTGTCGGCTTAAAGTGTGTTAAACTAGAGACATTTTACTGCGTCTTGGTTAGCTATAGGACTAACGTCCAGCTGCTGATTTATGATCGTCATTGACGCTCAATCATAAACAAAAGGGGTTCACAAGCTGTCAATATAGATCAGATTGGCGCAATGATGGTTATATTGGACCTAATTGTGCAAACTGGGTCGCAGATTTGCATAATACCACTAAGTTGGGCGGGGAAAAAAATTTACGTCATAATTCGCCTTGTGCAACGCACATATGTACATTATACAGCTGCTAACAGCGATACCCGTGGCAGTTGTTTTGCTATAACCCTATAGACCTTCATTCCTCGTAGATCATCCCTTTGAAAAGGTAATGGCTCTATGTAATATTACTGTATACTTAGCCTCGTTGTCATCGATTGTCATTTCGTGATACGCAACAGCGAAATTTCGTTTATTTGCTAGCAGATAAGCCACGCTTAAATAGCAGTCCCAAATTTTAAGCTACGCACGTTTATCTGACAAATGTCTGTATAACAGCAAGCAGTGAAATAGGTTTAAAATTGTAGTTCCATTTATATGTTTTTGCAGTAAGCTAGTCAAGTAATATGATAAACTATAGTCATAATTTTAAGGCAGCGATATCGCGAACATATCTCTTAGTTTGGGGTCTTATTTACGACATTCAACAGAATCACATCGATCTTTAATCTCCATTGAAGCTGACTGTCTACCTGTTCGTGCTTTGCGGCAAAACGACTGTGGTCCAGCTAAGTGAAAAGAAAACTGGTCTATCGTCTTTAACTAAAATCGACTTTATTTAGATATATGGGTATTGTACATGATTAAAGGCGTCAGTTAAAGTCACCGGCTATTTCCATACTGGTAAAGAAGGCTGCAGTTACTTACACCTTAACAACTCCGGCAGTAGTTTTGATTAGTTGTGTAAATCGATTTGCATCCTATATAACTCAGATCGAATGATCGTATCTGTGTCGTGAGGTCGTGTCTGTTGACATACTGTAGATATAAGCTGTACGCAGATTGTTATACAAGGTTAAGCATGTGAAAGCAGGCTTCGAGAAGCGAGGATTATGGCCATATCGTTCTGTGACCGAAGGCTTTATCAAGTATTTCGTAATGAGCCAGCGTGCTGTCAAAAAATTCAATGAAGTCAAATAAACATAGCTGCTTGCTTCTTTAATTCCAAAATTGCACACATTATACCCAGATATTGTAAAGGTATGGGAACATAGTTAAGTCTTGGTCACATAACAGAGAGCACAGGTGGGTATTCGTTAAGTAGTTATTTGGCCAGCGTTAATACTGAATTGGTGCGTATATAAAGATGCATTTGTTTCATGTGCATGGTTAATAATTACGCGAATAAATTCAGGAAATGCGCACTTTCTCTCAAGAATCTTTTTATAACTCGTTATAAACTATACCAGCTTCCGGTTTGCGATTGACGTACTGAAAAACACATGGAAACACATTATTAGTTCA
This sequence comes from Urechis unicinctus, assembly GCA_034190875.2. Lineage (NCBI taxonomy): Eukaryota > Metazoa > Annelida > Polychaeta > Xenopneusta > Urechidae > Urechis > Urechis unicinctus. The sequence goes on along the minus strand of CM067358.1, from coordinate 46,562,777 downwards.
TTCAGTTGCTAAGTAACTTTCGTTAATGTATGCGTAATAGCTAATCCATATGGTTCGCAATACAATATGGAATTCAAAACAGCAGAACCGTGAATATTCCATTTGGGTGGACTACATAGTCAAACAGCAAGATACACATATAGAATGTCTGATGTCAGCCGGCCAGCATTAGCCGTCTAGTTATTTCTCCTTCAAATGTTGACAGTAACCAGATCAGGCATCGGTGTACGGTGCCGCAGAAACATCAGCACCGATTGTAGATCATGAAATCATCTCATGCTTTCTGGATCTACTGCAATTTTAAAAAGTCATCGGACAAAACTAACCGGCGGTTTTTGCTCGTTCCGCTTAGTGTGAGAATAGGTAGTCAATACATGTCATACATAGACTCGTCGGTAATCTCAGAAATACCTAAATCAATGTGGCACAACAGGACCATGCAAATGACGCACACTTGTTTGCCAGCAAGTAATAAATTCCAAAGGCGTTGCAGAAATGATAATTCCACGCTTTCGTTCGATTGTCTACATAATATTAAACGTTGTGATTAATCCAACAACCCTGCCAGTGCATTTTATTTGGAAAAAGATGTACTGTTTTTCAAATGCTAACAGCGTAACCCGGTAGTTACTAATATACATTCCTAGTGTTCACGATACATCGTAAGCTTTGAATTACGAATATGCTACAAACACCACTGTACATATGAGCCACGTAAACGGATTTTGCTGTCTGAGTAATGTGGCATCATGAAAATCACATAAAGCGTCTTGACTGATTACATACCCTGAACAGAAGCACACAATATAGCTAAAGCATACACGGACAATAAGCACCCTCGCAGGGAGGTAATTCTCACGACGTATTGTGACATATGGTCGTCGTAGAAGTCAACCAAATATGGAAAGGGCCTAACCATCTGTCAGCATATATCAGTTCTGCACGAGACTGAATATTGGACTTGATTTGCAAACTGGACCGCTGTCTCTTTTTATCTCATGCAATTGTGCTCGCACAATAAAGCAAACGTTGCTCTCGCTGATGATGCACATATCCAACCAGGCACAAGCCCATTACACAGCGGAAAATAACGATCGTAATAGCATTTATGAAAATGATTACTAATGATTCTCTATCCTATGCTTGTATCGTTATAATGTGTGCATTAATGTTCTTCTCATTTGAGCATATTAATCATCAAAAGCGCTCTTATGGCGAAGGTTCGTCCATTATTAAGCGTATAGAAGGTACTCAAACGACACCCGGATAATCTCAATGCAGCAATAACATCATTATGCATTGACATCTCACAAGCATTACTGGAAGCCGAACGTCAACGGCGCGAGAGAGAAAAAGAATTCCGCGGATATCGAAAGCTTAGTAATGATCATCGGTTTAACAGGTCCTACCTTGCAATTAAGGAAAATTGCTTAAGCATACCATTTTGCTGCTGTAAATACCTTATCACCTACTTTATTCCGTCTGGACATGCAGTTGAGTGATGTGTGGCTCTCGGTAATCTGATTTAATGTGCCGATGGCCATTATCAGAAATGAATCGCGTTTAGTGGCGGCTTTATGCACTGACAAGCTAATCCAAAACCGTTGAAAGTCATTGCAGTCTCCAAATTGATTTATGATGACGTAAACGGTACATTATTGAAGTTGGCTGAGAATAGTAATAGCTTAATACTCCTTGCAGGAAGTTGTAAGCTCGGTGATTTGTTTATGTGTTATATTGACGAGGGGGGGGAGTAGAAAAAGCGACAAATTGAGGGCAGATGCGCTGGAATACTACAATCATTCCGCCTTGTAGTTTAAAGCCGTTAACAATACTACGCCTGTCTGTCGTCGTCATATGAGCCGTGCTATGTGTAAGATCGATTTATCGCAATTTAAAACCAACAGTTATCGACTCAACATATGCTGATGATTGTCTTAGTGTGCGTTTATGATGCTGGTGCAGTGAAATTTACAGCATTTGTAAATTAATTCCCCTGGTGAACTAGCATAACCGAAGAAATGGTTACTCACAGTAAATACGCTCAGTTTCTTAATGTCAATGTCAGTGCCATGTTGAAGATATCAATGCGTGACCATGTAAGCTACCAAGAAGCATGACAAGCAAGGCAAACATTTGTCTTACAATAAATCACTTGCTCTCAACAGTTAATGAACCGTTTGCCAGCCGCGAAATTTGATTGCTGCATAAAAGTCTGATATCGGACATTATCTATGACCGCTTCCTTTCTGTTCTGATTCATGAACGTGCACAACTCAGTTATGGTATCAATGTTGCCTGCGTGCATCGCTTCAGTTTCTTTCTAGCCTAACCCAACTCTCATTTGCCTCCCGTATTCTCCATCGCGCGGCTGGCTGTCATGGGTCGAACATCGACATCTCGGTGTCCTTGGATGACCATTTAAATTCCAGATTCGAGTATCATATTGCTTTTGCGTCGTCCCCGCACCGCATGTTTTGCTCTCTATATTGGAGCAATGTAGGATGTACTGGCTAATTTGGCAATATCATAACAACGCTGCAAGCCATTGCAGATAACTCATTCGTGTGAAATGAACATTCCGATCTGTGCGTTTTGCGCTTTAACAGAGGCAATGTATATATGTTTACAGTGCCAAGAAAATACCACGGCCAATAGCATGTTGTTGTCCAGCATGTTACGGATGCATATTTGATTCGCTGTATACGGCGCTACCGAAGAGAAGACAACACGGAAAACGCCTTTTACCTCATGACTAATTGCGCTGATGGTTAACGACGATAGCTGTGCATCTATGTATTTGCTTTCATAAATATCTGGAACAAATTGGTCCCGCTGGTCTCCATCGATAGTGAGAATGTTACCTGGCTGTTTAATACCTTTTTATCAACTGAATCCTAGTTTGCTAGTTCATGACGTTCACTGCTTGACACTCGCTACCCCGTGTGATGTTGATCCCGTCCCTTCTATTCCACACAGCACACCAGCAGCCGTTACATTCCTGTGCATACATTATCTGATTTACGGTCAAATAATGTTCACAGGGGAAGATGCTGTACTACACATGAATGAGTGTTAACCTACACCAAATAAAAAAAGCCGGCTATATAATTTATGGATTTCAAATGTTTACCCACTATTCTTACCGCCATTCAATACTATTAAACTTACACATGATGTGCTTTACGCAGCCACTATGACTCTGTCTTGGTGATGGAAGCAGGGTATTACAGTGCGATATGTGTGGTGGGACAATGTAGTGATATTTGATAATATAGTAGTTGTTGACTTTTACTTGTATTTACACACAACTATCAACAATCAAATGTCCTGTTATCTTATCACTTGTACGAATATGCCTCTGCTATCACCTTCATTACACGCATTTTTTAATCTTATCCTAATAGACTTTCATTCTTTCTAGATGTAAATTAACAATTAGCTTCATATCTTGTATATACTCCTGTTACACTTTGAGGCATAAAACAGATATATTGAGTTTGCTCATTGGATAGTCAAGTCCTGTATTATACACGATAAACCCAAATTAATGTTATATCTATGCTGACTTCTTGTGCACTGCGGTCAATATACACAATTCCTTGCAACATATTGCCATGATCTTGGCTATCCTCAGCGTTATTATGCTTTCTTATCAATGTTTATATCCTCTCGGTAGCAAAGGCCAAACGCAATAAACGTATATCATCGTGCCGTCTTCAAGGGCGTGTGCATTATTGTCTGCACACTAGAACCGTACAAATGCATGAATGTGAAATTTCATATCTTGCAGAACGTTTGTCAGTTAAAATTAACAGCAATTATCAAATGTGCGTATTGTTCATTGTGCCGACAATTTCATGTATAAAATATCATACGATGTGAATAGAGGCACTGATGTTATGTAATGTGCGAATGCTGAGACGATAGAATTGTACATTTTATATTCGCTGGTGAAAGAACTACATCTATAAATCTCTTGATCTTTTCATTAATGAGCATTTATAAAAATTAGAAATAAAATAAAAGAAGTCAGTTCGCAAGGATCGATTCAATCCCAAAGCGATTTTCGTTTGCTTGTGCTTATTGGATTTCCTACATATTAATTTGTCCCTGCCAAGTAGTGTAGTACATATCACATGTTTTGACATAACTGATAAACATGTGATGACAGTTAGTCAGCAATAGCTGATCGTCATGAAATGATTTCATGGAATTCTCAAAAGTTGCTGTTTACGCCAATGTATTTTAATGGCAGTCGCTTATCCTTATCACTAAACTAGTGGCAAACACTATAAAAGATAATCATTAGGTAAGGTTTCTTATAACTCATGACCTCAAGGCGAAGTGTGAAATGGCAAATTACATACCACACAATAAAATCTGAGGACTACCTATCAAATGCATCTCTACAATAACGGACTGAGCCATGAATATGCATCCCAGAGTACCAAACGTCTCACCTTGTTCCAACATTGATCCATGCAAACGAACCACAGCTAACTTCTTCTTTTCAGAACATCGTTAACATAGATATGCCCTATACATGTATCCACTTAATATTCTATCAACATTGCTACTGAACCACGTCAAATTGTTTTAATGGAGCAAAATTCTTCCAGAACGTGCCCAACACCCGGACCATGTAAATTCCCTGCTTTCTCGGCAGCCAGGTCATTATTTGTAGCACAATCATACTAATGATATTTGGATGAACTTACTAGCTAAAGATTCAGACAAGAATTAATCATCGATCATGTGTGATCAATTCAAAGATTAAACAATTAGCCAAAATGCCTGGGATTTGATTAGGGACACGGGTATGTATTGCTACTCGTATCAGCAGTGTCTGAACACTACAAATAATCACACTGCTTAATGGACTTGCATTTAGGTGTTTTAATGGCTCGGGCTCCCACTTACAGTGAGCTATCCCCGGGTGGAATGTATTTACTGTTTAGAATGCACATTGAAAGTATACCCCAAATGAGTTTCCAGGATACATTCGGAAAGTACATTGACGTTACTGGTTGTTTTTCTTATATGATGTATATGAAGCTGAGACACATTCCATAGTAGGTCATAATATTTGCAATGACGAGATATAGCTGCGAAAGTTGTGCATAGGCGTTGTCATTAATCAATACATATTCCTAATACGAGACACTTGAGGGCGAGACACAGGGGGACAAAGTTGGACATAGTGGAACAAAGTTAGATGCAGTAGAACAAAGTGGGACAACGAGATAGACAGAGACAGACAGAGGAAGAAACTCATATATTCTGTGTTTACCATAGTTAGACATGTGCTGTAATGAATATTACTCACCCATGTTAGATATTCCGGCAGTTCTTGGCTGAACATATTGAATGATGATGCAATCTAAGACGAAGGTTACTGCCGGCAATTCTTCAATGACAAATGATCATTTCACAACTGAGTCAGCTTTAGTAACTCTTCATCAGGATGACGTCCAAAACGTCGGTCTAGTACATTTGGTTGTTATGTCAGCTATAACTGTTAATAGGTAAAATAACACAGGACGAATTAACAGTTGGACACTATGAAATCATACGGTGCAGGAAGCTACAAAATTGTTATCCCGCCTCGAGGGGCAAAGAACAATGATCGCTGCAAGGAAACCTATTACTTATTTCATGTTCATACTCAATGCAAGTCATGCTCGCTTACGAATACTTCATATGTTTAACGGAGAAATCTATCACATAATGCTGAGTCTTATTGAGTCTCTACAAACCCTCGGTCTATTTGGAAAAAAACAACCGCGAATGTTATATCGTGATTAGTAAGAAGTTAAGTGCAGATCAATCTAGAAGCAATTGCTCAACAGTTGTCCTTTAACTTCAAACCTTACATGCATTAGTGATGCGAGAATCTCTGCTGTACAAACACCAGACCGAACTGACGAAAAACTTATGGTATGGTCTTTTACGTCAAGTAATAATCATAATCGGCCATTTAGTGGCTATCAGGTCAAAGAGAAGGTAATACAGGGAGAAAATGTTTGTTAAATGTTCGACCAGGATGAATATATTATAGGTTGGCACGAAGGCCTTCGAAATACTGGTATGCGGCTCGTTATATATCGTAAAGAAAAATGTGAGTAAGCAATGCTCGATTGGATATCATAGTGCATTCGTTAGCTTTCAACATTTCTCACCGGATTAACGGGCGCGTTATTAACGCCAAGTACTTGCTTCCATATTTGAACACTTTCTTACCTGACACACTTTAACCAATATCTGCTCATGTAGACAATGGATGTGATATTTTGGCTAAAGATAGCACATATAACGATAGTTTTGCGCACATCGTATTTCTAATAGATAGCCTTCACAAAATATCTTCCATATCGCATCGACAATACATTGGTTAATGATAACAGATCATATGTCATGATTTTGTTCCTATTGGTAATGGAGCATGTAAAAGCTGATGTTTTAACACAGCATCCTCCCAAAGTCTGAAATGTATCCAACTATATCCACAATATTTTCAGGCACACTAAATTTTTATTGTTTTAAGGTATCAATAAAGATATCTTGGGTATCCCAAGCCGCGTACTCTTGTCCGATTTGATGGATCTGGTCCGCCTGATAAAATAACATAAACTACTAACACATAGAAGCAATCGCACCGTCACACCATAACATGTGATCATTTTCCATGGACAGTATGATGGTTGCTCATCTCACATTGTTCATTAAAATACGACGACGCCAGACGATTACGACAACGATTAATCCTCGGCTGAAGCACTTGATGATTATTTAACGATAAGAGAACGCCTGTTTGTGTCTTTGAGAACGAGAACTGATGTATGTTTTTTTGGTGTTACTAACTTACACTCAATTTATTACCAGTGTGAGGTTATGGGGCTTCGTGATCTTATTTAGAAGACGACATGGATTCATGTAAATACGGCTTTCCGCTTTCCTCGCTTGCTCGCTGTTAAATTCTCTTGGCGGCTGTGCAGCAAGCGCGACGTCACGCAACGCTTTATGCACTTTACTAAATATCTATATAATTGGAAAATTAATCCAAACATAAAGCGTCATCGAGGTTCTTTCAATTGTCATAGATTGTGCTCGTGTTTTGAAACTTGGCCTCTCCGCTATTTTCGCGTAGTATAGAATGGGTTGTCCCCGATACGTGTAAAGAGTGTAACAAGAATAACTAGCTAGTCGCAAATCATGTACCTCAGTCAGCGTTTATATATATCACGTTTTATGGTAATTTCGTAGGTTAGCGTTTTATGTAGGTCGCTGTCAAAGTTAAACAAAATAATCACTGCTTAACTTTAACTTATACAATGTCATACAATTACTTCGAATACAGAACGGCCTTTAAATGCAATAATTATGTGCAGGGCATATAACAATCCGGAGAGAACTATTAAGTGCAGGACATGAAGACATACGAGTATGTAATGATATTCATAACAAATGTAGCTTAAACAAACCTAAGCGTCGCATACACCTCACCATACTTGACAGATGTGTCATTCTTGGTAACAGCGGAAATGTCTCGCAACCATCGTGCAATCACATGCTGTTCGTGACACGATCCACAGTTTGATCATGGGAGCTAATGATGATCAGATGCTGTCTTTTTATTCATTCATGACGCCGAGTGTTACAGAGAATCTATTATAACACTGAATGGCATTCCACGAAATACCATGAGGTTGTGAGACCAGAAAGCGTATAAGCATGTGAAGACGGATGTATATTTTAATTAATGCTATCCAAACGAGCGTACCTTGGAATTAATAACAAACATAGTAACGTGAAAACGAACTAAAAAAACGTCCAATAAAACATTCCTTCGACTGAATGTCACTGTAAAAAAACAAATACGCGCTTTATGGGTTATCAGAGCTAATCCCGCTTTGGACACAACCTTTGTTAGTTCCTCTGACAATCATGATAGCGAAATTTGTGCGACATATATGAATTTAGCGAAATAAATTGATCGAGCATCCAAATAATTTTAGGCCACTACGACCGTGATTGGGTAGCTGAGTTGACAAGCAGTTTGCTCGTGTATGCACACACAATATTATATGAATCTATTGCGTATTCTTCATCCATCGTTTACATGTAATCCATGCGGCCCCTTTTCTCATTAGTCCCCTTTTAAAGTACAGTTGTATAAAAATAAATGCATATAATTATAGATATATATGTATATATATATAAATACATATACGTATATATATTGATATATATATATATATATATATATATATATATTTATCTATAAATATATGCAAATCGATATATGCATATATATATATGTATATATATATAAATATATACATATATAAATATATGTATATATATATGTATATATATAAATATATATATAAAATGTATATGTATATATATATATATATATATAATATATATATATATATATATATATATCTCTATATATATATATATATATCTATATCATCTATATATATCTATATATATATATATATATATATCTATATCTCTATATATATATCATTTAATGTTTATACCACTCATTTCAACGCACTTTTATCCAAAATCACTATCAAACACCGTACTCTTTAGTGGTTAATGGTCGTTCAATTGCAACACTCGACCCTTGTTACTGAGCAGAAATGTAACAAGCGGCGGCTTGCTAAATCATAGTTAATTGCAACAATGACAGTAAGCTCTAGTGTTGGCCACACGAAGCTGGTATTTTGTCACCGAAGCACAACACCGTCGGCATCATTTGAGAGAAAAGACATAATAATTGAAATATACTCAAGTGATATCATATGCATTTGCTGCCATGACCAGCCATTGTTATATTGTCACCTTGCAATCTAGGATGTTTTCATGTCTGACAAAACAATTCAGCATAACGTCACATATTGCTGCCGAAAAACATTAGTGTAATGTAGTGTAATTGCAATGGAACGCCATCCGTTTACGGTTAAAACGAAACAGGACCAATTACAATCTCGTTTCACAATCCCTAATGGATATGCCAGTCAATCAATCAATCTGCTGTAAAATCATTACGACTGATATTCGAAATGAATGCGTCGAATATTGTTGGCATACATCAGAAAGCGGCAAAGCAACGATCACTGAAATTAGCTTGTCACATTTAAAGTGGTTTATGTTGGGGTAGGTTGTGCTGCTTGGTTATTATCTTCGTAAATTGATGTCGGAATTATTCCAGGTCAAACTGGGCCGTGCACGATAGATTGATACACAGCCAACAGTTACGTTTTGTTCTTCTAAAACCGGATGGCATTTTCATAACAGCTATGACCTGAAGGATATCATGCACCATATTAAATGAAGTTCATCTGTTATGTTATATTGGCAGCAAGAAGCCGGAACACATTTACACAGCAGACCATTGGCGTCACCAGTGAATAATTCAACACCACGACCTGTGTTTTGCGAGCAGAGCACATTGAATTCAGGATTGATAGTCGTAAGGGCTTTTAACAGGAATGCAATATAGACGGAAGCATAAGTCTCCCATCCCTCAATAGATCTACATTAAAACCACACTGTCAGCTGACAGTGAGTAGCTCTGCTGTAGCCTAGCCGCCTTACACGTGGCTACAGTTTGACCGGTATTTGAACGTAGATGATATTGCCTGTGGTATTCGATAACTAGTTGCATCTTTGAACAACCTACCTGATTTAAAAGACTCACAATTGGTTATTTATTATGAGGATCGATAACACAATGATAATGATGATGTATATAACCTATGGGTTTGGTACAGTGTGCATGGTAGCAATCTACAATGAAATTATTACGATAAATACAACCAATTAAACATAGTTTAATTGTAGTAAGCTGCTCAGTCCTTGCCAATCCTGATGAATCCAAATGAATTTACGATATAAATCTATGATTTGAAATATAAGCGCATTTGTTTAAGGTAAATGACTGTACGCGACGATAGATTACCAACATATTTGAAAAATGTTCAACGCCAAACGTCTCTGTTCAGTAGAGCGCGAGAGCGAATACCATGTGTGTTCTACCTAAAGCTTTCCATGCAGTTTTACTTGAGGTTTATCATTACAGAGGGTGCAAAGCCACTCTCTGCGTATGCGTTTGGAAGCACAACAATAAGACTATAAATCTGACTTCTACTCGCAAAGTTAGAGGTATCATCCAACACAAAATGCATTGTCAGATGAATAATTTGATGATAAGCAAACGATATTTAGGGCATATTTGAATATTCAGCTCATGCAGAAACTGAATAGGTTACGCGTTACGTCATATCACAAGAGAAACAAACCACATATAGAAAACCACCCGCGAGTACATATCAGTGCGCCATTAATTAATTATAAACAATAATTATGTCATGCCATAGAGCCACGCTTATCAAACTATTCACATACACACCGTTGCGATATTTCATATGCTGTTACCAAACGTAGTAATCGCTGATGGTGGCTCTTTGCAAACTGGGCCGTTGATTATAATTCTGCCGGCATTACTAGGAAACCTTTGCACTGGCATAGTCATGCTTATTCCAAAGGACATCCTGTTACACAATCATACAATAGCATGTACTATACAGGCAAATAAGCATCACCACAGCAACTGTGTTCCAAACATAGTTTTGTGCGAATTAGCGCGTCTCAGTATTTTGGTGATGCTTGTTGTCAACCAACAGAGTAACTGATACAATGGCTGAAGAGCACGTAGCCATTGCGGGGTAATGAGTTATATCTTGTATTTTATTTGAACGGATTGATGATCGAATAATAAACTGTAAACTTTTACATCAAATAAAGAAGCCAAATGTATTATTTACGGTAAATTAAAAATATTTTCCTGTTAAACTCAACAGACACAACGTAATAGAAGCAGGCGATAACAGTGCAATATGGTGGTGGCACAATGTAGTTATGAGTTAGCGTTTCACTACAAAATATGGCACTGAAAACTATTAAATGAGCACTGTGTCTCCTGTTTCGGAATGTATCAGCGACCATAGACTGTAATGTAAATGTGTTGAAATTTATCTGTGCTGAATTTCACTTGGGGATCAAATTGCCAACAATGCTTTGTGTAGGGTGTCATAAATCGAGGTTTTCTAAAAATTTCACGCCATTATGTCACTAAGCACTTGACGTGAAGCGCTTCATTCCGTATAAATATATATATATATATATATATATATATATATATATAATATATATATATAGCGCTATATTCCGTATATATATATATATATATATATATAGATATATATATATATATATATCTATATATATATATATATATATATATAGATATATATATATATATATCTATATATCTATCTATATCTCTCTATCTATATATATATATATATATATATATATATCTCTATATCTATCTCTATATATCTATATATATATCTATATATATCTATCTATCTATATATATCTATATATATCTCTCTCTATCTATATATATTGCGAATTTTCTTCCGTGTTCTCATCAATCACTTTTGTACATTTCGATATGTTTCCAAGCCACAGACCCCAGTTTGGCTTAGACAGAGACAAATATTGAGTAACGTTATATGTAATGCTAGCTTCTATAGTAGGTCGGCCAATATATACGCAATTCCTTGACAGCACCTTGCCCTGACCTTTGCTAGACAGAGCGTTATTACGCACCCTGCTAAATGACTTCGCGTTAAAGATGATGTTCATAAAGTCTTTGGAGCAAAAACCCAACTCATTATTGCACCGGCTTTCTTCAAAAGAGTCCACCCTGCTTTAAAATAACAATGATATGTGAAATAGCACCGGCATCTGCGTTATTTCTACTGCACAAGTATTTTCATTAATAGATAAAATGGGCCATCATGCTATGTAAATAGTCCGGAATGGGCACTAACATTTAGTGATGGCCTTGACATTAATAGACGGATACTAGAAATATTACATACATCGCTCAATATTTGCAAACAATCAGTCATATAGTTGATTGCCTACTGATACACATTGACTATTTTGATTACATTGCATTCCAAGTGTTCACTTTGCAATGATCAATTCGAAAGCAAATGAACACCAGGTGTTCCTCAAAGACTATTTCTGAATACTTCACTTTATTCAGTGCTAAGGGCGGAAAATGACACTGGCAAGCCTTGCAGGCACCGCTGTTTAAACAATCCGCTATACTATTGTTGATTACGCTGATTAAATAAATCGTATATCACATTAATATTGTAATTCCTCATTTATATTCTAGTCATTTGGATACATTTCCCATCTATATAATAATGTCGGTAGAAATAAGGAGGTACTCATCATGTATTGAATATGTTCTATCTAATATTTCTACCCTGACGAGGTTAGCGCAGATATTCATATTTAATCAAATGCGCACTCTCCCCGAAAAAGCATATTCGAGAGTCTCGTTGAATGACGTGCGACTCGCAAGGGGAATAATCAAATACGTTACGACGAACAAATATTTACATTATGCATTCAGTTGGATGTATTAGGTTCGGTATATTCTGGATGCCGTGGTTTAATTGATCAAATGGTAAATAAAAGAGCAACGTGTGCACAACACTACTTCAGAGCAAGAATTCATTATGCATTTCTCCAAACTATTTCCCTGCAGCTTAATAATCAGTGTATATACCGATTAGAGTTTGGATGACTAATATGATATCATAATCACTTATGGAATAACATTGCAATACATCTTTTATGGACTGAAGCGATTGAGAGTTCAGCTTTATTTGGAAGACAACTCGATAACAGTTTGCATTGGTGACAGTTTATTGAGAAACTAATGATTACCAGTGTACCTTTGGTCATTTCTGTCATTGACTAATGTATATGGCAATGATTGTAAAGATTTGAAACCGATTTATTTCAGGATTTCACGCCTACTTCAAACATATAGATGACACAGCGTCATTATCGGAGACTGAATGCAGAGTCACGGACCATACGATGTGATCAACAATAATACAAGCTGGTTATGTAACGCAAAGCGTTGCCATGGCTAGGGTGATAAGCACCGGTCTTGGATTAATGTGACGCTCAATGCCAAGATGAGCGATAACACATAGTCAATTTTGCCTCGTAATTATAAAAATACCATTTTCCTGTGAATGGAACCTTTAATTAACTAGTTGTCAGGCTGATATGCTCGCGCAATATTGTTTGCGATGTGTGCATTTATTTTGTCGATAGAGCCAATGTACCCGCTCGAATCTTTTTATATATTCTCTCAGTGTCTTACTATGCGTGGCACTACAACCATAACTTATCGATAAGCTAATTTTAAGTCATATCCCCTAATCATCGTAAAATGTATAATCAGAATGAATGGATTGCTGGATTTGGTCAATTTATAAAAAAAAAGATACGTACATTTTTTAAATAAGAAAACTGCAGTGTAAATGCATTATGAATGCTTCGCTCGTAATATGCAGAACCCATGGAGCTATCAGATGCATCTGAAACCGAGATAACCCGTTATAAAACTCTGAAATTTGCCTTTTTTGTCGATGCATTCAATCCGATTAGTATAATAGAATAATATCTATTCCACTCATTTCCATGCGCTTATTCACAACGTCCTCTACAGTGTTAAATGATTGTTTAAGTGCAGTTTTGAACAACCGTTACTAAGCAGAAATATTAAATTGCGGTAAGCTGTAGTGTAGGTTGCACGATGCTGCAATTTTGTAATAGCAAAAAAAATGCCGTTGGCATCATTTGACAGAAAAGATATAATTATTTAAATAGACGCAAGTGATGTCAAAGGTATTTGCTGCCATGACCAGGCATTATCATGATGCATGCTATGGGGTTTTCAATACTGATTAAACATATCACCATCACGTAACAAATATTTGGCGAACACCCTTAGTATAAGGTACTGTGACTGAAATTGAGCAGTTAAAACTTGACGGGGCCCCATGGAATCTCGTTTCATTATCCTTGATTGGGACGACAATCAATCACTTTGCTGTGAAGTCATACCGACTGCTTTGTGATAGAAATATATGGAACGTGGTTACTATACACAATAACGCGACAGCGAGACGACCATTGAAATCTGCTTGTCACATTAAAAGTGGTTTATGTTGGGGTAGGTGATGCGGCTTGGTTATTATCTGCGTAAAGTTATGTCGGAATTATTCCAAGTCAAACGGGGTTGCGCAAAATAAATTGATGCAGACCCCATAGTTATATTTCCTACTGCAACACTTGTGACAGGAAAACTATCATGCGCCATAATGAATTGTATCACTTTTGTTGTATTGGCAGCAAGAGCCCGGAACACTTTCACACAACAGACCATTAGTGCCATCAGTAAACAATTTAACACTACGACCTGTGTTTTGCGAACAGAGCACATTGAATTCAGGATTGATAGTCATAAAGGTTTTTAACAGGATACAATTGGGACGGAAGCATAAGTCTCCGATCCCTCAATAGCTCTACATAAAAACCGTACTAGAAGCTGACAGTGAGTAGCCACACTGCAATCTAGCCGCCTTTCAGATAGTTACAGTTGGACCGGTATATGAAAGGCAGATAATTGTGCCTTTTGAAATCGACAGCTAGAAGCATCGCTGAGCAATATAAATGATTAAACACACTCATAATTTCTTATTTATTACGAGGTTTGATAACACAATGATAATGACGATGTATATAAACAATGTGTTTGGTTCAGTCTGATGCCGACCTATTTCCACGCAGAATACCCTCAGATACTACGATGATTCCAATAGAGAGGTCACTTCATCGATTTGTCCCTTCACAATATTTCTCATCTAAGAAACATAGAGGACGGCCAACAACCTGCAACTGTGTCAAACAGGTAGAGAGGTGCGATGGCGCAGTGGTGCCGAGGTGCATTGAAACCTCTGGACGCTAACGAAACTGCTTAATATCGTATGGGACAGCCCAGTTGCAGCGAGATGATAAAATTACATCGACTGACCTGTATGCACCGATGCATACATGACGAATGCTTGTCCAAAGGTAACATTGTACATACATTGTTGACATTTCTTTCGTTGATTAACGTCAGATTGGGAAAAATACGTGAAATAAAGGCTGTTTGCTGTGTAAATTGCACACACAAGTAGTGCATGAAATGCACAAACTTGCCAGCAATTTAACAACAAGGGATTGTGCATCATATGAACATGCCGCGGTGTAAAATGAAGTGTTTATTTGGCATAATTCAAGCGCTCTTACGAAAAAAGATGAATGACATTTAATTATGGCTCAACGAATAGGTGATAATTTGGTACCCGGTGCCTAATTTATTTCGAAAAATAGATCGACATGCTACATATTCATAACTTTGAGGCAATAAACTTGGTGCAATTGCAAATGTGCAGAACAGAAATCTAGTTTACCTAATTATATCACCTCAAGCGGATACATTCGCCGAAGGTTAGTGAGTAGAATTTGTCCCCTGGATATATACATATATGTATATATGTATATATATATATATATATATATATATATATATATATATATATATATATATATATATATATATATAGAGATATATATATATAGATATATATATATATCTATATATATATATAGATATATATATATATATATATATATATATAGAGAGAGAGATATATATATATATATATATATGTATATATATATATATATATATATAGATATATATCTATATATACTATATATAGATATATATATATCTATATATATGTATATATATATATATATATATATATATATATATATATATATATATATATATATATATATATCTATATAGATATATATATATATATATATATATATATATATATATATATATATATATATATATATATATATATATATATATATATATATATATATCTATGTATATATATATATATATATATATATATATATATATATATATATATCTCATATATAATATATATATATATATATATATATATATATATATATATATATATATATATATATATATATATATATATATATATATATATATATACTCTATATATATATATATATATACATATATATATATATATATATATGTACTATATATATATATATATATATATATATATATACAGATATATATATATATATATATATATATATATATATATATATATATATATATATATATATATATTTATATATATATATATATATATATATATATATATATATATATATATATATATATATATATATATATATATATATATATATATATATATATATATATATATATATATATATAAATAGATAGATAGATAAATAAATATATATACATATATAGCTGCATATGTAGGTTTACTACAAATGCCGTCTAACGATGGCTAACTAGCTTATTTGCAGTGTAAATCATTTGTGCAAAATTCTATACAGGCTCGTATGCTTCAGATGTCGTGCGCGACGACAATTGCGTTCTTTTGTCATTCAACAGCTTCATGCTGGTAAAAGCATATAGAAATTCAAAAACATGATAGTGTCAATCGATGTTCTATTAATCCTCATATCAAATAAGCAAATTTGGCCTCTTATGAGTCATTCCTGTTATTGCAACAATGCCACAGGTTTTTTTTTTCAAACACCAACCAATCTCAGCTTGAAGGCGGCCAGTTTTTAGTGTAGCCGCTCACTTCCAACTGCGATCACTGCGTTGTCGTTTTAATATATATGATAACCCTATCATCTGTGTTTATTTCGCAAATCAGTCGTCAAAACTACAGACCTGCAATATTATTGCCACTAGTCTCAGTGTTATGACTGGCAGTTAAATTACGGTACGGAATATATATGTATATAGCTCTTTACAGACCGCATTTATCAAGTAATATGTGACAATCATCAGAAGGAAATACATGGATATTTGGATGCTTGACGCAACACAATAGGTAAAGTTCCGCGCTTTAAATCGTAGATGAAATGACTTACGCGCTCTTCAAGGGAACCGAAACCCCTTGAGTCATCAACCAAATGGATGCAGCATAACATGCAATGAGAGCTGAAAGCCGTGGAGGCGAAAATGGATACGATTCCCGCGAGAGGCGACATGAACGAGATTGCAAAAGGGATAATCCAGTTGCTGCCGTAAGATAATCCAGTTTTCCATGCAGTTGCCCACTTTAACATTTGAATGTCGCAGTTGATGACTCTTCACCCGACGAATATCGTCGTATACGGCAAACAATGTTTCAAGGTATAGTGCAAGCACAAATAGAGGGTGTCAGCATTTCCCTGCAGGTTAAATTAACTTGGAGCACTAAAAAACCGACAGCTCAAAAGTTTATTCCGTGCCGGTGATGTCGCCAGTTCTTGTTCATGTGGCGTTCGATAAATGAGATCATCACAAATCAAATATCCATTCAAGCGCAATGATAATGCTCTTCGATAGTTTTGTTAGTGGATGGAATCAAAGCATCATCTCCGAGTTTTACCCAATCACCACACCGTATAGCGATCAGCCTCGATTGAATTAATACCTCGTCAATGCATATCTGAGTCTGATGTAAGGGATTACAAACGTTTTACTGGCTTTGTATATTTTGTGCCGAAAGCCTGTATAACTACTAGTCCGTTTGACTTCTGCTCACAGGACACTGCGCATGCTGTTAAAGTATTTACAGGGGGCCTTTTAAGTGTCGTCTACGTCATTTTGAAACCGACATTAAATTACGGACCAATTATGCCTATTCGTCCAAGTAATATTCTTCAGGTCACATGGCAAGCGGACATGCCCCTTTGGACGACATCAGTGCATGGATTCCCCAATATAAGAGCGGTTGAGGAAAGGTTGTGGCATTATCAATAACCCTCGTTTAGCTTTTATAAATGCGTATTAATCTATTGTATGAAGAACATTTTGGCATCAGCAATGACAGCAAAAAGGTACTGAGCACTGCCCACAATGACGGACGAATTACAGGAATCGCCTCTTTGTCGTTGTATTATGCAACATGAACCCGTTTCATTCGCATATTTTGGAAAACAGGGATGTAAGAATTGCAACAGGATGACCAGATGAATAGAGGGGAGTGATGGGCTGAGCAACAAGCGTAGTTAGGGACCCTTTGAATATGCAAATATGTTCAGTAATGCAGAACGTTCGCGATCGTTCTGTAACGCTTTCCGTTTTGCTTACTGAGCGACCCGTTAGCCATAAGGGTTAGCGAGCGCTCGCGAACGGTGTTGGGGATGGCTCGCCGTGAGACTGTCATGTGACTTCATCATGGCGGGCGTATACAGATGCGAAGACTGCTCAAGACATTTTGCCAGCATGGAGGTGTGTGTGGGACATGACTGCGGTAAGAATAATTGTAAATATTTAAGCAATGTTTTCTTCGTATATTTATATGTGAATAAGTATATGTTATTCCGAAAGTTGATCGATTATACGATATTCGCTTTTTCCGTTTCTCGCGCCAAATAGTGAGTGGCGCCAAATAATGATTCGTCATGATCAAAAACAAGCGGTAGTCACATCTGGTAAACACTGTATTGTTGGTCATTTGGCTTCATGTAGTTGTCAAATAAGTAGTACATATCGCCCGTATCTCAAGTAAAACTTAGTATCGTTGATGGGTATTTGTCATACATTGATAAACAATAACGTATCAACACCCAACCGACATTGTTCGAGTAATTGCATTGCATTGCCAGCAGGGTGAAGGCCCTGTTATGATGTTGTAACGTCTCAGACGATGGCAGGGAACGCTGTGTAAAATTGATACTGTTAGTTTTTTGAGTTTGGTTGAATGACAAGCTACATTTCATTTCTTATGCTTTCATGAATAGGATCATGTGGGCGTTCCTCAGTCCAATGAATTTACTTATCATTTTGGTCATGTATTTAAAACTAATAGTGATTTTATAGTGTCATGCTCATTCATTTGGCAGCTGTCCGATATTGTCTCTTCAGCTACAAGCTTGTGGATGGCAATGATGTAAGTAGGCTAGGGAGGAGGTGAGTAATTTAAAGTAATGGATGAGATTCTTGCCTGGGCCCCCAGCGTCAGACTTTTCCGTACTATGGGTTTTGTACCCTAAGGTTTGTTTTTCATACTGTAGGTTGTCTTTGTTGTTTGTAACAGATTTTTGGAAGCTCACATCCGCACTTAATTCAAACCTTTTGGTTAAAATGTTTTCATTGCCATTCGATTTTAGCATGTCAGTGTATGATCTCCAGTCTCACCAAGTTATCTTAAGGTTACTGACATGGCTTCTTTGCTTGTTCAGATGACCAATGTCACATTGTGTATCACCATGTGCATCTTCCTCCTCACCCAAGGCGGCCTCATCTCCCATCCTCAACCTAATCTCTAGTGGCCACCACAACAGCATATATATATATATATATATATATATATATATATATATATATATATATATATATATATATATATATATATATATATATATATATATATATATATATATATATATATATATATATATATATATATATATATATATATATATATATATATATATATATATATATATATATATATATATATGCAAATCAACCATAGAGCAGTTATTATTTTATGTAATAGTCATTATACAAGTGTGATTCTAGATTTGCTATGTTGATACTCAGATTTAGTATAAAATGAATGTCCTTTTCATAAGACATGCGTGATGCTATATGTGTTAAATAGATATGCTTTGGCACTACCTAATTCGAATACAATATACAAGAAAGAATCTGCATTGAACTGCAATTGCTACAGATGTTTTTTCTCGAGAGGAACCATCTTGGTGTCTAAAACCAATTAACATTGTGGTCATAGTGCCTACGCCCACACAGTTGTCAATTTGTTATCAACTAAGATGAACATCTCCACCAGGAATAGGATATGTATGGGATTTGCAGTACTCGGTATCCGTGGTAGCATCAGTGTCAATGTTATGTTGGTGCCAACCGGCCGGAATACTCGATTTGGTGTTATGGGCAACAATACATGCTTATTACAGTAATGTTGCTTATAAGCTCTTTGGATCTATCCGTACATTGCCTTTGCATGATAAGAATCGATTCGTCATCATGATAATCGCATGCATGAAGTAGTCAAGAAAATTCATACACCTTGTAAAATTAGTCCTGGTGCTTGCTGGGCGCAACTAGCAGCATATAATCAGGTGACAATCAAAGCAAAAGAACGCCATAACACCCATAAGACACATTTAGTGTCTGAATGTATTGGTCATAAGAAACAAACAAGTCACACACACAAAGCAGCTTTTCATGGGCGGGAAGGAGAAATGTTTAGCTCGCAATACTGAAAACATCCTGAACGGTTGCTTCATGACAATTAGTAAGTCGACAAGATCTGTGGCTCTTTCTTGTACGACTTATTTGAGCTGCCTGCTGCCGGTGATACGAACGACAGAAGCAGGAGACTAATGTGATTAGACTCTGTCTGTCCTCCGTTCCTAAAGGCGATCTTGACAACTAATAGGTTTTGAGATGAAAACTGGGTTTGAATTCTACAATAAATTTAGCCCTCGGAATTGGATTCGTTAGTTTTGATTGCATATCGGACGGTAAAGTATAGCAGCCAATGAGGCAAAATATCTGTTTGGTCACTGAATTTGGCTTCTAAACCGGGAGCCCAAACGTATGCACACGATGGCATTTCACGTATAGGACTCGTCAGTCACAAGCTGAGTTCCAATTTGCCTTCCAGGTGCTCAAATATCATATGGCCTAGGCTGTGAAGGTTGCTTGTAATGAGAAACTCATAATGTGTCGGCAGTTGTGATGGATCGTCTATACCAGCACAGATGAGTAATGAGACTGCGTTAGCTGCTGTTTAGGCGGTAGCATTTCTTAGTTTGTGCCCTCTGTGCCCTCTGTCACAACTGGTTATGCTCAGCTGCAAAAATATGGCGTGATATTTTTCTTATATATAATCAGGTTTAATTGTGCAGTTTGCAATCTAATCTGCTTGAGATGATGTTAGTTTGTGTATCGCACACTAGATTTTGAAACAAATGTCAGCTTGATTGCAATATGTGTCAGCACAAACTTGCTTTCATAGATCTGTAGAATAGGAAAGAACTGTGCTTTGTTCTTTCAAGCAGTTGTAACACTGATAATACACATGTCGCATGTTATCTTTCTCGGTTTTTTCAAATAATTACGTGGGTTTGGCGATGGCTTCATTTAAGCCAACCCCGGCATCTAGTTGTGAAGACGCAAAATACGTCAAGCGATGCTTACATGTCAATACCTTTTTCATTGATGTTTATGCGATGTTATGCTGAAAAGCTCGCCGATATTTGCCATTGATATTCAGATTGATCTTTACAGTCATTAGGATTTAGCAACAGTGTAACTGAATATATAGATACGGGTGATGGTAGAGACCTGTACGGCTCAAGTGGGGAAGGGTTAAACTCGATTTCAGTGACATTTCCTTGCATCAACTCGGTGATGCAGGTGTAGGTGACACTATGATGATGTACTTTCAGACGCCACAGTTTGCAACGTAACAACGACTGGTCCTGACTGCACATTCGCATTACATCATTAGTCATCGCGTCAATGATATTGCTTCGATGCATTCGCAATAATAATGCCGACTGTTGCTTTTTAGGTGACCTCTTTAAGTAGTGGGCTCATAAGCCATTACTACTTCTTGTCCTAGTGTTGCGACTAGCTGTCTCGCTGCTGCAGTAATAAGTACAATGTCTCATCAGGTTTTGTCTATGTCGTCTACCAACAGTTATAGAGAGATAGATCACTATAAGAACAAGAATGAATATTGAGTGATTAGATCAGCATTATTAAGCATTATCCAAACATTGCATACTTAGCTGTAAAGCTTCAATATTTCACGAGTCAATCATAACTCATACGTTGTGAGCAGTGGGAATTATTTACGGGAGCTGAACTCGATTTCTTCCCACAATCGTTATTGAAGCCTCATGCGTACAATGGTCGCCGAATGACTTTCAATATGTTCATCTAAAAACATATGTCACTTATTACTCTTCCTTCGCATTATCACAATAACTGATCTTACAGCAGGATAATAAATAACTTTTCAAAAGAAAGCAGTATCACATAAACATAAATCACATTATACCAACGTTGGACTATTGGACCTATATATTGGTCTGACGAAAAAATCATGTTGTCCATTCGTGATTTGTAATTCAGCATGGGAACCATTACAGACGCATTAATATTAAAACCAGCAATTACGGCATGGCATATGAAGCGCCTTATCAATGGCCACTTTATGAGAGGTAATACGGATATATTCATATCGGCTCGATTGTAAATATTTGTACATGATTGCATTTATTCTTTCGGTGGAAGGGTAATATTCTCAGAGTTTCCTGCTTTAAACTGTAGTTTGTTCCAATTGGACGCCAATTTCCTGGGATTGGCTCTCAGTATTTCATTATTACAGTATAAAATAAAAAATATTAGTATTGAGCAGAGGCACGTTTTTCATTCTGCAAATAGAGAATATATATACACATTCAAGTTAAAAAATGCAATAGCGCCGGGTGATTTTGTGACGTATTAATAATACTTCCTAACCTGTTACTATATAGAATCTTATGCACTTGGCCCCGCAAGCCTTACCTCATTCAACATCAACTGTTATTTTTGCCAGAGTAATAACTGCACACCACGCTTGTCAATAGTGTGAACCAACCAGTTTTCACTTACTATACATTGCAGTACAAAGGAGCCTCACCGCCATTAAAAGAAATTCTATTTAAGATATGAAACAGCACAAATGCTACATATTTGATGCGATTAAACTTTAGCGTTTCCTTTGTATGATTAGTTAACTTATCACTGCAATGCAACATTTTGCTGCAAAAGCTGAATTAATAATAGTGCAGCCATTTCCTAGCAGCGGTTTATGTTTTCAACTACCTTAGAGTCGGCACCCAGTAATACTGCGGAAATAAACGAGATGACCTGTCAGGTTGGAATGGCCGTAATATACCTAGTATTCAACTCGTAGTCTGTTGGAGCCTCTCGTCAATATGACACTCTGATATTTATACCAATGATTCCATGAGTCATTTCATATCTACTATATAGTTGCGTATTGATACTTTTAACGTTTTACAATTGCCATTTTGAAACGTGCCAAGGCTTGCCAGGGACATCCATTGCAAGTCGCATCGTGGATTGATGAAACTGGTACCAATATAATTCCCCTCATTGCTATATACTAAGGATAAGACTTTACAAATCAATAGTCAGCCAATAGCAATTACTCCTTACGATGCTGAACCTGCGGCATGGTTTAAGCAGTGACTCGTTGTTGTACAGGACATTCCGAAGGAACTGATAGCACCCAAACAGCAAGACGCTCTTGAATGGTATCATAGATTAGGTATTTGTGAGATTTGCAATGCGGATTAGGAGCTTTCAATTGAGCTCGTATAATACTTCGCATTATTAAAATACTGGCTAAGCCACAACTAATTGTACGCTAGTTCCATTTTCCCGAAATCCATTTGGACCCATTAAACGCGCAATTAGTGGTTAACTCAATGTGGCAAAGCCGATGATAATGTTGTTTATCTATGATAGACATATTATATATGTATCATCTTTCCAAGACAATCAATATTTTGTTGTTACCGATGCGTAGAAAATAAACAGCATTTGGTATGCGATCTGCCCCACCCTTCACCAGAATTGATGAAACTGGCAGGATTCGATTTCCGCTATATTGCTCGATTCCGCACAATTGTCCCCAACCTTAACGTACATTTTAAGACGAGGCAGATATATTTTCTAAGAGGATTTGATTGTAGCTTTTAATACCTTGTTAATATAATATGGCTTGAAGCAGTATGGCTTCACTGCAACTATCAGATGTGATTTAAGCAAGTATGTGTATGCATTTAACCACTTTTAATTTAGGTGCTTTACTATAAGCGACTTCGTGAAAGCCAATATAAATACATGCACTTGTATAATGTTGTACATGGCAGTTTTTTTCTTTGTCTGTTGATGAGGCTTAACATGAACTAGTGTGCTTTCGAGTATTGAGCGACTTCCATTTGACAATCCAATTTTTAGTTATCTGTGGATCTTATTGTTATAGTTGGCATATTTTTTTCTCAATGATATGTATCATATAAAACGAGGACACGCCTTGCCATATGGGGTAATGTGTTTGAAGGGCTTGAAATGATAGGCCAATCTGTCTTATTATCTTATATGAACTTCTGAGTTTGGCCCACTTGCCGACCCTCTTTCCCGTTATCCTCAATGTTTGCACTTTCTTACCTTAACCATACTCTTATCTACCCATGTACAATCGCTCCGTCAAACCATCGCTTATTAAAATAGATTGATCAGTGGTGATATTTTGTTTTTCTGTTGCGCTTGGTCATTTTTCCACGTGAACGTTATTTACAGCAAGTCATCCGGCCTTTGTATATTCTCAATGCTGGCATTGTTGAATACAATGAACCAACGATGCAATAATAAACTGAAATGCTCTTACTACTGATAACAGATCAGGATCCAATCTGTGTAATTATCTTCATTTTCTTGTTATGTTGTGGATGTCAATTTACATATTAACCAGCATCCTTCTGTATGCGGTTGGTCATCAATGAGTCGGAAGGTACTTATCAAAGAAGTTGCTGTTGTTTTTAATATTGGAATGTCGTTATATCTACACTTTGACCAGAGCTGTATCCTTGCATTATCAAGACAACACCAAGCTTTCTATGAGTAAGCTGGTTTCATACCCAGCTTGTTATTACCACGAAGCCAATTCTAATTGTATGTAAAACTTTACATTTTACTTTTACAGTCATAATTTCAGTACGATGGTTACTGTGATCCCGCACGTTTGTTGCTATCTCCAAGTTTAAGCAGCCAAATTTAAATGAAAAGTCGTAATCCGTTACACTTACGCTTGAATTCGCACGACGAAATTGTGGCCATTGGTAATCACTGACTTGGGTGTTAATGATAGATGCCATCAGTCGCATATATCCAACAGAATTCGTTGGTAAATATTCTCTTCAAGACAACATGCAGCGTGATCCTTACACATTCTGTTAAAATGTGACCAGATATAAACTGTTAATATGTGACCGGATATCAACAGTACCAATAGTATGTATGCCCATAACTCACTATGTTGAATCCTGCGTACAAGTAGCGGTATAGTTTGTCCGTAATTACTGACAAATAAAGTGAGGATATACTTTCAATAGTTAACAATATTGTATGTACAGTGATGTAAAATTAATCACGGAATATGTGTCAATAGCCATGAAAGTTTATTTCCCATTTTTATCCTAGATTATATTCCCTGTGGGAATATGCCCTATACCACATAAAAGAGATTGCTAGATATTTTCCAAATATTTTATTTCGTTTTTAAATTTTATATTGATACGGTACCACAAGCAAATTGATAAATAATTTGCGCATGATATTCCGTGACAATACTGTTGCAAATTTCGTTATGCTTTCAAGATATTCAATCTGCACCACCCGACGTTTTAATATTGTAATATACATTACATACACTGCACGGTTTTAATTCGATGTGTTCGATAATTCTTTTGATTCAACGATAAATCAACATCCGACATCTTTCTATTGTTACTCGTATTACTCAGAAATGATGCCATCCATCAAACTTTAAATGAGTTTTGTAAGGCAGATTACTTTCGTGACATATCTTCTTTTTTCAACATTATTGATTATGCAATCCTAAAACCTAATCACAGTAAGTCAAACCAGTTGGTTATCAATCAACCAAAATTGACACCAAGAAAACAACCCTGCAAACTTCAAAGCGCAGAAGTACGTTTTGCAATTTCAAACTAAGCACCACCGAGACTGGGTTGTGAGCTAAACACGTGACCTTCCGCAAGCACAATGTTTGTGCTTTTACCCGTCACTAAGAGTCACATTTGTCGTCAGACGATTTAGTTAAGCACAATGCGCACCATAAATAAGCGCAACAAACATAAAAGTTATCACGTAATGGATTGCCTTTGTTGATGTCACCAACTTGGTAAAGAGTATTTACAGAAAGCAAGCTTAGTACCCGTGGTCATATAATAGCCTTATGATTTTCTTTTTATTAGTTATGATGCTTCAGGGATAGATAGGCCACATTAATACTGCAATCAGCCAGTTGGTTACTCAGCCTTTGGGGTGGTCCCAAGAGATCCTCCTCTTAAGCTTAGCAATATTTGAGTAGGTAACCGTATATTTATGTGGGTGCATGTGGGTGTCGAGAGTCGAATTCTGTTTGTTTGACGCACGCAATGATCACTAGCGACCTCAGCATCGATGATATCCGCGAAATGCTTATAGTGGCAAAGCTTAACATAATAGTATACCTGTTATCGCTCGGTAGGCTGAATAATTACTTAAAGGTGTTTGATGATTTACGCATATAACGAAGCTTTCGTTTACATGATAGTGTTGATGACAGAACATCAGGTTGGATGATGTCGTCCTAAGAGCTCTCCTTGTGTATTATATAACCACATTATGTGACGTTGTTGAAATATGTACAATAAAATGCGCCAATTAGTCCACAAGATGCGGCCTAAAAAGCCAATTTCAGAATATAATTCGCCCTTGCATATACATAGTGTGTCAGAGCTTTTTGTCGATCTTCCTGTTGTTAAGGGTGCGTATCTAGAGGAGCTTCACACAATCACCCACTTTAATCCAACATCACATTAAGATTCTTCAGGTTACGTTTTTAACTTACTTTGTTATGAATTATAGATAGATAACATTAGTCCACATAGCTTAATTGTACGCATGTTCACAAAGCGTTTGGCACCGTCAATGAAATCACAAACACGCTCTCCCTTCCCTTCTCAGCGGTTCCCGTGGCGTGGCGGTAAACTGCTTCACATTTCAACGCACAGATTGTGGGTTCGATACTAAGGCTCCCCTGCTGGTCTTGGGGTAGGTTAGGCCCTATGTATCCTCCTGCACGTCGCAATAGGCGACTTATAGGGACCTGATGTCCGTTGGTTGCGACTCGTGTCGGTGGACAATGTGATCCTGGTCGTTGAGTCTTAGCTGACACACACCACTGTGGTGCGGATTTCAACTAGAAGAGAGGATGTTTCAGTAAATCGGCTGGTGGTCACCGGCCCTAGGATAATTGTTTGCATTTGCATCTTTTTCATCTCCATCCGCATATATTTCCTTTTTTTTCCCATTGACACTTAAAAGATGGTGTCCGAGCATCACAATCATCCTCATCCATCACCGTCGCGATATCAACTCGTTGTTGAATGTGACGTAAAACACACCAATATTACCGTTACTATTACTCTTTATATCTCCCTCTCATACATATATATATCGAATATCCGCAGTTATTATTGAATGCGTCTACAATTTTGTTTGATTATTATTTTCCTCAAGCGGTCCACAGGGCGTTAAACACCAGACTTACGCAACCCCGAGCGGAAACCTTTGTAATTCAGCCCTCTTAAAGGAGTATTTTGAATAACTTACAAGTCGCGGTTTTATATCCCGCGAGAGTAAAGATTAAAGGCAGTTGATTATTAGATTACATCGCCGGATTCAAGGTTGTTGTGCCCGTAAAGTGTTATTAGCTTTGCTGATGGGGAATTAATGGACACGAACATCCGGCCGATAGCCCCTCAAATCACTCTGTAGTGAGGAATTAGTATTCGATTTCATTAACTCTTCCATTAAGAAACAGCGTACATCATAAGATAAATGCATATTATATTTTGTCATGCCTAGCTTGTGGCACATTGTACGAGGTCTGTCACAATCATTGCTCGGGACATACGCTCGTATGGTTTACGTGAATATTGGTTGCGATGAATACTAATGCCCTGAACTAGCACAAAAGTTGAGGTGGCACTCTGCGCAAGTCTGTGACACGATCTTTAATATCCAAAGAGTTGGTTCTTGTTACAAGTATTTCTGATCGCCTTTAGAGTAGAGGCCGAACGCCAAATACATCCATTAATGGCTTTGTTTTGCACCAGAGATTCAACACTGTTATGATAGTGACACGCTTATAAACATCGCTTATAAACAGCGCTTATAAACAAACATTGCTTAGAAACATCGCATAAGCATTGCATATAACACTCTATTTCGCCTCAGGCAGATCAAGGGTGAAACTTAATTCTTAAATTTTCTTATGCCTATGAATTCAATTCAGTTACTTATTGACTGTTCATGCCAACGCTGCTTTAACTGGAGAATACTTGGGAAGGATTAAACACCGCTGAGTTGCCAGGTTAATCACAATCCGGACTGTTTAGCCTCGCTCATAGCCTTTTATCAAGCTCCATGACAGCATGGCGTGGCTATGCAGTCGGCTTTGTGCTGTTCAGGCATTCTCTTCGGGTGTTACAAATAGAGGTATAAATTCGAAGCAGCCGTGGCTAAACCCACATAAAGCCCCACAGTGTAGCGGCACGAGAAAACGATAGGCGGAGATTTTGCCTTGCGGCCACTTTGGCTGTGAATATCAGTTGGAATTTGAAATGATTTATTATGGGCTATGTAAGACTCCATGTAGAAGAGCTTTTTGATGAAGATATTGTTACGGTCTAGATGTTTCAAGGTACGTCGTACCATCACCAGAAATGCCACTGACAGCACTCACTGTAACAACATTGAACATGGTGTAACAAGTCAGCACCTCGCATGAATAGCAGGCCTAACAGAAAATAATAAGGGAAACTGCAATATTCTAAGACATTCGGGATTGGCCCACTGTACCCTGCTGCACGTCGTTAAAGGCGACTAACAGGTGGAAACCAGGCCGGGGGTTGCAACTCGTGCTGGCGAGCACAGAAATCCTAGTGGTGGCGTAGAGTGGTCCTTGCGAGGACAATATCTGCAACATACCACTCTGAGCCGGCTCTCACCGAGGCGAGAGGCTGGGATGGCTTGGTGAAGTGAACTTTATGGTGTGATTTGCCCTAGGTTGATTGTTGGCATTTTATTCGTGATCATACAAGTGTTTTCTCTCTTTTTTTCATTTATGTGCCGTTGAATCCCATACTTACTTACTTCTCGACACATGCTAGCATCTCATTACATGCCAACAATAGGAACAATCTCATCTAATGCTAGCCGGTTTCCGTAGCGTAATGGTTAACTGTGTCGCGTTTCGATCCACAAGTTGTGGGTTTAGTTGTGCCTTTCGCAGCCCAATCTTGGCAACAGGATTGTGCCAAGTGTGCGCTAGCATTGCCATCATGCCCATCTATCTCCGTCGCTATATCACATTGTTGTTAAACGTGACGTCAAACCTCAGTGTCATTATAAACATCACTATAAGCATTAACTTTTACCGCTACATTGATTGGTCGATGGTGTTAATGGATCAATGCCACGCGTCATAATTTTGGCCGGGACCATTAAGCCGGTAGCACCGCAGCGAATGCAAATAGAAAGCCATTTACCTCGTCGTTAACAATTCTGAGAACCCTGAATGACATTTAGCCGCTGTGTTATAGCTAGCAAATGCATTTAGGCGCAGTTAAGGCCAGACAACGGTCAATGGCTTGACAAGTAAGCCTAGACAGCAGTTATTTTTTTGAAAAGATGGATACATATAGTCATTACTACTTGTATAACGACTAAACGGGGTATTAAACCTTTTGTTTTTATTAGGTTATGTGGACTAGTCCAACTTTCGGGTGATGCTTTTGTGGTATATCACATTATTTACCGGCTTTACTGTCATTTATTGTCATTCACAATGCAGGGTGCGTTATGCGTGGCTTAAACATAACAGTCATTTTCAAATTCTGCGGGGCATAATGTCATTGTGTGCTAAACGAGTCCGCTGGCTGTGACAGTTAAATTAATCAAGGTGTTCGTCTGTTCTCTGCTCGCTGATAAATTAGATAAGTGATGGCACGTACGGTATTGTGTGCTGAACATATAAGTTCTGGCTTTTTGAAGCAAATTTTAATAATCTGCGTCGGGTTTGATTCAGTGTGATACACAATATTGTTCAGGTCATATGTGTTGAGTGCCAAATTGATAACCTACCCATCATCATAACGTACCCTCTCAGTCACTAGTTGATGGAGTAACCCCCTTCAGATGGTTTTAATTATAAACCCCAGCTTTCCAGATCCACGAGTGATCTACATGTCACCTGCTACTTCCCCTCTCTCCTCGTACATGCCCCATATTCCAGAGCCACATAGCCATCCTGCCCAGGCAACGCCCAAAGGCCCCATCCCTTTGGGATGGCGTGCCTTATTGGGTGTGGGAAGCACTTTACACTTCAAAATCAGTTCCTTCTTGGCCTCCGAGCTCAATATATCTCTCCCTAAAATCTAGACAAAGTTCCATCTAAAATTCGACAGTTGAAGTCAGCTAATAAAGTTCAAGTTCTTATAAACCCTACACCTAGAGTTCGAGTCCTCATTGTCACAAGTGCGTATCGTGTGAATCCCTCAACGCCACAGATCACGATACGACATATGTCTATAAATTACATACCCTGTAATCCTAGAGCCATAATATGCTCTTATTCTATCTGAACATTGACAATCAAATGTAATTATTCCACAGTGTGTGAAACATACCTGGTAGTTGCCAGGCTATGCCAGCATTTTTTTTCTTGGTTCGGGTTTGTACGTAAGAAATCATTATGTATTTTGGTTCAGTCATTGTTTCAAAATTAATACTGACAATGAAGTGTGGAGTGAAAATGCCGAAGCCCGGCAAGTTCCATTCATCCATGCATTGGCAACCATTTGAACTGAATGCTAAGAGTGACAAATAGGCAACTTAATTACCGGGAATGCAATGTAAAATGTCGGCCACCACCACAGGTGAAGCTATATTATTAACGCAACTCTGTAAGTACTGATTACCGTCACACAGTGTCGGAATCTAAAGCTACATAAAGATCATTATAACGCTTAGTAATCCCCGCATCATTTGCAATGGCTCTGTCGGTACCATACGCTCCAAATGCTAATCTTTTCTGAATTTTTTACGATGCTATTTGGTATCATTTGCATGCTCACTTAGAGGTAGCAGTTAGCGAATTTGCCATCATGTATCAGCAAAATTATTTAGAACAGTGGTTTCCAAAAGTATAGCCATGGCAGGTTTACGAGTAACAATAATAAACTTCAGGGGATAATAAAAATGAATCGGCTGGGGGTTGAATTTGCTGATCTAAATGTAAAAACTGTTGCCTGCTAATGCCGTTGTCCGCATTAAGGATCAGACATATGAGAGTAGCCTTATTAAAATGGATGTGCTCATGTGTCTTCTTCTCTCTGCATTACTGGTGCATGTCACAGATCATTCCGCAATAATAGATAATAATTTGGTCATAAAGCCATTTTATTGCTGAATATAAACTGGATGCAAACACTGTGGCACACCTAATATTCAACGGCTATGATAAGTTAAACTAGGTCGGCATGTTCCGGCAGCACTTTGTTAAACATTTACCTTCAAGAGAACGGCTACATTCGCATGTTTGTTTTCTTATATGGCGAGGCGTCTGCATCTATGACCTCCAGTCACATCGGTCTCCATCGTGTCGCAGACAGTCTTCGCTTAACAATATGATTACATATCACTCCCAAAATTTGAACTCAGACGGTGGGCTTCGGAATAACGTACATTATTAACGATCATTAATATAACCGGTACAACTGCTACTTACTTCATCAAGTTTTACTAGATTTTGGAAATAAGCTCAACTATAGAGCAATTAATTGCTTCCCAAAAAGTGTTGCAACCAGCGATGGTTTGCAGGTTCCTTGGAAAGCATCTGTAACGTCAAGTATTCGACCGCGTAAAACTACAATTAGAATGACTGATAAACACTTCGACACTATACAAATTCGACAGTTATTATTGCATTCTGAACAAGCGAAGCAATAGCTGAATTATGTTTTTATATATAAAGAAAATATCACAAGCTGTTTCTTGCTTGCATACGGCGAAAGAGAAGCTGAAATTTTCAATTCTTGTCTATTATCACTTGTAACTATATGATGTCCCTCGCAAGTTCTTCTTCTTATCTCATTGCTGAGAATTGTAGTATGGAAGTAACTATATCGTATTAGGTCTAACCTTCATCAAATCATTAATACCAAGTTTTTCACAATTACAGGGAGCTCAAAAGTTATTACCAACCATTTAATAAATAACCTTTGGCGGACGATAGGGATTTCATCTGGCATGTTCACAGCACACAGTTCAGCATTTGTAGTAACAGAACGACGTTCCGGAACCTTAAAACCATGATCTATGAGCTAACACTTTAATGGGACCGCGATTATGAATTTCTCTTTTACTTGTTATTAAGATCTATCGTTTATAACATCGCCAAACTGTCATATTAACATTGAGGCTTCTAGCAGTTAGAAACCATTGCTTGTTACAGTTGAATTCATCATTTATTATTTTCATGCTTAAGAGCTCAAGACCTAAGTCTGATTTGAATCGAGTGGCAGTATTGAGCAATCCGTCAAAAACCCATTATATGAAGTGACATGATATGAGCAGGTGTTTCTCATTCGCAGTCAAACACAACCCACGGAAGCCGATTCTGTGTGCGTAAATTCTACCGATATGAAAATTATTAAGGTAAAACAAAAGGAATGAAGGATCCCTTTCTTTACGTATTTATGTATGCATATATATTTAGTGTATTGTATGCATTGTCAAATGTTTGCAGTAAAACACTACTGGCCTGCTTTGTTGTTTGCAGTTGGTAGAACCGCAAGGGAAACAGAACAAAAAGGGTGCTCATATTGTTGACTGGGGAGGTGGCATCGGCATTGAATCTACTGAATGCTAATAGAGAAGCATGCGGCATTGAGACAACAAATAAGTATGTATTTGCTAACACCAGGGACAGCCACCTTGAATGCTGGCAGGTGCTTACCATGTTGGCAGCAGCAGCTGGCTGCGAGTCACCTGGTCCCATATCTTCAAGCAGTCTCATAAAGTATTATGCAACAGTATGTCTGGTAGTCAATGTTAGCTGCAGAAACCACAAAAGTGTCATCCGTTGTAGCAAATGTATGAGAAAATGATGCATGACTGCTAAGCAAATTATATCAATAATACCAAACTGTACTTATGTGACAAAAGGTTGAGTTTCAAATGATGTGGGATAACGTTAACGTTGGTGAATACCATGTTTGTACCACAATAATGTCAATCTATCAATCTGCTGTTATATGATCATTCAGCTCCTAGACTAAGAATCAAAGGAATTGGAAAGACTGTCACGACATCTTTCTCACAGTATCAACACTCACTGGCAGTATTATCGTCACTACGACGCTGCTATTGAAATGGTGAAAATAGGGCGATTAATGATGGCGGCGGATACAGAAGAGCTGGGAAAATGTCAGTAGTTAATTTCTATGGTTATCATTAAGTAGTATACAGAGTGGGGGTTCACTTTTCTATGGAGTTGCCTTTCTACTTCTCCAGTCTTATATTTTGATTAAGGATTGCTGGCCCACCTGTGGCTCTGCCTCTTCACAGCGGCTGGCCACATCAACCGCAGTTATGGTGTATTTATATGTCTTTCGTTTAACCTGTCGTGCACCAGAAACAAGAGATCAGCTTGATGGACCTCGTTTTGTGCATGCACGTCAAATTTGGGTTGCAGGATAGTGCGACGAGGGGGTAAGTATATATGCCACAAGGCTTACTTTTTCAGCCAATCCCGAGCCACATCTTTAGAGACTTCGGCAGCCTCTACCAGCTTATCTACCGCCCTTAGGGCTAGAGTTGAGCTTGCTTTGCTTACAATTGATATTGTTGTTTTCAAGAAATCTGATAAATCTCAACAGAGCGGCTGGGATCATGCCAATTTGCATGCCACCAGGTTTGTAGCAGCCAGCTCCAGGATGATGAACGTGATCTCGCGATCTCGTCTTTTGATGGTACACAGAAGTCAGACAGTTTCAGCTTGGGGTCAATAGGATCTTGAGCTTAGCTTTTGTCCGAAAACATTGCAGCGTACTCGTGCATAGTCAGGTCGCACACTGACAGCAGAAGGAAGTACGTACCTCAAGCAAAGTATGTAATTCGTTCCCAGTACGGCGCACCTCGATTGAGGTACACATGACAATCATTTTTTGCAATGTGATTGACTTTGAACGATTTAATTATGCAAATATATTTTGGCCTACATTTCGAACCAAATCTGTTGTTGTGAGCGATACCGGGCATTCACTAGAAGAGTTTTTACTTCCGTTTTTCGACAGCGACTGCAAGTTTTTCTGCGTTCATGTTTAAAATTTTCTGCACACATCAGCATGGCAGAGGTAAGGTCTATGTTTTCTCATTTACAAGTATATCATCTTATTATACATTATATGTTATTCAAAATTCTATGGCATATTAATGAACTATCGCTAATAATATAACACCCCTGTTGAATGATTTTTCGGAAACAATGGCGTATTGATGCGTTCGTACCTTTTGAATTGGAGCTATAGTCTGATAGTAGATCGTTTACAGATAAGAGAGTGACACTTAAGATTTATACGACCGAACCGCAGGTCGAATGTAGCTATTCCTGGTGGTGTTCTTATAATTATATAAGATAATTTGTTTTAGAATTTTGAAACCTCGTACTTATGAAGTGACATAGCCCCACTCTGACGGCAGTATACCTATAAATCAACAAAACGTCGTGCACGGCTTGAAGTGACAATGTCAATAATTCCAACCGAATATAATTTAGACTGTTAGTAGAGGGTGACTATAAAAAATCTCACAAGAATTGCTGGTTTGTGTTTTGTACTTAAACATCGATTGTAATATTTAATGTTATGCATTTGATTAGACAGTGTCCGAATTACTTTATTTTTTGTTCCACAATTGAACAGATATTTGCGGTGTGCTTCGGAAAGCCTTCATTCACATTGGAGATGTTTGGAAACTGGTAACCAGAAATCAAGTGGTGTCCAAGAAAAACTGCTGGCTTTGGTTGGAAAAATAGAATATGTCCATTGCAGTTTCCAGAACTGATTTTGGTTGGCGTTGGAAAGTCCATCAATGGCTTAATATCTTCAGTAAGCCTTTGATGGAGGCTTATGGTCTGCCTGTGATGCGTGTATCAGGTCTCGTCAGAACAATTAACCCATTTTTTAATGTTCTCGTCTATATACTCAGCCAGAATTTTGCCACCACACTGCTGAGCAAGTTCATAAGCCTTTATGCTTATTGTCCTCTTCCTCTGGTTTCTGCTCTCGCAGCGTTCGGTATCAACAGATATGTATACAGTAGGTGTGGCGTTTACACTTTGAATCTCTGAAAGTTTAAAAAAATTGTTTTCAATATATTCCATTCAAAACAACAGAGACACAGAGAGAATATTTTATTCTGGATTCCATTTTCATTAAATATGGACCTGTATGACATATTGTCAAAGGCATATGATTTGGCAGAAAGAATTTTCACGAAACTATATTTCATATAATCTAGACTCCGCAAAAGTAAGTTCTTAACTTTGACAAACTGATACAAAAATGATTTTTGCCTCATCAATCATCGGGAAAGACACGCGATGGCCGTCGTACTAAAGTTTGAAAACGCGAAGGAAAGCCTTATCGTACACGTGCAGCGCTACAAATGGTCCCAAATCGAGGCTGTGACAATTAAGGGGGTGATCTAGATTTTACCCATGCAAATCTCAGTAAATGTTGCCACAATTTGCAAAACAGTTGAGAAAATTAATGTTTATGTACGCATACTTCAAACCAAGTGCGCCGTACCGGGAACGAAGTACGCACCTTAATCGAGGTAGGTACTTTCTTCTGCGGTCGTCTTTGGTCTGATAGTGGCGTCAACTTCCTTAAAAGTGTACTGCATGGTTACCGTGGTGAAGTTTCTCATTAATCGTGTCCCGGCGCTCCGTCGGCTCATTGGCCATTAAAGTTTGCCTTGTTTGGAGTTGCTCCACTGCCATGTTGTGCCGTTTCCATTCCGCGTCCAAAGATGAACTTCTTAGCATCGAGAAGGGAAAGTTAGACCCTAAAAAGGCAAGAGCGTTGACGAGTGCGCCGCCTACAATCATTGCTTCCGTCGCTATAATTACTTCATTTTATCAGCTAGTATTAGACCAGTTTTGGGAATGGGTGTTTCTTGGGCAGCTCACGTCCTTAGCCACTGTTTTGACAATGCCAGTTTCTCCGTTGTGGACGTTCGGCGGGGCTTCTTGGAGGTTCATCCTTGAGTTGAGACCAAAGTGCTGGCTCGCGGTGGTTAGGATGATCTGGTTGCTGTAGCCAGCGATGGTGCCGATCTCGAGCAGCTTGTTGCCGGGGGCCTTGAAGAGCCCTTTACCAAATACGAAGTCGACCGCTGAGTTGGCATACTGCAGCATTTCCTGGTAGCATCTGATAGCCAAAGGCAGGTCGACGGGGGACGCTATGGCGCCTTCGAGGTTCGCCAGGAACTGGTTTTGTGCATCCAATGCTTTCCCCTGACAACTGATACCTGCCCGCGACTGAGCTTCTGTCCAGAGGATGGCCCATACGAAATGTGCATATCCTTTCATCTTGTCGAAAATGAAAGATGTCCAGGCTGCATGTTGGTGGCTTCTTTGAAACGTGGCTTTCTACTTCTTTCTGCCTCGAAACCCATTATTTTTGGATCGAAGGTTTGGTTTTACCCTTCTAGCTCGTTGACGTGCCCTTGGTGTACGAATCGTAAACATAGAGCCAGCGGCCATTATCGATGGGGAGATCTTGGACGAAGAGTTCCGCATTATAGCTGAGGATATCACAAAGTCTAACCAGATCCGGTGGAGTGCGCTAAAGAGCCATCCACAGGTTAAGCCTCCGATGATAGATGAGGACACAAAAAACTGCTAATCTAGCAGGTAAGGGACGAAGATGCGTCCCGAGTTGAACTGTCACAAAGGAGGTGTACCTCCGGGTGGTGCGTGCGGTGGGCCAGCAATACATAATCGACAAAAAGCCACAAGATGCAGATAGGCAGCTCCATAGAAAGTGAACACCAGAACCCCCACTCTCTATACTACTTCATTATCTATTATAGATGAAATCACGGAAACAGTAAAGAGAGAATTATGTATACTACACATGGAACTGCATTGAAACAAACCTGTGTTTTAATACTACTATTCGTATGTTATCTGTTGATGACGGGCATCTTGGTTCTAACAAATGATGATTTCAATGATAAAAGCTAGCAGGAGCTGGAAAGAGAACTTGAGAGTGCAGGTAATTGTAAATTTTGGCTGATATTATGAATATTGTTTTTGAGTTGTTTCATTGCTTTTATTTATCTATTGTATTCTCTTTGTTAGAACTGTCAAAAGCAATCCAATCCTCTGAAGAGACAGAGATTAGTAAAACGGGAAGGGGAAGTAAAAACTGATGTATGTGAGAGCTCATCAGATGGGGACAGCAGCATCCGAACTCACCGAGTGATTGTTAATAGAAATCACTGGAGTGAAAAGGAGAACAAAACTGTCGAAAAATAAATTGCAATGAAAAGTGTTTGGGGTGTACCTTTTCATAGCATTAGTGCTTACATCATGACTTCTGTAATTGCCATTATTCCTGAATATACCGTATATGTTGTCACATGTACTGTGAATACCCTAGTATCTCTGACAAATAATAAAAACAAATAACGATTTGGTATATATTTCTTTTGTGTTATTAAAATCTGAATTGTATACATATCTAACAATATTTGCCTTACACTTTTGAATACATTTGTCGAAATAAAATACCTGTTTAGATTCAAGAGAATGAGAAGTATCTAAATATGCAATCCGTTTCTGTGAAATGTGCTGGGAAGGCCTATATCCCATATTACATGGCATATCCCACAAAACAGCGTTAAATGCATATATATATATATATATATATATATATATATATATATATATATATATATATATATATATATATATATATACATATATATGTATATATATAAATATAAATATATATATATAAATATATATATATATGTATATCTATATATATATATATATTGTGTATATATATATATGAATACATATATATTATATATATATATGTATAAATATATGATTATATACATATATTTATATATATAAATATATATATATGATATACATATACCTAGTATCTCTGACTATATATCTATAATATATCTATCTATATATATATATATATATATATATATATATATATATATATATATATATATATACCAGATAAAGCATATTTTATGGGATATGTCATTTGTAATATGGGACATCAGCCTTCCTAGCATATTTCACAGAAGCGGATTGCATACACATAATTAGATATTTAGATTCTTCTCATTCTCTTGAAACTTAAATATAATTTGTTTTCTTCATTATACCCAATATTAATATTTTCCGTATAAACACTTTGGGACATGCGCTTTGGGTGCTTGTCCCACAGTGCACGACATATATATACAGATAAAGCATGTTTTATGGGATATGTCATGTAATATTGGACAATCGGCCTTTCCAGCATATTTCACAGAAACGGATTGCATATACATAATTAGATACTTTTCATTCTCTTAAATCTAAATATATATTCTATGTTATCAAGGCAACAGAGCGTGATCAGGAGTTTGAGTGACTGAAATGCACTGCAGAGGGGCGCCTGGACAGGTAGCACAGATAAAGAGGAGGGTAGATGACTGATTAAATGGGATACAATGTAAACCTAAACAAGTCATTTGTAACTTTGAACTTGTGTGTGACGGAAGTGGGTAGTCTGTGTAACTCGTATGATAGTCCGGTGACAAGTGCCACCTGCTAAGATGGTCGGCCAGTTTATTATGTATACCGGAGAACTAAGAGGCGCGAAGTTCTAATGGTATACAGAACGATCAAAATCAGACCAAACATTGTGCAATATTTGAGTACCATATTGAACCATTGGTTCCATACAGAACCCTGGAACAACAATCATTTTGAGGAGTGTAACGTAGGTCACAGGTGGTCGTGTGTGACGCTCAATGTTGCATGCATTTAATGTATTGTGTAGTTTGCAAACGTAATTGGCGTCGTCAACTTATTGTTAAGTCCCTTGTCCAATCAGAAACCTCCATGCTTGTTGATGACCACAACTTGAATCAATACCCTTTCTCCAAACGTTCAAACAGAGAAGCATTAAAGCGATGGCATTGAATGTCGCGGACCAGGAACGCATGTCATCTGACCGAGGGCAGGTATAGTATTTTCATGTGCTATTTAAAAGCGAAGTCGTCTATACATCCATCTAAGAAGCTATATTGACCCAATTGACAATATATTCCTTCAAGGGAGTTTCAGAAGCGGGCCCCCATTGAAATCAATGGGCTTCATGAAGAAATCTGAACTCATTTTCGCATGCGCTCAGGATAATTACTTCAACTCATAAACTTTTACGACAGACTTTTGGTAGCATATGTAAATTTCTTAGCATTCCCCAAAATGGACTAAATGGTCCTTTTAAAGCCACAGTCGACCAACATACCTCAGGGACACAAGAATTAGTTTTGGCTCCTGTCAGAGTTTATTTTTCACACATTGACCAGTAAGTTACGCACAATTTAGGCAATTACTTGATGACTTCGCCCAACGGAGGCAGTCAAGTAAAAGGAAACTGCAGTCACTGGCGGGCAAACTGAACTGGGCATGTCAAGTCGTAATGGCAGAGCGCACGTTTCTCCGACGTATGATGTACCAAATGACATATTATCTGACGCGAGGCATAAGATCATTCTTGATAACGAGTTTAAGCTGGACGTTGGATGGTGGCAGGCGTTCCTCACCACGTTCAATGGCATATCAGCCTGGCCATCCAAGGCCGGTAACTGATTTGAAAAATCATCATCTCCAACAGTGACCTCTACTTGGGTCATAGTATCCGGCGCGGAGGCGCATCTTGGGCGCTGCACAAGGGTCTTCCAGGGGAGGCCATGAAAATTCTAGGCGACAGGAAGAGTTGAGTCTACCACTCCCATCTCACTCTCCCTCTCACAGCTAAAACCTCCATTCCACTAACATACCCTATTGAATACCATTGGCTCCTTGGGTAATAATTTATAGATTATCCTTTGTTATGCCATATTACATAATATTTATGATCAATTTGTACTTAAGTTAACGAACTACGATCTTTATGTGATATCCCAAAATAAATCTGAAGTTAATTGTTGGGGTCTGCGCATTAGGATAATACGAACATGGTGTATGCAACAACAGGCATATAAATGAGACCAGATCAAAAATCCTGGCCGAGTATCTGGCGCGTTGCCTGAACTCAATCGCCATTTATCACTGGTAAACCATAAACATCTAATACTTATGCAATAAACATTATATTCATTCGTACCCTTTGGTACATGCATGTGAATTGATAAGAACTGAAGAGGAAGGAGACGCCAAATTTGGCAGTCGATCGCGTGAATAGCGACCACTTTGTGAAAATCAGTTATGTCCGAAAAGGTGGGTTTGATTAGAAAGCTACCTTCATTATGCTGAAAATGTCCAAACTGAAGCAGTCAACGTTCCTTTTGAAGTTCAACTATGGTTCGTACAATCCCAAAGCTACCGATCACTCTCCACGTTCCCGAACAGATTAAAAGAGAGAGGAGAGGAGGTAAAAAGCTTGACCAATCCGGGTGTGTTCTACCGACATTCACGGTAGGACTATAAACTAAGTCAACGTTTACTTCAGCATCTACAGCATGCAGGTTTCACGAGTTATCGCCCACCGAACTCATTATGTAAAATGTAAATGAATCCATTGTATTCATGCTGTGGGCGACTCTGATTTCGATGGCCGATTAACCATTAAACTCTCTGGGACAGCCTGTCGTTTAAGATATAACAATTTGCTTTGTGCTATTTCCAATAAACATTCATGTAAAACCTCAATTATTTGTAGGTATTTGCCTTCAGTATTCAATATGGGTTTTTTGGCGGTAATTGTTGGATTACACTTTTTCAGGTGCATCAACAATTGAAAGTTTGTAAGTCATACGGGACGAATTTATATATTAACAGAAAACCCGGGGTCACTGATGGGGAGTTAACATATTTTTTTTAATGTTTCAGTTATTTTGTGGTTTTGATGCTGGGTGATGTAGTGTTGTTACATAAATTCCCCGATGGCAATGTTTGTTTAGTAAATCAATTATTAAAATTGACACAATTCATGTTGCATAGCACAAATTGGACGTTGTGGAAACGTGCACTGTTGGTTTTCAAACAAAACCCTAGGACCTAGAACCTTGAGTTCCCTCGAACACTGCAACGAAAATATCTGTGGAATATACTACCCAGGACCTAACTCAATAAGCAGGCCTTAATGATGATCATCACTCATTCTCTTGCAAATCTTCTCAAATTGATTTTGATTTAGCGGCACATTAGAAACTCACACAGAAGGGCTTACTTCCGAGTTTCCTCGATAAGCTCCATTCCTGTTGACCATTGATGTTTGTTAATGTTTGACGCGCGCTGCTTGTTATCTGGTAGAACCGCAAGCGCTCCGTTATGTTAGCGTAGTGTCAAACATGTCTGCCATGGACAGTGACCCCAGCCTTGAGGTCACCCGAGTCAAAAGTTAAATCGTCTTGGATCAGCCCCTTCCTCTGTATCGCCCGCTGGCGCTCTCTCCGTTCGCGTTTCTCGCGCGCCATTTTCCTGTCTCAGCTCATCTCCCGCAGGGTTTACGACTTCCATCGTGGTTTATATCCGCACGCTTTCTCTCGTGGTCACTCTCCGCTGAGCCTGGAATCGCTTCACTCGGCTGTCCTTCTTAGTCCCTCCTACCCAACTCCTATTCTTAACCCTTTCGTTTCTGCCTTGTTGTTTTTCTTTGCCTCTTCTTTACTCCTGACACCCAGGCCTTCCGGCCTTCCGGCCTTCCAGGTCATCTTCCATTTATCTGCTCTGCGCAGCGGGGTTCTTGAACTTCCTTAAGCCCAATAAAGCGTGTATATCAGTGGAGTTAACGCACATTGAATCGTCTTCCGTGGGTTGTGCTTGGCTGCAAATGGGACACACCTGTTCATAACATGTCACTTCAGATAATAAAAATCATCATGTATTACGGGTCATTGTGAACGCGTCGAATATTAAGCATGCGAGATCTGTTCTTCAGTCACCGGCGCCACAGGTCCTAAGCCATAGTCGATATTAGTAATGCGACGTGGGATCTATTGAATTTTGCCCAAGCAAATACACTTCTTCTGGTAGTCATGGTAACAAACAAAAGTCTCTACAAGTGTCTCACGTGGCTTGCCGTTTCATTTTGTCTACTTTATTCCAAGACGCTAAGCAGGAAAGCGTAACGGGTCAGAAGGGAATGTTGAGTCGTAAAATATCACAGCGGGACACTGGTGACCCACAACAATCGGTGATTGCATATATGTATTAATGGCCCAATAAAAATATCTGTTCAACAAGAACATCGCACCTCAAATGAGCTACGTTTTGTAGATTCATCTTGCTAATAAATAGGTAATATTTTACCAGTGAAAACAAACACAATGACAAGCGTGACTCAGTCTTGAAACGCAATAATATATCTCGCGGTGACAAAACATTTCGATGCCCCTCGCTCCTTTGTTTTCACATCCCTACGAGCATGCCACTAAAATTTTAGTCATTATAAAGAATGATAGACCGCACGAAATTCAACCGTTCGTTGTTGATTACATGTAAATACAACAACGAATTTCTGCAACCCGTACCGCTCGGCTTCACTGTCAAAACTTTCGATTGTCAACACAAGCGTTTATCTGATAGGATGAAGAAGATCGCGTGTCTAACAACAGCGGCGTTCAGAAAACGTTTTGCGGGAAATCGTTTAACAACGTTTAATGGCAGATGTATGATGAGTGGTGCCATCTGGTGCAGCAGCTCTTTGAGCATTGTGGGCGATTTGACCGACAACCACTATTGGACATGTTTTACAAAAACAGTACTTCAGTCAAAATCTTTTAGAAATATGCAATTTTAGCTACATTAAGCGATCATGTAATATTGGTCATTATACAATATCCCGTATGACAAACCAATGTCCCACATCGTGGGTGAGGGAACACGGGTTTTATCCGACAATACAGCCACTACCAAATATATATATATATATATATATATATATATATATATATATATATATATATATATATATATATATATATATATATATATATATATATATATATATATATATATATATATATATATATATATCTCTCTATATATATATATATATATATATATATATATATATATATATATATATATATATATATATATATATATATATA
Source organism: Urechis unicinctus (assembly GCA_034190875.2). NCBI lineage: Eukaryota > Metazoa > Annelida > Polychaeta > Xenopneusta > Urechidae > Urechis > Urechis unicinctus. The sequence continues at coordinate 46,519,387 of CM067358.1, read as the reverse complement.
TATATATATATATATATATATATATATATATATATATATATATATATATATATATCGTGCACTGTCCCACAGTGTTTATACAGAAAATATTAATATTGAGTATAATAAGGAAAAATTATTGTTGGTTTGAAGAGAATGAGATGAATCTAAATATGTTATCCGTTTCTGTGAAATATGCTAGTAAGGCCGATGTCCCACAATACTTGACTTTTACACATATCCCATAAAACATGCTTCACCTGATTATGGTACTCAAACGATGTGTCCAATCCACCACGGGGTTATTGTCGGAGGGGAAGAATTTTCGGATTCACATACCATGCAAAACACGCTTTTCAATGTCTTGTGGTTCTAGGTATTCCCTGAGATCGTCTGTATCAATAATAGGATCCACCCGACATATGAATAGATCATGATCGGGTTCTGGTGCGCCTATAAATCTCCTAGCTAGCATAGGGCTTTTACATCCAGCGGTAATACTTACACGTTTTCTAATCTTTCGTCTTCTATTTTGCCTTTCTTTGCTTTGGTGCCCAAAAGCCTCCTCATTGATTGTCGCATGGTTTAATAGAGAGATCAGATTTGGCACTGAGGCTATCAAAAGAAGTCGAGCTGTCTTACTTCACCCTGTCTTTGTCACCGTTAGTGTTATTGTGTTTTCCTGACTGAAGCGTCCCCTGTCTGACTTTTGTTTTCGTGATGTGGCCTATGCAGTCTTTGGCTGAGCAACAACTTAGCAATGCACTTCAGATTGTTTTGCAGCCGCTTGAACATATGTCTTATTTGTCTGCCCACTTATGAGTCTGTCGGTAGTGTCCTTCAAATCCTATAGCTTTACGAATGTAATGTTATTATTGTCTTCAGGATGGGACCGGGAAATTGCCCCAAGGCAAGTGACATCAATGAGTATTGGTAGCATGGCGTCAGCATATTAAAGTTGCCAAGAGCCGTTATGAGGTCTCTGGCAACATCGTCGATTTTAGTTCGTTTCTTCTTCTCTCCTACGATCGAATTATATCTTTCCAATAGCAAATCTCTGACATGCGATACTTGGTTTTAAGTAAAAGACTCACTACAACACGTTTAACATGGTCATTAGTATCTCCCTCCTGCGAAAACACCATGTAGGCGAGTAAGGAGTTAACGATACATTTTGCCATGTCATTTTCCTCGTCCGGCTCGGTCTCATCAACAGAGGGGTTATTGTGTTCCATGTGCTCCGGCATTATAACATCTGGGTAAATATTGTTATGGTGTAGCAGCTGCTTTTATGACTTACGAGTTTTAAGAGTCGGTCACAACGTTGAGCAGATCATACCTGGCTTTAACAAACGTCTCTAGCAGATACGTACTTTGGATATCGCAAAAAAAAACATAGCCAAGCACACAAATATAAGCCGGAGATTTGTTCACACTTTCAACTCACTGTACAGTAACCTATCTAGCACATTGTGTTTATTCGTAAGGCTTACGATGAATCTATATCTTCCCTATAACAGAATCAGGCTATATTAGCCGCCATCTGACGCGACCGGCTCTGAGGGAGGCGGGGGGGGGGGGTGTTCAGCTTGGGGGAAGTAAATCCGCAGGTTGTTCAACTAGATGTTTGTGGTAGCTAAAGTCACGCACCAGCAAGTAATGTTCCAGCTGTGGTCCACTGTCAGGTTTCACTAAGTGTCCGCCAAAAAGCATTAATGGAGCAACTAAATAAAACGCAAATCGCTAGCGCGCACTTATTCAAGCTCTAATCATGGAAGTCAAAGGATTCCATGGGCCGTTCATTGAAAGCTGAATTACATCATGAATCGATTGTTGCACGCGCGTATATTGAGCAGTTTCAGAACGAGCAATGAACACGTTTAACGACGTCTGCAGACTGTTCTTTTGATGCAAAGTATTTCGTAATGTCGGCGAACATCTGGGTAGGTCATAAATAAGCACATAACTCAAACGCTATATATCGTACTTCACGAAGAACAGTAGTATCCAGTCCGGCAGAGACAGGCTTACGGTTAGCTCGATCATGATGGTGAGTATGCTTTCATTGAGCACATTTTTTAGGCGCTTTTCATTGTCATGGGCAAGGGTTTCTGGCGTGCTTATATCTTACTCATGGTTGTTCATTGTCACATACTTATCTATCATCTTTGCACGAAAAATGTCAGTTTATTGTGCTTTTGCCTACCAGGTTTGACAAAAGGGTTTTCACTGTTATCTGTATTGTAGTAATAGGCCTGGATATCACTTTCAAGAAGAGCCATTGTATTAAAATGAGATATATTTGATTGCGTTATTTTGACAATCGGTCAACAGAAGTACCTAGTCTGACCTGTATGATTGGATATTCGCTTACAGAGGTGCTTTGTTGTCCTACTGCTGGCGTTCTACGGAGCTGCTATCGCCAACTCTCATGAATCATCCGGTAAGCTCATACGTTTTCGTCGAGAAATACAACGCCTAGGAGTGGATAGCTTCAAATGGCATTGCTTTTGTGGCAGATTGTGAGGCGAACTTCTACAAATTGCACGCAAAACTCCACAGGCTTCGATCCGACTGCGCAGTTATAACGGCCACTACAGGAAAAAGATTTACACGAGACTACTGCGTTGAAATGGCCTGTAGGTAAGTCTTGCCTTGGATCTAAAATGTAGAATTTACGACAGGATGATGCATTAGCAATATAGATTTTTTTATTTTTGGTGCATAGTGCCATGTAACAATGCCTACCCGCAAGAATCGCTCCGCATTTTAATGCTTAATCGTTTATCAACACCACATGGTTTCTTTATTGGCCCTTTGTATTATTTAAGATATGATGCTGACATCGTAAATCATCGGATCTCTCCGAAAATAGGCAACGAGTGCGTCATTTTAAATTGTACAGGGAAAAAGGAGCGAACTGCTGACACTCCAAAGTACAGAGGCTACACAATACTTGTAAACGGCGGCAAAGGTGAATACACGACGCATTCAAAGTGCCTGTACAGAAAGCGCGTCAACACTAGCAAATACACACACACACTCTCTCTCTCACACACACACACACACACACACTCACACACACACACTCACACTCACACACTCACATATATATATATATATATATATATATATATATTTATATATATATATTATATATATATATATATTTATATACTATATATATATATATATATATATATATATATACATGTTTATATATATACATATATATGTGTATATATATATAGTTAAATATATAAATACATGTGAATAGATTTATATATTTATATCAATTTATATATATATATATCCATATATTTATATACATATATATATATATGTATATATATATATACACAAATACATATATATATGTATACGCTAGCAGATAAACACACACACTCAAAAATACATATAGATATATATATTTATATACAAAATATATTCATATATATATATATATATATATATATATATATATATATATATATATATATATATATAAAACGATGTATATATATAAAGATATAGTGATATATTTGTAAATATATTTATAAATATTTAAATATATGCATATATTTTTTATAAATATATATCAATATATATATATATATATATATTTATATATATATGTATATACACATATATATATACATAAATATATTTATATATATATACATGCATATACATTTATATATATATATGTGTATATATATATATTGTTGTAAATATATAAATAGATTTGTATATTAATATCAACATTTTTATATATATATATATATATCAATATTTATATATATATATATATATATATATATATATATATATATATATATATATACGATAGCAAATAGCAAATACGCACACACATACTCACACACACAGATATATATATATATATATATATATATATATATATATATATATATATATATATATATATATATATATATATATACATACATGTGTGTGTGTGGGTGTCTGTGTGTGCATGTATATAGTTATATTATCTTATATGGATGTGTGCATGTGCGTAAGCTTGTAGGCGTGTTTTTGTGCGTGTGCAGCCCTGATTCATAATGTTACAATGTATTGCTGCTTTGTGTGTCATATTGTTTCCGACGTTTCCTTCGGATCAGACAAAGATAGGGGATGTCTTTCACCCGACATTCTTAATTGTGCCACATGCACAAACGCTACTGAAATGAATGTCACCATGTGCCCTCACCGCATCTGCAACGATGGCGTGAGTCATAACTTACTAGATGTCATAGTGATTCCAATATGCACACATTTCTTACCATATCGATATCATTGTTTCATTGGTTCTTACAGGACAAATGTCTCTTCACTGAAGTAAGGGACAAACAAGATAAATTAGTTCATTTTTCAAGTGGCTGTAGCCCTTCAACGAGCTGCCCAGTGTTGTTGCCAAACTGTACTGTTGGACCAGACAAGTCGACAACATGTTCGCGGTGCACCATACACCCCGGCCATCATCTTGTTAAATGTACCCATCGCCACCTTGAACATGAACATGACGATGACCATGACGATGATCATGACGATGACCATGAAGATGACCATGACGATGACCATAAAGATGACCATGAAGATGACCATAAAGATGACCATGAAGATGACCATGACGATGACCATGAAGATGACCATAAAGATGACCATGACGACCAAGGTATCCAAATTGGTTGTTAAATCGGTTGTTAAATGTTATCCACAACATTACACAGTCGTCTTTTCTAACGAACATAGGAGTTTGCATCGTGATATGAGGTACCGATCACGTCACAAACCTTGCCATGCGATTGTAATGCACCAGCCTAAGTAAGAATAACCACCATCACCATCACTAACACCATCATTATCATCATAATCATTTTCATCGTCATCATCATCATCATCATCATCATAATCATCATCATCATCACCATAATCATCACCATCATCGTCTCGACTATTATAATTTCCATCATAATGACTGTTATTTTAGCCCTCATTATCATCATCATCATCAATGTAATTGTCATCGGCATTATCGATAGCGTAAGCATGTTCAATCCCATAATTTAAACCACTAGTTACATCATCATCCTCATCATCATCATCATTATGAGGAGCATCATCATCTTCATTATCCTAATATCGCTTTATTTTCGCTTTCAACACCTGTCACAAAGCTGACGACCTGGTGGAATTGCAATTCGTTACAAACCATTCAATATATCGGCTCTAAATTGCCAATACATTAAAAACATGTTTAATATGGTCATAAGTACAACTTGTGTTTGGTTTCAGACGAAAGCCGCCATTGACAAGCGCTCTATGACTATTATTACCACTAATTGCATTAATGTTGACGATCTATACGATGACGAAAACAAATCTGCTCTTAAACTCTAGTGATAGCATTGCCATCATATGGCGTTTACACTAGTATGCGATGCAAAGCATAAGAGACGAAAATAAATGCACTGCATTACACGTTAAATTGCGTCACTGTCTATTATTACCTCAGTCGAGTTGATGTTGTTACATATTGCGCAATTCTTCTCGCCAAAGAAATGCATCAACATCTGCAAAAGCTATTTGTCACGGACAAATTCTTGTATCTAGACCTTAGCATGAATGATGACTGACTGGTTTATATTCATGCATAGGAATGACCAAATTACACCCCTTTAGAAAGCTTGGCATTGTCACACAATATGGTAAGCTGCAAGAAATAATTTCAAACAGAAGAGCTGGTAAATGTACCGAGTGCAGGCTGTATAATATACCTGGTGTTGAAAATGCATGTATGCTCGCCAACAATATATCACAATGGAGTTTAATTGAATTATCGTTCGCATTTGTTTTCCATCCCGGTAATAGATCTAATAATCCATTAACAGTACTTGAAGTGCTACAAATAAAAGTCAGCGATGCTCAAATGCTCTGGCCGCGATAAAATGCAGGCTATGGCTTTGATATATTGCCTATATAATCATGAAGACAATATATTGCATCTTTTAAGGGGGGACTTCTTTTTATCGCGCATACTTTTGGAATCGCTTTAGCTTATGACAAACTGTGACAAAATAAATAAACCGGTAGCAGTGCTAGTAAAATAGCCGCAAATTACCTATTACACAAGCATCATCTGTAAGATCGCTGTCATTTGAGGCCAGTGATTTTAACTAATAGGAAAACTTGCATTATAAAAAAAACCCGTTTCTTAGTGTGAGGCTGCATTCTTTCACAAAGGTTTTACTATTTCCAATAGCAATAATCGAGTCTGCGCTTGCTTATATAATATTATCGGCCATACATTAAATACGAGATATCGTCTTTACTTGTGGATCAAATGTGCAAGGGGTGCGTCTTCATATGGTAGTCATTGGCACAAAGGATTCATTACTTGGCAGCTTATGCCTACCACAAATCATTTTTATATTAAGACGATAAAAAGAGTTAAAAGGCTATATCTATTCAACAAGCCAAAATGAAACATATGAATATACAACTGGCATCGTCGATAATTGTACAAGTATGCAGTTCCGCGCATGTCATTAGATTATAATTAAAAAATAGTGTTCAAGTATGCGGGAAAATGGATGAGACTTTTTTCCCCCTAACAACTTTGCTAGACACAAATATATATATATATATATATATATATATATATATATATATATATATATATATATATATATATATATATATATATATATATATATATATATATATATATATATATATATATATATATATATATATATATATATATATATATATATATATATATATATATATATATATATATATATATATATATGTGCAACCTTTCGTGGACAAATTTATTCAGTGGATTTTTGCTATCATTAATTATCAATTTTTTATTCGATATATTTTATTTGATATAATGAAAACGTTTTAATGCCAATAAATTTCGTTTTGTCACTTTTTATTCCTGGTATATACTTTTAGTCCTCGAAAGGTCGACCACTAAAGGTCAAAACACTAATTTATGCGTATATATCCAACCTTTTGTGCCGATATATATTTTCGTATATTCGCGGAATACCGATATTTTTGAATCATTTTCAATCTAGTCCCGATCAAATTGACAGAGTGTTTGAAAGCTGGAATATTCAAATTGTTTACAAAACAATCGTACGGTAAAAGTAACCCAGTTATTCGCGAAAGCCCATTTGCTGCAGCTCATTTGCGCAATCAGTTTTTGTGATCGCAAAACCTCTGACATATCATTTCGTATATTCACAATTCGGACATGTTACTATATACATCTTGCATGAGTCGTTGCTGTACATTACACTATGATAATCGCATAACCGTTTATTTGTCTATTCAAAGTCATTGTCATTTCCAAAAGCTTACCAGCTTGTGCAGTCATAAGCAGCTTCAAGGGCAAATTATTGTGCAACATTTGTGGCCTTTATGGGACGTTTGGGTAGTTAGGGTCGGCTTGAGATCATCACCAGGGAATTTACAATCCACCATCATCCACAGGTGCGCTAATTAAACTTTATCTGGCTCTTCTTCGTAATTAACATATTTAACCGGCGCAGGGAGTGAGATGCTACTTAGCGGTATAAGGTTTTGAAAATATTTTGCCAGAGCCCTACATTTTCCAATGTTGAGATCAGTTTTTCTTGATTCAGTCATGCAATCTCTATGTGCATGCATATGGTACAGGACAGAGGCATATTACAAATAAACTGATGCATATTGATAATATTAAGCTTGGCTTTTTTCCCAATTGAAGCTTCAAGTATAAAAAAAAAGCAAACTTCTAGTGTAAATGTCTACTAAGCTGGGTACATAAAAGTTGCTATAAAATCGGCAAGTGCAAAACTAGTCGCTGCGATGTGCCAGATTTATTGCTTGGGGTCACCAATAAACATCCACCAGAGTCTGATTTGCTACACTCTCTGGAATTAACACGGATTTCATTTTTGGAAAGGGATGATTATCAGGCGCCGGTGGCTCGTTTTCCATGCGATTATGCATACCTAATGCTCCTCATCAGTACATCAGTTGTGAGCTCAGTCACGAGACATAAGTAAGCAATGTTCTTCTCTAACTGATCTATTGCTAATAAATGCAAAACGATCGCCACTCTATACTCTGTCTATAGGATATTTTGTAGGTTTAGTGCTTGCGTATTGTATTAAATATTGTGCCACATGCAATTATAATGTACTCTGTGTGCATCATACCGTTGGATCAAGGACAAATTTCAGCTATTGCGTTTGATAATGGGCTTTAAATTCGTGTCCCATCATTTCAGAATATGTATATATATGTATGGATATATCGTACGCCGGTAAATAATTACGCACCATTTAAGTCAAGGACCATGGCAAAAGACCTACAGACTATTTCCTACAACATAAAATAAAGAAACTTCACAAGGTCACTCAAATTGAGCCATTTACTTACTTATTGGCTGTTTAATGTCTCACAAATGAATGTGCATGAGAAACATTCTGTTTGACCCGGTAAGAACATTATCTACATGTCTGTAGATAATATAACCATGTGTAGTTATATGGCGATTAGTAAAATTGTTATTTAAAGAGCACGAAACCAGTCTTGGTACAATATGTTATTTATCGTTGGACCCTCAACTCGGCATGCTTATTATTTTTTAGCACATAACATATACATCGCAAACCTAGTTCAAACGTAACATCGCGTCCCAATATCATACAAACAACCGTTGTAATTATGCCTAAAACTAAATTAATACCGGTTATGACAATTATTCTAACCAAAAGAGGCAAAGTGTATTTAAGGTATGCTCTTTCCATCCTTGCGACTCACTTTATTTAAGACGTATCATATTGCAGTATTAAGGCCGCTTGTATTTATAACCAAATATTAAGACTAAACACACAAATTGTCTCGTTAATATCCACAATATGAAGGTAACATGAATATAAATGCCACATATCGCCTTGGCTGTAATTTGTGTATTGTGTCCGCATTGAGAGCAGGCCGACATGGGTCAGATTTACCACCTACTAGGTAGACTTTACTGCTTTCGTTTCTAGCAAGGCAGCATTTATTCATTTGGCACTTAAAGAGGTTAGGTTCTGTTGTACCAGTACGTTGGGGGGGCTATATAAAGAATAAAACACAGAACACGCGGTAATAAATTGGTTGACAAATATGGCTAACACTTTTATAGAGGCTAGGATACTCATATATCCCGTTTCTGCTCCAGCGCTCCTTGACAAGCTCAGTTATCCATTTCCTTTATCTACCGCTTGCGCACGCTATTACGTTACTCAGTTTCCGGTTGTTGGTATGGGTTGAAACACAACGTGAAACCTCGCTATTATGTCTCAAAACGTTACACAATACACTAGCTGCGTCTTTGATATTAAACACTGCTTATCTAATAACAAAGGCCCGATAAAATTTGTAGAGTGTTTAAAAGCTGGAAAATTTAAATTGTTTACAAAACAATCGTGCGGTAAAAGTAACCCGCAAAATATTTGCCTAATGGAAACAATTCGCGCTGGTTTAGATCGCCGTGTTATTTGCAAACTGCCATTTCAAAGACATTACCGACGGAAGTCTTTATCCTGTCGATGTTCGTCGCAGACGGTAGTTAGATGGAAATGTGGTATAATGTGTAGATTATACACCGCTAGCCGATGTGAATCAGTGAGACAAGTTCAGCTTCGGACGCTATATAAGGGTAACACAGTCAAGGTGAATCTGCGTGCTGGCATTGGCAAGCATGCGCGCTTAAACGAAACATATGTAATGTAAATGAAACATTTAACAGCATGCGTAGGCGTTGTACTAAAGCTTGTGCTGCATATACAATTAACGCTGTTTATACAATAATGCATAGTTTTCGGGGCAAAAGCCATAACCTTCTAGTTTGTCAATATTAGTCGGCTGAGAATTCATGATCATTTGAATGTAGCAAATAGAAATATACCTCACATACCAAGTGAAACATAAGTAATGAAGTGTACAATGTATCTAAGGCACATAAAAGCGCCTGACAGAAGTTTTCAAAGTATGTGAGAACAAATTCTATGTACATATTAACCTTTAAGCATCACCGCTAGAAACTTGAATCAACATTATGTCAGCTTGTCAACAATAATACTTACACCGTAGGTTATTTAGATAAACAAAAATTATTTTCAAAGAGTGCGGATGTCCATGATAGAACACCAACATGCGACGGTTGACCGCTGAGCAAACTTAGAATGCTGCATGATAAAAGTTAAGTATGGCATTCGATATTTCCCAAATGCAAAGTCCTAGAAACGTCTGTATGTGTTCGTCGCATGTCTCTTGAGTTTCAACGCCAAATAAACACAAATTGTGTTGCGATTATATACATACATATATATACATATATATATATATATATATATATATATATATATATATATATATATATATATATATATATATATATATGTATATATATATATGTATACAGATATATATTTAAATATATATATATGAATATACCATATCTTTAAATATATAGATATATATTATAGAAATATATATATATATATATATTTATAAATATCTATATACATATATATGTATGAATGTATATACATATATGTTTATATATATACATATATATATCAATATATATTTATATAGAGAGATATCATATATATATAGATATATTATATAGATATATATATATAGATCTCTCTCTCTATATATATATATATATATATATATATATATATATATCTCTCTATATATATATATATATATATATATATATATATATAGATATATATATATATAGATATATATATACTAAATATTACACCCAATATGCTGTACCAGCACAGACCGGGTTTTTTATCGCAGCGCATACTGATAGTTGAGTAAATTATGGCTCGATTTTTTAGGGTTGTGGCGGCATTTCCGGTCGCAGAGCGATTGATATCCATACTTTAGCTGTAAACGGCTAAAACAAACACTCCAAATCAGCTTAATACTCCAGTCTAGCATTGGCAGTTACTGTACCATTTAGATCCCTATTTTATTTGTTAGAAAAGCAAACGAAGCCATGTTTGTGCTTAATATTACGTCAGTGCATTATATACAGTAGTATTAAATCTTCACTGGTTTTGCGCGTGTCATTTTGTCACAGTACCAACTAACTTTTATTATACTTTTCGCCTTGCATACCATAAATCTTCGTCACTTCTGCGTCATACATAACGTCAATGATGAACATGTAATCGAGTTAGGCAAACCATTATTATTATTGTCTGCAATAAGTTGATTATGCATTATCTACATGAGTCGATTCTGACTAGCTGGAGGTACGTTTCATATTTACTGTCGACCGATGCCAATGAAATTGTAGATACATCTTTTGTCATTGGTTACCTTACCTGAATTGCACAGTCTTGCACGCGAATCACTTGCCGGTCAGATATCTGGCCCAACGACCACGCTACGTCTAATCAAAGCAAGCTGTTACTTCCGTATAAAGGTATTGATTGCATGCAATGACTCATATTGTACAGTTTGTTTTTACTCTATGACGATGAGTGCTTCCGATAATGCAAATTATAATATCCGCTATGATACCCATCCTCTGTAACAAAAAATCGATGTTGACTTCAAAGTGTATGCATTTATGACACGACATCGTCATTCGTTTTGAAAAGGAGAAAACCATACTCTACAAAAGTGTTGTACTGATGATAAACATTGCATTTTGCAAGAATCGAGATAAGTAGTGCATTTTCCGGGAAAGTTCGTAATGATAGAACTATGAAAGCGCTAGAATCCATTATTTTCATAGACAGTGGTCTGCTAAATAATATCGCCATAGAATAACTGTCACCATGAAATTCCTACAAACATGGAACAAAGTGTCAAAGTTGGCAAGCGTATTGTTTATTGATTCATAACTGAAATGTATTCATTTAAAACATTACAAATATCATTATACAAAACTGACTACATTTAATTCACCGGGATTATTAAATTACTCATTTCTAATTCACTGATTTGAAGTGACCTCGACTGTAGAACAGTGTTTTGGATGCCTAAAGCAAAATGCGAAACAATGTGCTTCGTGGGCTTCCCGAGGTATCAAAAAGAAAGATCCTTGTATCAAGCAATGCTTCAGAGGCGATTTCTGTCGAGCCTCAGTTTGGCTGTTCTGCGCTTCGACCCGAACACTTACTATGAAGAGCAGACAGGAGCACAATTATATGAAGTGGCATATATCAGCAAAATGGCATGCAAATTTATTGCCAATTGCGCATGCTCAACAATGGTTAAATCAGCGGTTTTGAGAAGATATTATCGACCCGTCCATGTCTAGCCAACCAGGTAGTGTGATTAGCACAGAGTTTACATCAACTGCTGCTTGGGCAACAAATGAGGAAAGGTAAGGACAAGAAGGCAACGTTATATTTCTAATGTCGGTGCATCTTGCATTATGATAAATGGACCGCCCGACGCAGCAGTTATTCTGTATTGCGTGTATATTCTTGCCGAGTAGGCACGTTAATAACCGCACGGTATATATGTGAAATTTTAAGGAAGCCAGGTCTTTTCAAGTTGCCGGATAATGACGAACATGTCTATAACTGGAACAGATAAATTGCAAAATTTGGTCGGTATTGGGGAACGCAATGCGTTTGAAAATCATATCATCACGCGAAGAACAAAAAGATCAAAAATAGCTGTCTGCAATAGGGGTTTTGATCGGTTAAGTTTATTCAGCCACAAGTGATCTGGATCACAGTGGTAGGGATCGATGCTCCTTTAAAAATAAGCAGAAGTGTTTACTTCTAAACTTAATTAATGCCTGTAAAACTATTAGTAGTTATTTAAGCTAATATTTATCTGAAGACGCGGTTTGACTTGACAATTACCTTTTTTTCAGAGGAAACCTGAACATAAAATAAGGCATTTCAATAATGTTTGCTACTGGTTTTATTTTACGACCACGCACTGCATTTACAGTATCATGGGAATGAATCTGTGCTGACATTTGTAATGAAACCATGAGCTTTAAGTTTCGATATTGCATGCTTACTAATGTTTTGAATTGTATAGAGATGCATGGAAAGTCATCTATCGCCTACAAGATGGTTTACGACGGTCTGAGTGGTGCTCCTTTCTTATTTCCTGTGGCAAAAACGGGTTATATTTAGCTGTGGGCATTATATAGATGAACAGCAACCCATTACTCTCATTAAATAGAATAAGGATAAGGAGGGATGAAAAAGTGGCAATTATTGCACTTCTTCCTTGCATTCTTATTATCTAGCAGGTAATCATAACGCAGCTAGCTTATAACATTACATCATAGAGAATGAAGATGATATTATACCGAAATAGGTACAGGAACTATTATTCCAAATTTCAAATGTCACCATAAATCACATTAATTGCCCAGTTCAACGCTGCATGCGATGTGCTGCACATATAATTACAATAGCTCCTGCGGATGCAATAATTTACCACTACAAGCCGTAATTGTGCAAGCATGGATCGAATGGACAGCAAAATATATTTGCGTAAGCTTAAATCAGTAAGGCAAAAATCTTTTTATTTTCACATAGATATCGCTCCACAGAATAGCTATGTTATGATGCGATAAAAATCTCGTCAGCACTAGTAATCTTATATTCCGATCCACTTGCAAGAGCTTGTCATATTTTACTACGCTACCTTACACAAAAAACATAAAGTTGAAATCAGTATTTTACACCATCGCTTACTATCTACCGACAATTGTGTGTGGTTAAACTGTCATGGTCAAGCAACAACGCACTTTCGTGAATCACATTTAATGCTGATTACCGCGGCAAAGACGTGTTTAAAACCTTTACATTTAGTGGGCTTAACTTCATCAACTAGAACAACATATAAATGTTCCAGAGGACAGTGAATTGATTTGCATATTGAAAGCCTTCTAAGTTGATGATATTCGAGCGCAACATGCAGCTGCTGCTCCAGTGTGAATGCCCTCTTTGATCCGCCTACACTACCGATAATGTGATGGGATTCGCTATATTATGCTTCAATGTGCCGATGACCGTTGTTTGAAATAAATTGCAGGAGGTGGTTCCTTTATGCTTAGACAAACTCAAAAAAACCGGCTAAAAGCCATTTTTAGTTTGCTAATAGGTTAATGGCAATATTTGTGGTACTCTACTTTCCTCTTGGCCACGGATGAACGGACAAAAGCATTCCATGCATTTAAAATAGTTGCTACTTACTTTGGAAAGATAGTGAACGTTGGCATCTCGCCAACCTGGTAATAGACATTGTCATTGTTCACACTGATGATTATGATGTACCACTACTAGATATCATAGTAAATGGTACCGCGAGCAGAACCAAACTCCAACAATCAAAGGACGTAATATGATCTTGTAGTTTTCGCCATCATTTTTAATGCCGAAATACATTAAAGCATTCTGTACTGCTAGAACTGACTTGCATAAATCGTTTAAAATCTTAGTGTACAAAAACTTTATAGGTGTGGTCCCCAGCTATCACTGACCATACGCCTTATGGACACCAAAGCCAAACGCCTTAGATGAGGTGACCATGCGCAAGGATTCATCAATGAGCTTCGCTAATGAAAACAAATTGTTAACCATAAAATGACAGTACTTAAGTTTTCGTTTTTTGCACAATGCCACATTGATCTCAAACGGACATGAGCATAATAACGCCATATATAGTATTGCTCTCGTCGAAGAGCAGACTTGGTTTGAGTTTGTGTGCAAAATTTTGGTCATATATTTGTATTTAATTAAGACCACGTATTTACTACTGAAATTTCCTATAGCTCCATGAGACGAATCTTTCCAATTTGTGGGCTTCCTTATTTAAACGTCAAACAACAGGAATGTTAGGGTTCGTGCGTATTCAGGTACTGTACGCATTTTTGAAAATCTGATGATTCATTGAAAGTTGATCTGCACCGGGGAAGAATGAAACACGTCGACCTGCTGATTAGGCAAACGCGTCAAGTTTATAACACAAAATTATGTCTCCGCTCCTTGTCTTTTTATATAAGAATATTGAGCCTTGATAAGAAAATGGCGAATTGACAAAATGGAATGATGTTCGTCAAGATCTCAATATATATCGGATGCGCTTGTCCGAAACGTAATGACCCTCCATGGTCAACATATCAACTATCGTCTATTCACAGCCGAAGCGTAATCTACTCATCATTGCAGGTACACTTTCAGCATAATCCGCGGCTCCCAAAAATACAAATCTAAGATTGCGACGGACGCAATGCATGCATATTATCTCCAACGAATTCGATTGAAAGATATGTCCAAGCCTAGAATGAAGCTAAATATAGGATTGAAAACATTTACGCAGCAGTGCTTTCAGGAAAGATAGCATAATAGCAGAATTTTGATTAATGCCTGATGACAGCAATGAATTTATATTGGTATAAATCTCTGCTATTGTTTCACATGCTATAGGTCAATGCGTTGCGATTGGTGGCAGTAAAACAAAAAGCATCTTTCAATTTATTTCTGCGGGTCAACAATGAATCAAAATAGGTCTAACAGTTTCGATAACACATCCAATTACATGCTTCATCTCGTGACGTATTTACTCTTTCTATCGATTGTGTCGGATATTTTTTTGCGCTTGCAGTGCGCGTCAGGGGTTACATATTGAATTTCTGTCGTAGCAGTGGCCACTGGTAATCATTAGTGCTGTGCTATGTGAGCACATCGTTTCATTAAAAAAACATCAGCCAAATATTACCATCCGTGATAAATAATGAAGAGCTATATACGTTATAGCGTTTTATTTATTACTTAGCAATCACCGCAATGTATATGTCGATGACTGCCCGTATAATATTAAAAGCTTAATGCGGAGCGAGCTTGTACTTGATTATGTACCTAACACATGAATCACACCGTCTTTCTTGCCAAACAAATAATCTAAATACGCAAAGTTCGTTGAAGCTGAATATGGAAAAGATCTACTCGAATTGGTGAAAAGTAACTTAACCACGATCAATAAGGCAGTTATGATGACTTGCATTCAACCAATATTGATCAATTATTGAACCAAACATAGATGGATTGATGGAGACCTGTTAAACTCAAAACAACCTCCGATTCTCGGACATATATAGTAATTCATAATATTGTAACAACGATGCCTCTAATCGATCTAGCCCGACCAGCTTTCGTAATGACCATGAGCAATCTTAGAAGCGGCATTTCTCAATATCGAATAGCTTCGCGTTGTTTATAAAGGCTGCGTTTGTATCACGATTATTTCGGAACATGTTGAAACTGTATTACGAATATCTGTTTATCTAACTATGTTGGTTGCATCATTTATTATAACTAGCACCGCATACAATCAAAACAGCGAAGCTATCTATGTGATTTATATTTTCTAGAAAGAAGCAGCGTTGAATAAGGAATTGTATTCAAATCAAAGTGGAACTGCTATGGTATATAATTAAGTGTTCAGAAGAACTATTCCATTGACTTCATGACGAGACATATCACACTATTAACCTTAAATTTGTGACTTAGAGCGTTTAATTGTTTCTTTAATTTCCGTATCCGACGTCTGCCCCCTTTTGGGCCTCTTAATTGGACAACATGTCTGGCAATATGTCTCCAATAAGAGACCATGAAAGTACCCCTTTTTCTTCGACGCCATGTTTTTCTGGCACATCCAGTCATTCTTGTGTTGGCTGCCATTGATCGATATCAAAAACAAGGCGTTACAGGTCATCGTTTAGGTTTAACTAAAGCAAATATTGAGCCTTAACCAGTAACTTTCAACCAAAGGATAGATTACTGGTGGTGCAAGAGATCTGATGGCTATTGTTCTTCAACCTTTCTGAGACCATCAATGGAATATCATAGATTGGTTTTATTGTGACGTCTGATCTTTCATTCTCAACTCAGCGAGGGAGTCGACATATCAATTCCTCCATCATGTCAGCGGAATATTATCGTCATCTTGTTAACATGAGTGGCAACTATATCAATATATTGCAACGAGTGTGATGTGACGAGTGCTTGCCACGATTCATCTCTCATACGTCTTAGGTAGAAAATGATGGCGTACTGTGTACTGTACGCGTCATTAGTGGCAATATTTAACACGACATGTGTTCGGCGTTGTTTTCGTTACTTTATATTGCTCTAAGTTGTTTCGAATCGTGACGCAGCGGTTGTCCATAGACGCTGTGCAGCCTGAGCAAACTATATAAATAAACTGCATCAGGTATGGGGTATATATTTTCAGATGTTTGATGTCGTTATGAATCCAGCAATATGCAACCTATCCAATATAATGCCAATACCAGTTTCACTGGGACCTGGAGTAAATCCCTTGAGTGTCTTTATCATCGGATATATCCATTGCAGCAGTTGCGGGATACTTTTCTACTTACACCAAATAACGTGAGACGGAAAACATCTGCTTTCCTGTTTGCATCGTCCAACCAAGACCTGGCGAAATAGCTGGTATTTAGTCTTAAACATACTATTAGGATTCAGAACCGGACATTTTAATTTAGGCAATAATCATCAACGTTGGATGCTGAACATCTTATTGCAATACGAACTCATGTGGTAAATGCTTTAAAGCTTGCACTGCATGTTTGGAACCCGAATGACCCCTGCGTCAGAAAATATTTTTAATTGCTTTCTCTCTTGCGTCCGATATTGTCAACCCCTCTCACTATACCTATAGTCTTCTGCCTGTGATTGACCACGTAAAAAAGTGGTTGAGGAACATAAAACTTCGTAATGGCTTGTCGCAAAATATGCTCCTTGTTCGGCGTGATAGAATGAAGGGTGTCATAGACGTATCTAAGTATCATTGACTGGTAAGTCCCAGCAAATGAAGCGTCCAAACAATAGCCATCAGTTGGTAATCCTCGATGCACTAATAATTTACAGTGTAAAGTGGTGCAAAGTTATACTGATAGACTGTCACAGACTTCTTGAATGTAAAATTAGAACAAATGTATTTGACACTTCGAAAATTAGGTATACAAGCAGAAATAAAAAGGTATTAAAAGGTAATCGTTAGGAAGACTGAAGGAGCAAACTGATGAAAGACTTGGATGGCAGTTGCAAACTATTAGCTATTTTGGATGGCAGCGACACAAAAAAAAATAGACCGGAAGTGAAACAATTGTGATTACACAATTTAGTGATGACATAGACAATCATAGTATGAGATTATTGTCTGAATAGTGTGCATATGAAGCGCATATGAAGATGATTATGCTGCAAAGAAGCCATACCGCACTTAGTCGGCGGTATACAGAGAAAGCACGGATATTCCTCTCATGACATTAGGTATTCAATCATTATTATTACAAAAAAGATGTGGTCCCAAAATCGGCACATGGCGTGCTAAGCAGCTATAAGGTAAAACCTAATGAGCAGCATTGGCTGATTGAGTAAAGAACAGCGTCAGTGGGCCTGTGCACAGTAGTAAATACTTTTTTGTATATATTATTCCCTGCCTATTCACCATCGATGCATGTCAGCTTCAGTTCTTATCCGCATTGCATATTGATGTAGCCGACTCTACGACAGAAGCGGCCGCAGAGTGGTGCATCGCACCCCTTGGCATCCAGCATTCAAATGGTGCCTCCAGAATCTCATTCAGCGAATTCGACAATGTCAAACCTGAAAACAACAAAGCCGCCCGTTATATTTGACTTTTGAAAGTGGCGTTAACTCTCTCCATCAATACAAAGATGACATGATCGCTCTGTGTCGTTTTATACCACCACATTATGCTCACTGTGCTTCAATGTTCAACTCACTGCTTCCCCTGTCCCTCTCCAGATCTCTATTGCGCCTCTGTTGAATATATATCAGACAAGTTGCTTCCGTGGTTCATTTCCTGTATTTAACGCTAACGTTGCTTACTTTTCATTTCTCCAGTTGACCAATCTTGAACGCGCGCATTCCTTTTTAGTTTGGATTTCCAGTTTTCTTAATAGCTGACAAGCGGCCTACCAATAGCAGTAATGTGGTGACAACAGCATCAGTAAACTTCAATAGGAATTTTGCTGTAACTAACGTATTTGCCTATTAAAAAGCTCATCGGCTAGGTTGACGGTTTTCATGCATGTGAATCACTGTTGAATACAATCATTTAAAATGAAAATAAGGGGGTACTTCAAAATACCTGGTGAGTCATTCCCAATTTCCAAAAAGCATGCTTTAGTCGTCTCCTAAAAGCGGCTATGCGATGAGACTTCTGGGCTTCAATGTGTGGATGTCCGTAGTCTAAAATATATTGCCTTATGATATAAACCGGTTCAAGCAGCTGTACTGAATTACAGCTATAATACTTTGGTTGTTTCCTATAGAAAATCAGAACCAAGTGCCACTTACCTCGTCGTAATTTGGTTATTCCATCAACGTCCGTTTGTTCGACAGAACGCAATAGCTATAATAATCTTACACAAGTAGCAATGTTTCCAGTTGTCAGTTGGCATTGAAAAATTATAAAGAACGACGCAACCTCTCACAAAATGTAATTAAGTTAGTGTGGTTTTTGTGCCTTTTCGATTTATTTAGCACAACGGCCCCATTTCATGCAATTACAACAGAGAACAACCGCCCAAGTGTACGAGTGACACGACTCGAATACAGTGTTAAAAAGGAAAGGACCAACTGATGTAAGTTGTGTGTCTTGGGTAGAAAATTGCAAATTGACAAAGCGTCGTCAGGTGAGAATCTGAACAAACAAATATGTATTCCAGAGTAATGACTTTCCGTTTTCGTCATATAACACAAGGTGCCTTCTGCCTTGCAGTGTCAATCCACATCGGCAACCAGGTTTCGAATTGCATGATAATGTATGCTCTATTTGTAATAGCGCATAAACCGCAACGAGCTTGGCCTGCTCTAACTGAATACGTCTCCAGCTCGCGAATTAAGCTCCGTAATAATTATGCGAAGCATCATATTTCATAATGGGTTTCCGCAAAATATGCGGTTTGTTCGCAAATAAGAACGGTATGGGTCATCAACACATTTATTTACGATCGACTATTAAGCCCGTGCAAATAATATCTCTTGATATTAATAAGAATATATATGATACAGTAATATCGCCGTTATAACTTGCAGCACATGGCGGTCGCAAAGTATGTGCGCAAATAACCCCTGCGGCGGACAGTTTATGTCCATTGTAAACGTTGCTGGTTTTTAATGCATATATATCATTTATTATAACGGTTTTGCATGTTGCAAACGTGAATGATTTTATTTTTAATCGCGTGTTTTGGCTTTATTTATAATCTACGTTATGGTATTTCATAGCTCAATTAAAGATAGTACAGATGAACAAATTACCGGCAAACTACATAACTGAATAGACTGTTTATCACAGGCCATCTAGGTAGGTGGTTGAGAATCTCTGGGAAAATATTTACCCGGAAATACGATTGACTCTGTCAGAGTAATGCTAAATACATAGAATTGATAGACGTATTTCTGCATTCTGGATGCAACAAAACATTCACCAAAATAATCTCTTACAATATTTTATGCATCTATATCATATATTACAAGGGTTTCGAATATGGCAAGTCTGAATAATTTCCATTGGTACTCGCGTGTTTTGGCTTAATCAATTCACTGCTTTGTGGTATTTCATAGCTCAATTTAAGTAAGAATAGATAAAACAAATTACCGGCAAACTGCGTACCTGAGTGAACTGTTTACCACAGGTCATTTAGGTAGATGGTTGTGAAACTCTGGGAAAATATTTGCTTGCCCGGAAATACAATTTACTCTGTCAGAGTAATGCCACAAACATATAATTGATAAACGTATTTCTGCGTTCTTACTGTTAACTCAGAAAATATTAAACACTGGCATTTATCGGGGAAGTCGGAGTTGAGGATCATTCCAATGAACGTCGTTGCAAGCAGCGTATACAATGCATGACCATTCATAACCACACCAAAAGTGAATATACTGTATGATGAGTGAATCGTTGTACAAGTGTGGGAAAGTGCGTGCATAAACGCGATGTGACTTTGAATGAGCTTGTTAAGTACAAATGTGGTAGCTTGAAGGTCATGGAAACTTTATCACACGGATGATAGAGAATCAGTTGCTATATTAGCTTAGACAAAACAGGACAACAAGAATAATGAAAACCAAACAGAGGGAGGAATGGAAGAAACACCAATATGTAATGGTCATTCTGCTGTATAACAGGCTACGCCATACATTATCCGTGAAACAATGATAAAACGCAGGATTTTTCTTTAATGACCGCGTTAATTAATCAATATTATCACAGGGAAGCGAGGTTTTACTAAATTGCCGCATGGCATGCTCACCAGTGATGAGCTTACAGTTCTCTATGAAGCATCATTAGCTGCTAATGGAATTAGCTGCGGCAGCGTTAGTCGATCTGTCCAAATGAGAAAGACCAGTGTGACGCAACAAATCTCTGTACCAGTTTTTAGCAATTACAAAAGCACAGAATAATCATGTGATTTCTTACAGTTTCTCTCTTTTTACGAATAGTTGACATATGACAACATCTTAGACTGGTAGCAATTGATCCAATTATGCCAGTATTCAATGATTCATATATGGCAGATAAGAAGTGGCTGACACAGTCTACAATAAGTACGTTGTATGATCACCAATGTCATGACGTCTGAACAAAGGCCTGCGTCACAAATCGATCAAGACATACCCAAACTGCAATCCTCCTCGTCTGGTATTGATTGATAACGAACAGCTTCTCACGTGCAACATACTACGGACGGAATCATCAACAAGTTACTGAATAATTGGCATCTGGTTTGCACAAATTATTCATAAATATACGGAAGAAATACAGAACTGTGAGTCGAGGTTGTTTAGTGCGGGTGAGTAAGAGTCGTATCAGACTGCTAGGTGCCTGCGTAGAACAGACATGGGGCCTTCAGGTTTTTCAATGCTGCCGCTTCTCAAATACTGTTACCCGCCAATTCATCATTGAACAACAAAGCATTCACCGAAATAATCTTTTATAAGGACGATTGATATCTTGACAACCAGTTATAATATGATGTGGTATAATAGTATCAACGACAGCACAAACCAGAAAGCACACCAGCTATGGCAATAAACTGATAACCAATGTCATGACGTCTCAATAAAAGCCTGCGTAACAAATCGATCACGACAAACCCAAACTGCAATTTGCACAAATTATTTACAAGCATTAGGAGGGAATACAAATCTGTGGCTCGAGGTTGTTTAGTGTGAGTGGATAAGAGACTGCTAGATGCCTGCGTTGAACACAAATGGAGCCATATCATGTTCGCAATCTAACCTAGAGTTTAAAAAGTACAGCTTCGTGTTGATAAGTGCATCACATGTTATTTACAGACAACATGATAACGCATACACCATCAAGATCAGTTGTATGTATAGGTAGGTAGGTGGGTATCATACTGTTAGTGGATTAACAAGTAATGCATTCACTTTTATCAATTCTGCTGATTCTCCAAAGCAGTTACCGCCTGTTCTTCTTGGATACAACAACGAATCCACCAAAATAATCTCTTATAAGTACGATGTATTTTATGACACCCAGCTATAATATGGTGCGGCATTGTTGTATCATCGGCAGCACACACTAGAGAAGCAGGCTAATAACGGCAATAAACTGCGATGAATATCAATATCGACACAGCCGAAATATTACAACGGCCAAAGTCATATGCCTAATTCAATGATCGCCACCAAGGATCAATGATGAGATTATCGTCACGCTTAGTGAATTGTGTCACGGCAATCAACACAATGCCTCTGGTTGTTCGGAAGTATCCGGAGTAAAATATCTTCCCTGTGTGTGACATCATGTAGGCTTTGCAAATTGGCAAATGGTGCATATGATAAACCAGTTAGCACATTATCAATTGTGTATGAGCAAATTAAACAGCGGCATCTGACGAATGGTTGCATCCGGGTCCCCTAACGCTATAGCCACGTGATCTCGCTACCACGATCATTGGCTTTCACAAATAAGTGCAAGGCATGTTTTCAATGATGGCCCCCGTCAGAAGCATTGATTCGGCAACACTATTGTCTCATTGCTAATGTGCATGTTGCTATTGAATGGTATAGCTGTGCCGACAATGCACTTACCAAATTTAATCGCTCTCCTCACGTCTATACAGAAGCAAACCTTTGTCTTTTGCCGTGTTACTCCACTTCATCACACCTCCCATATCAACATTGTAACATAATGTGGAGTCAAAACACTACAGTAACATAATTGTAAAAAACATACAAAGATATATGCTTCCTTTTAAATACTAGCGCCTTCTTACATATCCGAATCCTTAATGACCTAATATCGAATGATGGCACGTTATGATCCCCAATATGTTGTGCTTGGCAAGTGTCCTATATGAATAAGTAAAGCTGAGTGAGCAATGAGAGGCAAATGTTTGTTAAATTTAAGATTTCGGATCCAAATCGATGCCTGCGAAATAATTGCACGGGACGATATATGTATAAAGACAAACCTGAATGCAAATGGAGACAATCGTATGATACATATAATTCACTTTATTCTCCAATTAGCAAGAATTATCCTCTGACATGAGCCCGTATATCAACATGATCATCATTCTTCTTGCGTCATCTAAGCAAGAAACCGTTCCGCAATCGTTAATTATTCAGTTTGATAGTGGACGGCAGGGTATTGATAATATGTCAGGGTATGTAGTGAAATGTGAAACTTTTTTAAAGGTGAGTTAAACTTATCAGAATAACTTGCTAATCCGCTATTGCTCTTTGGTGGCAGTTAAACTTATATGGCTGCATGTTACCTTGCTGCTGCTTTAGTGATACGTTTTAAAAACACCCTTCCACTCGTGACGATGCATGGATTCTTAATGTCCAAACCATACAGCGAAGAGAAATCCGGTTATTTAACTATATGAAATGGGTCTAGCAGGAGCCGAATGAACGCATGAAGCTCACTTCGCAGCTTTCTGGGCCACTTTAAGTTTTCGACCTATATCAGCCTAATGGTATTTGACAGGTGATGCATGCATCTAAGAGACATTGTCGTTCACTCTAATCACGCTCATGGGAACATAATGGCCACGTTGATGTGACTAGAATATTCGTTGGGTTCATTACCGTTGAGAAAACGTATGACCTTACAACCTTGCATTATGAAAATGCCGTTTAGGTACCTAATTATCTCAACAATACCTAAAGATCATGGCAAATGATTAATAATTGGAGGGAGGAACGCACTTATATTTGGCATTAAGCTTAGTGCCACAAAGAGCGCCCTGATTATACAGCATTAATACTATCGATTAAACAGGGTAATCATAATTATGAGAGTAATATTATTATGTATAGCAGCAATAAAGACAAGGACTAATTATTATTTTTGTGCTTTGATCTATTTTTGTGATTGCAAAGAAGGCAGTTTATGCTCTTATATAGCATTATGCTTAACTAATACCCTATTAGTGGATATGCGATGCCGGACGTCTTAGGAGTAAACATGTACAGCCTCCCTTACTGGCATGACACAGATGTATGCTTCTGCTATTTTCTAACTAGCAACTTCCATTTTCTGCCTCTGCTGGTGACTTGATGTCGCCTATTTCTGATAAACATCACGTCCCTCACTAAGCACAGCTGGGCATGTCATAAAATTGCCTTAATCTATTTGTGGTTTACTAGGACCAATAATTGTGTTACATTAGAATATAGGTTTTTTTAATATAAGAGTGTGATACTGATATTTTAGAGCTAAATTACGAATCAAGCAGCAACCACATACGGGGCTAAAAAATAAGAAACTTGTCTCATGGCTTCCGTGCAGGTGCTTACAAGGATCGGTCACCGCCTCCCGCCCCTCATCCGAGCTCAGTAAAAATTAAATGTGGGGTGAATAGAGTATTGCAAGTCTAGCTATTTCCAGAAGCTATGTGAATACGCGACGGTGATAAATCTATGTCAGCACACACCTTGATCTTGGACTCTATTTGCCCTGATGTTGCTCCCTGCTAGTAGTTGCGTTCCCTGAAACACATATAATAATGAATATACTGGATATAATAACTCTTAACCGATATCAGTACCAATTTAATCATCACTAAAAATCACGCAATAGAAAGTGATCCAAAGGTAGATAGCCACACATCGAAGAGGGCAGGGTGCTTTGCTGTCTTTAATTGAATGAGTCACAAATGACGTTTACATAGTAGCGAAATTAGTTTGGACCCATAAATGAGGCCTTGGAAAAGCTCAGAAAAATGTTGGTGGCTTGGTTGCATTGATTGCATAATGTTCTAATGATAGTTGTTAACGGAACGATCATTCGTCATTTTTTTAAGGGGCACATGCTTAAAAGTGTTTGCAATAAACATTTCTTGTATGTCATGCAAAAGGTTTTGTGGAATTCTATGTGTGAGCTAATGCATAATGTATTCCTACAAAATACACGACACAGTATAATTAACACATACATATATCTGACCTTTAGTCAGATCATTTTATATTTATTCTGCAGAGTAGAAAGCTTGTGCATATAAAAGAGCGTTTAAATGATGAGCTAATCTGGGTTCTTTTGTTGCAAATTTGTACCCAAACATCGAACAATAGACCCAGGCATTTGAATTGTGTAGATTAAATCTCATCTTAGTGTACAATGATATAGAACGTATCACTAGGATTTGGAAATGACTTATGTGTTGGCTGTTAGCTGATGTTCACATATATGAAGCCAATGTCACACGCGCAACGCTATTTGCGCAACATATTCTCTATTCACAGTTCTGACTGCTGAATAAGGGCGATACTTTAATGTTGCTGTTCAACTGATCTTATCCCCAATCAATTAACGTCCGTAGTTTGCCATTGCGCCATTGTGCCGGTTTGTTTGAATACATGTAACATTTCGAATACCACCTTTATAGCGACAGTTCGTGAAATTTTCACAGTTGAACAATATCGTCGTGGATTTGTTTGGCTGTTGAAGGAATATTTAAACATCGTTGAATTTTCAACTGAATAAAAGAAATCGAGCCGTAATGATTATCTGTCCGATGAATGTTTCAGATTGTCATTTTTTACAGTTCTGTTTTCTCCTGATATAAAGAACACATCTGCATTATTTTTTATATGATATGAATAATGCCAATGCGATGACTTTGCCTTCAAAGCTGTTATTTCTGAGTGCATATTTACGTTCTAAGAAAAATGGCAACAAGAGCGGCAATACTACTGCAAAAAAGACAACCGCAAATGAGGCCCACAGGACTAATTTGAGGGTAAACACCGTAGTCAAAATGAGAATAGAGTGCCACTTACCTCGTCGTATATCAAGATGGTAATTCCAAATGGCTTTTAGCTGCTGTATTACAGCTTGTCGATGCATAAGTCTCTACTAGATGCTTGTCATTGGTGCGTTAAAGCAAGATAAAAGAGCCACGCCATGCTGCCTGTTAAATAGGCGGATAGATAAAGGCATTTTGACTTGTGTCTCAGCTTTGATGACATTATCGAAATGGAACGTGCGGAGCCGTCGAACTTTTACGGATTAGTATGCCTCCAATATACACAGCGATTCATATACTGTGGACATATATATGTTACGTAGATAAGTACTATCTGCTTATATACTTGATGCATTTAAATGCAAGAGTCTGGTTGCCTTTTTTGTTACGTTGAACAGCAGTAAATGTAATTCGAAGCTATATGAGCATGCAATTATACTCGGTTATATCATTTTTCTTAACTCATATTATAAAAAAGGCAGTAATGGTCAGTGTTTATCAGCGTTTGGCATGGAGCTAAATACAGCCCGTCATTGTCCACAGGGAATGAGAAAGGAGCCCACCACCATGAAAGCGACCGACGGCTTCCCATGGTAGTCACCTTGCATACTGGCCAAATTCAATACCTATATTCAGGAATACAGGTATCAAAGCACGATAACAGGGCAAAAGTGCATAAACTGACATGTAGAGTTTATCCGATATTGGTGCATTCAGTAACTTAAAAATTTCATCATTTAATTCATTTGTTTATGGAAATGCCCCGAAGCCGCAACAGGGACGAAAAATGTGCTCTTTATTTAACTTGACATGCTCTGTTGTGCCGTAATAGTGATCATGGTCATTTCTTTATAGTGGCATCCATATGCCATGTTAATTGCTTGCGGTTATATAGCTAGTCTAGTCTTAATCAAAATGCACCCAATTCAATCAATTGTTCATCAAATTGGATATACGTCGGTGCCATTAATACATTAACTCAGATTTTGCATAGAGATTTGGAAATCGGGCGCTACATTTCTTCTAAGGTACAGATGGCAATGTTTGATGTCACTAAGTAGTTATTTATAAGCAAGTAGACACCTACGTCTCCTACAAGTAACCGTTAGTAATGAATGTCGCAGCCTGCTGTTACTGATGCTTTATCATTGCATTAACCTCCGACTGCTTACTTCCGTGCGAAATACGTTACAAGAGGCCTGATAAGTGGATTTTACAGTAATACCTATATGGAATGAGGTAGGAAAAAAGAGGCATCTTGAACGAAACAACGCAGGGCAAAATGTTGATTAGAGAGTATAAAACGATTATTCCATCTGTCTTTGACAGCGGAAGTCCATAATCATTCTGTAATTATTCGAAGTTTGGAGACGAAGTTTTGCTCCATAGAAAATGCTACAGACTAAATCAGAAATTACTCTTGATGGACTACTATTGTTAGTTTTTCTGGTCTTATGAAGTCTGCTCTGAATATTCAGCAGCCTAATGTTTTGATGTGCAGCAATAATTAAAATGAGGTGGACTGATTATCGTTGTTCAGATTCGTTCCATCTTTTTTCCTCTTGTAATTAACAAACCAGACCAGATGTGCTTCAATGTGCCTCGTGCCCATCGCCGCCCCTCGAAAGAGATCGGATAAGCAGCTGCTGAATGTTTCAGGAGCAAACATGACTAATCTCACTGAAAGGCATGTAACAGTCATATGCTTGTGCTATTGAATCATAGGTATATCGCCCAGCTTGGTAAGACCATTTACTTCTGAATTAGATTAAACAAAGCAAGTCCTTTGTTTGGTAATAAAAAATACAAGGCGCCATGAACGAATGTATGTACGATCGGCCATTACGTCCTAGCAAATAAAATGTCACATAAACACCCCCCATTTTGATATAATAAGAATATGTATGGCGCAGTTATATCGCCTTGGATGTAAGCTATCGCACATGGCGGCCTGCTAGCACACTTTACGTCCATAAGAGCTGTTGCGTCAGACGGAATAACTATTATATTGAGCTCAGCCAGGCCTTTACTGAATTTGCAACGCAGCATGAATTGTTGCGGTGACAATGTAACTCTGTTCGCCCAAGCTTGCTAAGTTATATATCATAGGTGGCGTTAAAGCTGGGTGAAGATTATTTCAAATCAAATGGCTGAGGATTAATCTGCGTCAACAAAAAAGCTTGATCTTGGCAAAGTCAAGGGACATCTATCAGGCGAAATTTCTACCTGTCCTAAAATAACCCGTCGAACTCATCGATTCAATCATGCATGCATCTTAGATATGAGATGGTAAGTGTTTTCACCTTTGTTCACATTTATTTGACTGTTCGAATAAATGACATCTGGTCTGCTCTAGCGTATCAATGAACATCGTCGAAGGCCACTGCCTTGGAAGTGTACAGCACACCAAATATGAGCGCCGATTCACCGATTTCGAAGTTCATTGAAAAGAAGCAAAAGAATACGGCCACAAATAAGCAAATATAGACATAGTTTATATCATGCAAACATGCATATTAATAACAGCAGTTATTTTTACAACAATAGAAACCTTATTCCATTCTGTATTAAAGTAGTTTCCGTTTTAAAGCTTGAGCTTGAATTCATCACAAATAGATAGCATGCATTTTATGGTCACGTATCTGTCACAAGGGTGGCATGATAAGCCCAAAAATTAACGTAATGATACTACGTGGTAATTTGTAAAGGGAATCGCTCAGAAATGGTAACGGAAGATACAGCTGGTAAAACGAGGAAGTCGTGCTGCTATATGTGTTACGGAGCAGCGAGCAATGATCACTGTCGTTTTTCAAGGACGATATTGGCTTGACAAGCATGTTGGTGCTTATGTCTTGTTTTGGCCAAAACCATTTGAATGCCATTAATGGCCACGGCTTCGGACTAACAGCAAGCTCTGAAGGCAAGTTTTTTCCTTGATTCGCAGTCTTTGTAATATACTTAAGTGCCATCTTTTGAATTCCATCCAGCAAATTAACCGTCGTCTATAAGCAAAACTAAAAGAACCATTCAGCCACCATTCAGCATCTTAGTGATTTTTTGAAGGCGAGGAAGATGTTATAGTGAGGCGTGCAGGAAGTGATAGTTTACCTCCAGTTATATACTTAGAAATCCCGTTCGGTTTATAAAGCAGATTTGGTGTCATCCTCTTGCGCATAAAGGGATGGATGTGGTGTATTAATAAAGGCTAGTTGTCGCCTTCGTATGATATTGGCTCTTGATGGAAAATCTTGACATTTATAACAATCGATCTATGAACGCAGCAAATGAGATAAGGTTTATCATTATATTTTTTGCTCGGTGCATAGTACAAATAAGTATTCGATGTAATGCTTGAGCATAATCAGCAAATAGCCGACTTTTAAGCAGGAAAGTGTCGGTAAACGACCCTTTGATGAGGAGATTAATAAATTCAATAGCACCTCTACCTCATGTTTAATCCCCAATGAGCTAATATTTGCAATCATTCGTCCATTTGTGTCACATGGCAACGACCAGTTAGCTAGCCAAACTACTAAACATCATATATGAGTAAGCACTGGCAAGTATACAGATATGTTCCCTACGATGAAAATAATTTGACTTAATCGTCAAACCAGTCAATTATCGGGACTCACTGTATATTTTCAAAAGATGTCTTCGTACAACTGGTGCATTTTATGCGTGTTTTGCTTTAACATAATGTATAGACTATTATTTCCGTCAATTAGCACTTAACTCGTCGGTAGCAATTCATCCATTATGCATCAGAGGGGCCATTGGTCTGGGAAATATGAATAATACAATTTAAACAAATATGTGCAAAGGATGTGTTGTTGTTGCTCGAAACGGCAGGTGTTCCGGAGTTAGGCAATCGGCTTTACGGCTCCCATGCTAACAGCGTGCACTATAAGTTATCCTTAAGACAATTTCACATTTGAATCGGACAATATATATAAATGAACAGAGAGAGACAATGACTCCTTATGGCGTGCCGTATGTATAACGAGTTGGATGATATGGGAACTATAAAACTGTGGTGGCGCTTTCTCGGAATCCCTGACACGAAATACATCATCAGTAATCAATGACCCTCTGTACATGCATCTATTCTAAGTGTGAAACCTCTGAATGACATTGTCAGCATTACTAAAGCATCACCGATCATCACATCCATTGAAAGTACATGATAAGCATAGAACCGGTCTCACTAAATGTAACTTTGAGCTACAGCGAGATAATTAACGTCGTCTTGTGTATTTATTGTCAGCTACCAAAAGTTGAAGAGCAAAAAGGCTTTAGATTTTTATAATCTTGTTGCTATATTACAACTCTGATTGGCATACAGTATGTATATATTTTCATTAGAAAAAGAAATAAATTGCTGCAAGAAACCTATTTGATATGCGCCTCTTACAGCCCTACCTCACATTGCCGGAGCATCCCGGAGGTGCCATCTGTGTTCCATTCCCGAGGAGAACACGGATCTGATTATGTAATGAACAAACACGGAGGTGACACGGTGTAGACACGGCTGTGTACGGTGCCAAGGCGGAGATGACACGGATGCCTTAGAGGCAATGCTGTACATCCCGGACAAAAAACCCGGCAGCAACAACACGGAAGACTCGACAATAACACGGAGGACCCCCGCAAAAAAAACCCAGAGGATCAAAGATAAAAAAAAACGAAATAAACCGGAAGACACTGGAAACAACGAATCACCACGGAGGACGGCGGCAGCAATACGGCATTAACGCAGAAAGGGTCTGCAGAAAAACGGAACAAGGACGGTTATATCCGGATTGCGGTCGAAAAAGATATAGAGGGTTGTGACTCCCATTTTATTTTGCCCTACAGAACATGAAACATAGATGCTGCACTTCTACTACTCGGAGAATTCCGCCTGCTATTGGACACGTGCTAAAGCTGTTGCTGCGCTGGACGAAGAAACCGAAGCCACTACAGGAAGAAAGGGAATAAAAGGCTGATGCTGATGATGCTGAAAAACGAAGGAAAAGAAGGCGTGTGCGGGAGAAACCTTGGCTGATGACAACAATATGGGCAGTGTAAAAACGGACCGCAGACTGATGGAACTGACAAAATATGGTAGCAGCTTCATGAATTTCCGATACAACCTGCGTCGATTTTGTGCCCGGAGGCCCCCTGGGGCAGCACGGAGGCTATATAGAGACGCCGGAGGCTTCACGAATCATCCAGGTCTAAACACTGAAGCATCACGGAGGCACTCATCCTTGTTGCTACCAGGACAAATCTCCGGAGGCCCCCAGTAGTCGTCAAAAGAGCCCGGCCACAACACGGACATATGCCGGAGTCTACACGTTACAGTGCAGAGCATCCCGGATTGCTACTCCGGGGTCTCCCGGGGACTGGTCCGGCTATTTGAGACCGGGGTGTAAGCATCATAACTGACTTAAGTCACAATACGCTGCTAATGCTCTTTGTTGTTGAAGGCTGTTGAGTACTCATAAATATAGCTCTATGATGTATGTCATTTCTTAGGTTTACTTTGGAACATATATCACAGGAATACGATTTGTCATGCAACTCGAGTCAACAAACAAACATAACCAACGACAATTGTACCCAAAAATATATTACCCGTACAGTGAATAAATCATATCACGCATATCAATTATTGCATGACGGGTGCATCTTGCATGTGCAGCTCGCATACTCAACATTGTAGCACTACGAAATATGAAATATAATTCATTGAAAGCTTTGTCATGAAAAAATATAAAGGACAATTCGTATGGATGACGTTTGCATCCCTTATACTATATTGAGGATTAATTTTATTTTGTAGTTTACGCTTTCAGCCAAAACAGGACGAGCATGCAAATATGTTTCACGTAGATCGTCTGGATAATGTCCGTAAAAATTTTGTTTGTCAATTCTTCAAATCCAAATCACTTCCTCATCACCGGGTTTATATCATTTCACCATGAAACAGCGAGTGTAAAGGTAGTCTTCGGTAAAAGCATCCTTTAAGACATTAGAGTGGGAAATTCTGCTTTCAGATTAACTGTAAGTTCCTGTTCTCAGATTGCGCAATCAACCAACAAGCCATGCATTGCATCTGTAAGATGCATAACAAGGTTATCAATTATTAGCGGTGTATCACTCTGGATCCTACAGGATGGCTTATATGCAACTATCAAGTCTAATCACTTTTCTGATGCAAGGGTATAAACTGGCTTCAGTGGTCGAGTTAGCGTTGGCTGAATACTGTATCATAGCGATATTGATGACAACGTTTTCGACCAAAAAGGCACAATAAGAGTATGTCCCGAACAATGGATATCTGTGTCACAATTGGTGACCTAATTGCGAAACAGTTTGTCCTCGCTGAGACTATCAACTCATTTCATACCGGTTGCCAGTAATTAGTCATGTAGCTTCGGCCATCCAAAAGATCAACATGTCTGAGTATTGTACATATCAACTGATATCTTATCTAATAGCAAGAAGAAGTGTCCAGGTAATGACGCATTGCTAGAAAAAATCTATTCTATGACTCTATGAGTCATGTTGATGCAGGCTTCATGCCCCACGGTTATATGCAATGACATCTTGATGCTGCGTGAGTTGCCCTTCTTCGGAATATTTGAAAACAGCGTTCATTGTTTATTGTATTTGACTGATCAGTTTTGTTTCATCTGTTTAGTAAATGCTTTCAGGATATTAAACATAAATAATGTACATGTCACCAGCGACGGAAATTAATGGCGTAATTGGTCTGGTTCACCCAAACACTTACAGTCCGCTTCTATGTGCACTAGGACTGCAAGTTTGAATAAACCTGTCAGATGTTAAAGGTGTTGCCATCACTGAATTTTCGGTCCACAGCAGGAATACTTTACTTGTGCGGTAAATGATGCTGATAATCAGCCAATTTGCAACAATGATGCTGTAAGTTTTACCAAATATGATAAAGATGCAATCTACATATGAACCTGAGTACGTTTTCGAACACTGTAATCTACCTTATTTGGTTAGTTCTTAGCTGCGCAGCTGTGCAGGCAATCAAAAAGCGTTTTTATTGACGTTCTTTAACTACAAATTGCGCTGATGGTGTGAATAAGCTTATGCAAATAATAGTAATTACAAAGTGTACATGATAAGAATTTTAATAAAATTATCCCTGTTACTGCGGCGGTTGATCGTATGAGGAAATCATTATTCGCTCGGCCTTGCAGAATTATTTATAGGAACACATTGATACTATTGACGAAACGCGTATCACAAAAAGAATCCCTGAATATGATGAGTATGATGAGTATGCAGCATATCCAATATTTCCACAATAGGCTTTATCAATAGACCCAATGTTTTGAGCCAGCAATAAGTAGTGAGGTTTCGGGAACTTGCCCTATAGACTAATTGGTTCTGCATAAATAAGGTTGAATGGGCGTTACATGCCAATATATAAATCGGAGTAATATATCTGCCGTTCGTTTGTTTCTTTGTCAACAGTGTTTAGTCGTGTATCATAGCACAATATGGTATGACGGGAAAACTTTGAAGATGGATTTGTTGCTAAAATGTCTTTGAGAGGCAATACGATGGCACATAAACGATCGGTTATATGAAAGGTCAGGGTGGTGCAGAAATGCGAACATAGAGTTGTCATATATAGCAGGGCATATCCTACTTAATATCGGGCGGAGCAGATGCTGATGATACAGCTGCCCGATGGGTGAACGGTAGCTAGGGGATACAATCTTGCAGTGATTTACCTTGCTGACTACTGGTCTACAATTCGCAAATTGTGGTTGCGGTTGCAAAAACAAACTATGCACATTGTTGTCGCCCCTCTTCGTCATAGATACAAAAACATTCTCTTCGGTATGCTAAATAGACATGAATACATTTATCAGTGCGACAGTTTTTGTTGCGCCCATTTATATGTATAGTTATATCACCGCACCAGTGATACCTGTGACCAGAAACCGTGCGCTTCTGAAAGTATATTGTTAACGAGCAGCAATAAATAGGAACAATCAATGCCTGAGAGCCAGCGCAATGATGCCATGATTTGCGTTTACCCCACGTTAGCGCTCACGACTAAGCAAACTGCATTGCTCAACTGTTATGTTTTGGCTATAATTTAGAGATCATCTCGTAAATCTACCGAAATCATAGTAGTTAAATGGCCAATTTCGGTATTTTGGTTTTCCTCGAGAAGTGCGCGCCTATAATAACCTAAAGAAAACGCTACTGCTCGTTCGCGGCAGTGATTAACGGAAACATTATTTGTATCGATATGCTACATAGATTATTCCAGCTGAGACTGACACAAATATCTCTTCTATTGATCCCGTACCCATGTTAGTGCTTACACAGCCAATGATATAATAGTATTTGCCCTTCCTAACAAACAAACAAATATTTTCTATCAGTTAGAGAAGTTGATACAACGCTATCTTTGTTCAAAGATAGGTAATGGTAATGGTAATACTGGGGGTTGCCGTTATTTTCAATAACGAGGTGATATCGCGCCGGTGATGTATGAGGATGATTGTGATTCTTGGACAGCTCCCCTTAACCCTTCGCCCAGATCTGGCTGAGAGACCCATGCCCCTTGGACACGTGTGACCTTGGCGAAATGATTTGAAAGTCTCACCTTTCTCCAATATTGATTTGATTCCTTCGTCTGTATACCTTTTCTAAACGGCGGAGCGGTCTGAACATAGAAGTTGTTCTTTTTAGTGAAAAACCCACGACCAGTTTACGAGTTCATTACGCTAACGTGTGTGTATATATGTACACACACACACACATTTACACACAGGTATATATATATTTATATATATATATATATATATATATATATATATATATATATATATATATATATATATATATATATATTAATACCATATATATTCATATATATATTAAATACATATATAAGTATATCAATATATATGCATAGATATTTATATATATATATTTATATATATGCATATACATCTCAATATATAAATATATATATATATCTATATACTTAATAAATATATATATATATATATATATATATATATATATATATATATATATATATATATATATATATGTATATATATATATATATGATGTCTTAATTAAGCCACTTTGTCTTGTCACTCTTCAAAGACACTGCATTGCTTCAGCAACAAAGGCAAGATCATTTGTAGCTCTTCCTTGGGGACTAATTTGATGACGCACATCCGCCTGTATAAGCCAGTAAACCCTGACCTATTCACCTCATTCGTCTTCAGTAGATCCCCTGGGAGCTGTTATGTCCCTCTTTTACAGTACGACAGATCCTAAATATACTTCCGAAGACACCTTTGAGGTTGAGTATGCAGACCATGGACAGCTTAAGGCATAGAGGGTAAAGTTGTTATCTTTTGACAATTAAGTTGACAATTTCACAGCGTAACTAGCGTGTAACGATCTCGCACCGCTTTATTTCTTTCATTGCAGATGTGACAGGGAAATAAGGTACAATTTACTTAAACAATTACATTCCTCATACTATCGTACTAACGCTATGCCTATCATCCCTCAATTTATGATAAAGATACACAATAAGAAGGAAACTGATTGGTTAATATTGGCTGTCAACACAGGCTGTCAGCAGATTATGGGATTGCACGCTTCATCAATAATAGATCACAACAGCATGTCCTGCATATTGGTTCAGCACTATAGTTTAATGCTGGTCAAAAGGAAAAGTAGCTAATAACCTTACATATCACAGGACTACTGCTGTCAGTAAGGGGACAATTATAGCGATTAATCTGATTGTGAAAACATCGTGTGTGTGCATCACCCTGTCGAATGCGCTGGCGGAAGACCCCAAGTAGAGTGAGATTATTTGTCTAGTGGGAACATGATGGCTTAGTGCTATGGAGTCCGATTTCATTGCTTGTACTGCATCTTATTCCCATCATGTGGTTTGTATGACTAATTCACAACAGAATGCTGATCAATGTTCCGTGAACACACGATTCATGTCTAGTGACCAATAACAGCTCGGGTCATAATGCTGCAGAAGAACGCAAACTTACTGTCTCATAGATTTGAGACCCCACAGGAATCGAGGTGCCCCCTTTCAACGCTCAACTGGATTTAAGTTCTATAAATCCGATGTTTAGTTGTTTTAAAGGTCTTTTGCTTCCAGTGACTACCGCACTTAAAGTAGTAGGATTTTATACGCTGATGATATCACCAATTGTTATATGTCTGACGCATCAATCATCCAATGGTGCTCAGTACTGCTGCTCTTGGTTCTTTGGCAGTTTGATTGGCAGAAAAAGAACATTTTATCAACTAGTTTTGCATGCATAATTGCCGTGGTACACAAAGCAACGGAAATCATTTACAAATCTCTCTAATTAATCGATACACCCTGGAACGAAACATAGTTTTAACGAATGCGCTTAAGCAATGTATATTTGATGTGATGCCAAGATGAGCACTGTACAAGGTGCATTGGTATATCTTTGCTCCTTGCCTTATGCATAAATTACGACGTTGCTATTGATAGTTCAAGCATGATAATATTTGTCGTTAATGCCGCTCATTTATTACCATGAATGCTCGCTAATCGGAATCTTCCAGCAGTTGCATTATAAATATTATGTGGCTTCGTTAGGTAAATAAACCTTATTTCCTGATCAACTTATACGACCAGTCATTCAGACAACTAGTCGAACGGTGAGCGGTTGCAGACGTGACGATAAATGGGAGTGTAAAGGCATGGTGAATGCATTACAAACTCATGCAAGTCATCTTTGTTGTAGTTCGGATGACATGATGACAAAATGCGCACGCGTAGAGCGAAATTGGATTCGATTAATATATATATATATATATATATATATATATATATATATATATATATATATATATATATATATATATATATATATATATATATATGCTATATATATATATATGTATGTATATATATGTATATAAATATATATATATATAGATACATAAATATATATTTATTAATATATATATATATATATATATATACATCTGCATATATATCTATATATATACATATGCATATAATATATATATATTCATATTTATACATGCATATACATATTTTTAGATATATATATGTATCTCTATATCTACTATATATATATACATGCATATACATATATTTGTGTTAGTATATATATATATATATATATATATATATATATATATATATATATATAAATATATATGTGTATATATATGTATATATTTTTTTATATATATATTATATATATATAAATATATATTATATATATATATTAAATATTGATATATTTATCGAAAAAAACAAAATTTCCATATATTTATGCATATATATAGGTATACATATGTGTACATTAATAAATATATAGACATAAAGATGCAGTTCGCCTCTAACAGCGTCCGCGCAGTTTACGATCCTCGATGTCCGCACTGTAGATGGTAGTTGTCAATAATTGTCTTAAGCAAGGGAATTGACCTGGGGTCGACATTACCATTTTGGTATGTCAGGAGGCTGTGAAGGTCTCGAGCGAAGAGTTTTAAGCTACGCAAAGCTCCATGACGATTTTTCAAAATACGTAAAAAACACCCCCGACATCAGGCGACGATGCCATAAAAGCACATGGGCCTATTGATCCAACGTCTTGGGGTTCGGCAGCTGTAAGAGATAGTGAGTCATCAGATTGGTCTAGGCGAATACAGCTCCAAATAAAACAGAGAACTCCACGCGGTTTTTAGGAGAAGTACAGGTGGTGTGTTTACGCGGACGACTTGTAAGAAAGAAGAACCATTGATATGTCAGATGCGAAGAACAGTATCTGAATATTGGCCACAAGTGTGATCCAGAAAGAACACAGAGCATAACACAATGATAACAAACAGAGAATCATGTGGTGTTAGATGGCATATTAGAGCAACGCACCCGCATGATCATTTCTCGACCAATTGACCCAACAAGCCATTGAGGGAATCCGTCGCCACATCTTTACAGGGAGAAATAAAGTACCTAGCAATTGATTATTCAACACTTCTCTGTTTGGCGTTATCCATCGCTGTTCTGGCGCCAATTTGTATTTTCTATCGATGTTATATCAAACCCCACCACACCGCACTGCATTATGCATTGCTACAACTAAATTGTGCGTTTTGCTCTATCTTTTAAAAGAGTGCATTAATAGATATATCCAATGTTATCAATCGACCGTGATATATTGCAACGCATCCCCAATGGGAATTTTATGATTTCAAAATCCGTTCTTGCAGATATATAGTCTAACAAATTAATAACACAACCTAACGTACTTGATTTCAGAGCTGTAGATGGCATAAAATATCGCCCACGGCCTAGTCGTTTGTGCATTTAGAAACGTCATTTGGGTGTAAACTTTCCCCCCATTACTGGACAGAGTTGATGGAGTGTTAAAGTGCAAAATGATTATCCATACACAACTTGCATACTTAGTATCGGTTTCGCCACGAAAATCCCCACTGTCGTCTCTGCCATTAGTACGAAGTAGTCACGTGATCTGAAAGACATCATATATGCCCACCAATTCGTCATAAGTCTAACGCGTGATCCATTATGGCTAATGTCTTGCCCCCCTGTGAGAGAGGTCTGATGACGCAAATCCGCTTGGTTATTCATCTTTCGTCTTTCCTCTCGATTCCTCCGGGCGCTATGGTTCCATTTGATTTATATGGCAGTTCATGATAGATGCGTTATATGAATAGCTGCTTTTGCTATTACTCTCAACCACTCTTTATAACCCTGCGGGAGAGGAAAACTAAACTCGTACTATGTTCACCGGCTTACTTGATGTTTTCTAACCATGCTCTAATACAACTCGAATCCAACGTGCGTGAGATGCGACTAATCCAGCTGCAGCTGGAATATGATTATTCCGGATGAAGGCTATTCATCATCATCATGGGACGTGTATAAAACTGCACTTATCTATTAAAGTTAAATAAGTGATAAATTGTTGGTAAAGTGTTTCTACATCTGAACCCTATTTATAATGCGTTTGAATCGATGACATGATTATACATCAAGGCTATGTGGCGAAGACGCTGGACCATAATACATTAGCTTCAGGCGTCCGTGCAAATGTTATTATTTTTCATAAAAAGAGTTCGTCTCTTGTTATCAAATCAAGTTGTTCAATTGTCCATTATCGTACCTGCCTTTCCATCTGATGACATCAGCTTAAGTTGACATATTGCTGATACAATGTTGTTTTTCATTTTCTCGTACAAACTGTGATTTGCGTTGTTTGATAATCACAAAAAAATCTCCGTTGTATAGCTACCGTTTAAGTCGTTATAGCTGCCCCTTTCTGGCATAGGTTTGGTCACTATGTTCAACAATATGAGGTTTGTTGAAAGCTTTTGAAAACTGAAACACAATACAATCCTTCAGGCCCCTATATCAGGTCGTAGCCTTAGACCCGTCCGTCGGACGGGTGAGTCGTAAATTTGGAGCGTCTGGAATTTTGCCCTATAGCTCGTCCACCCGTCCACCCGCCAGCCCGTCCACGAGCCTCCAAGGCCGGATACAAGGAATTAGCCAATTTAAATAGCTCATTTAAAGACAAACGGCGACGCAGCACGTTGGCCGCTCATCTACGATCAAAATAAATACTTTTCTGTTTGATAACCCTTTTATGACGCATGGGGTTTAATTCAACGTCATAATGCTTTAACGATGGTGAATGGAATTACGACCAGCTTCGCCTCCTTGCAAAAAAAAGTTCGCAGTCCATGTCGATCTTATACCTTCTCTAAAATGATACACGATATGTTCAACTAGAAGGCTGGCATACATTGTGCACGGTCGTTTGGAGCATCATCCTGAAATGTCTGCCTCGCGGTATCGCTTATCCCATGATCTAATAAATACAATGTTGGCTAGGAAATGAAGCTCGCAAATTGCAATTGGGTGAAATATCATATCGACGCGAAGTCTTTGACTAAGTTGTTAATACGCACGTATGCTTGTGCCAAAGCAGGATGTATCATTAATTTGTAATTAAATTGCGGTCAGATATTTCACATTACGCACGCACGCGCGCTTGCAACCCCCCACCCCCACTAGCTTTCGAGCGACAGCAAACATACTACGTTATGATAATCAGTTGGTCATAACGTCATGGACCGGTTTGGGGTGGAGATTCACTGGCAGTTTTAAAATCCTGGCTAAGACCCAGCCTTTTTTCAATGTAATTCCAATTGTGAGGCCATTAAACTGCAATTCCTAGAGAAGTGCTGATATTAAAAAGAGTCCCAAATACTTTGGTATAACATGCTTAACTATTATCATGCTTAACTTAACATGGGACACCCTAAGCACTATATACGGCAATAGTGTTGAAGCCACATGCCAGCTGAGCACAACCCCGAGAGTGAATAACACGAGGCATTATAGGAAAACATAATCATCTATAAGACTGAGAGCTGTTCTAGCGAGTTCTTAAATGTAATGATATTGTGCGCATCAAATGTGTCGAATTGGACTTTACTGTCAGCAAAATGGTGCGAGGCACGACATCGACTTGTACTGCATCTTCGTAATGTTTATTTGTGTCGGTGTCTAAAAAATATATTTGGGTCACTGTTTTGTAGAATACATCAATAATATTGGCTTTCTAAGTACAGGAATTGTTAAAGATACTATTATTGTGGCCATAAAAGTACCAATTATTGCAGGCTTTATGAAGGGTATATAGAAGTCAATCATGTAAATTGATAACCTATTTCCTATTGAATACCATAATTTGGTACATAACGGACGGATATTACCATGGATCGCGCGATCTCACAACATTGGAAGGCTTTTCCGCGTCATCCGCGGAGATCAGGGCATATAATGTGTGGAGGGTTCAATAACAGGGGTCAGCAGTAGATGAATGTAGAAAGGCCGGGGAAGGTGGCACACGCCATGTTAAGGCTCGACCGTCCTCATAAATGTTATTTAAGACCAAAAGTTGAAACATAGTTGGTGTGGCGTTGTCGATAGAATTAAACTCATGTGTCAGGTAATAGGCAGAGATCCGGGTAAGCCTGTGTTAGTGGGTAACGAATATGGCACCAAGCCCCAAAACACTATATCCACGACTTATCAATGGGCTAGCCATAGATGCATCGCTACCGCTTAAGATTCTAGTTAAAAAACCATGAACGATGGGAGTGTTCCAGGCGAATGAATAATTGCTAATGTTACGCTAATATGCAATACCAAAAACCACTGTAAGCAATATGACAAGCTGCATACAAACGGTTGAAGGTAGGGATCTTGTAAATGTAGTTTATTGGAACTTTAAAAGAGTTTCATACTTGCAGCTAGCCAACACATGCACAATAGTGATTAGTGTTCAAACACTATATGGATATCGCAGAAGGCATGGGGTACGATGCATCATTGGGGATCTCTATTAAGTCTCGGTCCTTTCTTAATCAATTGTGTTGATGATGCACAGATAACATTCAACTTGACTCACAATTTGTTATCAAGAAACTCTTACCAATGTTTGATTAATACATTGAGACTGGGTAATGATTGGAAATAATTGATCAATCATTCGATCACAGAAACTATGCATTATAGTCATTGTATAGGCAAGCAGAGTTATGGTCGTATAATTGTTGAATAATCATTCAACAAGTGATTTCATCGAACTCAGTTGTGAAGCCCGATGTACATTACGCAATTAAAGCTAAGTTACTGAGCCCGCTA
Source organism: Urechis unicinctus (assembly GCA_034190875.2). Lineage (NCBI taxonomy): Eukaryota > Metazoa > Annelida > Polychaeta > Xenopneusta > Urechidae > Urechis > Urechis unicinctus. The sequence continues at coordinate 46,477,259 of CM067358.1, read as the reverse complement.
AATGACGATTGATGTCATGAGCAATAATTCGACTGACAGGACTTCATATTTCTTAGAACAAGACGTCCCTGTGGGAATCGCTTCAAAAAGCGCTATACTTCTTATATGCACCTGTCTAGATATGTGGGCCATGTAACTACGTCATACTCTCACCAAGCACCATACAAGCGCCGCTATTGTCAGTATCTTACATCCGGTTTGTCACAACGCAACAAAACAATAACAGTCCAAATGATGGCGTCAATAAATCATCGTGCCAGTTTTATTTCTGCTTAAAATGGAAACGACAATCCGACATCTTCGCCTATGATAAATGCAATGAAATAAAAGCATATCTTCAGATGGTCGAATACTAACTGTTCGCAAGATGTCAGCCATATTAAAAAAAAGCGATCCGAAAAGCAACGATCATTTAACGCACATATTTGGTTATGTAACGATACAATATCAATTAGAGACGGTGGTTAATTGGGCCATGATGAATCTTCACACAAAAATAAACAAGTTTACTGGCCCACAATGAAATACAATACATGCATATGCACAAACATCGACATGAAAGCGATCCGCCATTGTAAGTTTTTATTCGATTATTTTCACAATCCGTCTTAACGAGTGATTATCTATACTAAAGTGCACTCAAAACCTGCATGCGCATTAACACCGATATTGCATTGTTATATACAGGAACATGGCACTGCCATAAGTGACAGTTGATGACGCACATTTTCTCAAAAAGGTTCGTGAATAATTCTCACCTCTATCTGCTTACTAGAATCTCTCCCTTTCCCCAAATGCAGTAAATAATGACTATTCCAACTCCTATACTGTCTCCTTATTAGCAGTGGCAAAATGGATACGAATCCTGATCGCGTAGGGTTCATACAATACTTGTCAAACGTCGTTAACGTGGCATATATTGCATATACCTTCCCCCCGTTTCCTTACTCGGTGACTGTTCTCCACCAAACCACTTGTCATTGATTCGGAGCATCTTGGTGCTATTCCAAAATGAATAGCTATGTCAGTACTATTCCTTTTTGTTGAAATCGATTGTATGTGCTGCAATACCAGCCTAAGCTATACAACACCTTGCCAGGGGCAACGCTGCTAATAAGAATATTCTACATTCAGTTGTAGTTGCCTACTTCTGACGCCTCCTCTTATTGTTCAGACGATGAACCCAGCTAAGAGATTATGATACTAGATTGTGGTAAAATCCTTTCTTGAATTATTAGGTTAGATGAATGTGTGCATCTACGTCTATTCAGCGTCCACCCAAAACATGCGATTGCCCAATCATTCATTGCTATCATATTGAGGAGATGCATAGAAGCATTTTATTCTGGTATGTCAACTAAGTGATATTTAGTATCTTGTCATTATGGTATAAACAATGTGATTGATGAAGCAACAATAATATGGCATCGTTCAGAGATAACAATACTACTACTCAACAGGTGTATTGCAACTCAGACTATATTACGGGCGGTTAGGCAATGGCTTATATCTTTACAAAACTGCTTTAGGTCATGTTAGGCAAATGCCTGAGTAAATATCGCACTTGCAAACGATACATATGGCCTGATTTGAGACACTCTAGCCATTAAGTTCTCCGTCCGAATATATGCAGTAGTCCCTAGGCGTCGATGTACTGTTTGTATAGCCATAATTATTTACATAGGTAAACGCAAACATAAAAGCACAAACTGGACTATGGTAAGACCAAATATATTAAATATATTTTGAAAACGTAAGGGGCCTACCATAAAGTCAGTGATCGAATAGAACGACACAAACTTTGAAACAAACTTTGATACAAGTAATCTACAATTCGTATTTCGTCAAAGCCCGAAGCATCTCATTTGCATGGATTCACCACACAGCCTAAGTCATGACTATTATATAATCCATACGTCTAATTAGCAGGATGCCAAGCGCACATATTTATAGCGCCAAGATGACTTCAAGCCATGCACAATCGGATCATTTTCAACTCGGAGAATAACTTCGAGTTAGATAGGAGTGATGCCATGTTTATCTGATCGTTTTGTCGACCACCATATATATTGCTTGTATTTAGCTGTTCACAATCAGCAAGTTCGATTACAACAACTTCTGCATGTCACAAACGTGGTTCAACCTCACCTCTCGAACAACATAAAGATCATGCCTACTACAATCGAAGCTACCCTCCTCTAAGTATGCCCTGTTTATTTATAGCTATTGCTCCACATTTTTTATAATCCTTAACTCTATGATAAGCAATTTTCTATCGTGGTCTATTTCCTCCAACAAGTATTCTTTCTTGAGCATACATAATCATCACCCCAGTAACAGCAGCCGTCCACAGCATATTTATCCAAGGCCATTATGTATATGACAATATAAAAGGTAGAATATACCAGATTCTACCTTTAAAAGATTCAACAGTGCTACCGTATTATGGAATAACCATAGCGCATGAGGTATGGTGGTGCAAAAGTTCCTACTACATTGGACCGTATCGAAATGACACACCACATTGCACCTTATATAATCATAAATATTTAATTACAGGATCAGAGATTGAGTTGATCGATAAAGTGATTCAGTCAAAAACTTCTGATAAAAATGTATTTCACATACAGGCGTTGATAATGCGACTCATAAGTGGACGGGTGTAATATCTTATGCCGTTACGTTCTATAGAGTCACGCGAACTCCTGTATTCAGCCTGTAAACAATATTAGCTTGCCATGTATACCATTAATGCTAGCAAGTAGTGCGCGGTCGTTAAAAATCAATATATTATGTGCTCACACCTGGTTGATTGAGAAGAACGAATCTCCTTGGGTACATAGACGAGGTATTTGCCTCAATTTCACCAAAGCCTTCTTCCGAGCAATCAATTCGCTGGTTGTTAAGTTTGAATGAAGCAGGATGAAGCGGGAATTTGAACGTACACTTATTGATAGCCCTCCAAATCTTATATTGATTGAACAACGTCAATAACGATTGCCAAAGTGAACTTATATACAAACACGTATACATTAGCTGCTATCATCTTTCTGGCTAACCAAAAGCGATTAGATTTTTCTTGGGTAATGTAAAGGAACCCCATTCGAAAGACAGTGCCACACACGAGAGATGTAGCGCAACCGAGGGCTCGTTTTCCCGCATTTCCGAAGTTATTTTTCAACCCTCATTATTAATTCCCGGTGCAATAATCAAAAGAATATTTTACAAGTTTCCTTGACGCTAGATGTGATGAACACATCACATGTGTTGTTTTCAACTCATTTTTGGCTGCCGAATGCCAAGAAGCATCGAGACATGGTAATTCACAACGCAATACACGCTATACTGCTATACGCCGTGTTGGCTTAGAGGAGTGATTGAATTGTCTGAGGATGTAAACATGTTTGTCAACAACAGTATTTCAGGGTTATCTAACCTTACTGGTGCACTTGCTTTGCTAGGTGGGGCAAAGTCTTCTGTAATAGGATCATTCGCAACTCTGAGTAGAATACGATATTTGGGGTGACTTGTATAAAGACAAGCTTAGTCCCCTGTTTTTATCATAACAATGTAGGCTATTTTTGTGTGGTTTGTCATCATTCGTCAATTCAAATATAATATATAAATTTGAGCGCAATATGTTCATCTCCCCATATCATCCGCGTCACCATGCGATATCAAACTTCTCGCGATGCCACCTTCACGCGATAATAAAGGGCACGACCCTGTCTCCTTATATTGATAATTAGTGTGAACCTGTTTTATGTAAGGTATCTTTCAGGGACCTGTAAACATGAGAGGTTTTTGCTTAATCCCCCACTCAGGCTCAGCTGCCTGTGATGATGGTTTCATCTATAAGAGATGTGAGAAATGTTTCTTTTTTGACGCCTGTGATTTTTAGACGGATTTCAGTGCTCCTGATGCGTTTGCTACTCTCTTGAATCCGTCTACAAACACCAAATGGTAAGAAGGAGGTGCTTCTTGTGCTGGTCGGTTCAGCACATCGTTGTCAACGGACAAATTTAAAGAATTATTTTAAAACATAGTGCCAAGAAACACTAGAAGTTATGAATGTTGGGCTGTGAGTGTATACAAAGCCTTGCGGGATTGGAGAAAAAACCCAGCCAAAAACTGTGAGAGACCCTGATGGACCTGTTCCCGAATTTGGACAAGCTTTGTTCCAGCAACTAGAGCACCGGCTTGGCTGTTTGTTGATTTGATTAGAATATGCTTCGATAATTTCTTGTGTGAGACTTGTAGAATATTGCCAACCTCGGCAATCAGAGCTCCGCCGACTTCCAAGCAGCGTTTGTCTTCGGTTGGTGCTTGCAGCACTGTAGCGCAGTAGAAGTGGCTCGGCAGATGTTAGAATTTCGCGCGTCAGCTTGATTCCGGGGAGATAATACCGTGACTTCCCGATGAGCCACACGCAACCAGATCAGCGACTGGCAAGCAATGACTCTTGCGATAACCCGTTATAACACTTGCAAGGAGTGCTTAATATTCAGACCCTCCGTAGAATTGCAATATTAGAGCAGTGATGCTCGTTGAGGGATCTGCTCAAATCTGGTTGCTGCTAGGTGATATTGCGACAAGTTCGCAGTTATCACACGGCTAGCTGTGCGAGTGAGGCGATATGGGAAAAGACCGAACTTTGCTTTGCCGAGAAGAGGGTGCCATGCGATAAATAGAATAAATCAGACCATTTTGGCAACAGTCGTTAAATTATTTTATGACATCAACTAGCTTAAGATGACATATTTGACTTGGCATGCTTAATATATGTCACAAACGCTGGTTCGAGCCATAACTAAGATGAATAAGAAAATGCATTGAGGAATAACACACCTGAAGCTATGACTGCCGTGATACATTTGCTTGATACTTTGCTAGAATATCGCTATAGCTCAACACTACCATGCTGACAACATCCATACCTCGGTTAGAAAGATCAATATTTAATTACGTATGTTTCTCAATAAATCCTATCTTTTGAAAGTAAATAACCTAATTTACATCAACCAGTCATAACTTATCTATCGTCAAGAGATAATATTTTGGACATTATTTATTCATTAAAGCTGTGATTTATCCCGCTGCCGTTATTTATAATGCACGATGGAATCATCAGATTGCAAGAGTGATAGTGGCACAAAGTCCGATAAATGGCTAATGCGCTGTATAATTCATCTCGTTAATGAACACGTTCATTTGACATGCGTTGCTGGAAACATCCGATAATGATACATCACCGTGGATCAGAATAATCCTTCAATAATCATACTGATGGCGTCACAGAATGAGTTGGTCAGCAGAGATGTGGTAACTGTTTGACACCTATCCATCCTCTGCTACAAGGGATGCATATCATGGTGTTTATGCATGACAAACACCCCAGAAATGTGGACGTTTCAATGACTCCAAATGCAGCATATTTATTGCAAATGCGGCCGAAATCAATCCGGCGAACTAAGCAATATTTTAAGATGTGTGACTGCGATTGGTATTACTAAACATTCAAAGCAACTAATCGCTGATCGCTTTCAATGCGCGAATACAAGATCGGTACCCACTTATAGCAACATCTCACTTAGATTATCCTTCGATGTCATATTGAACGAAGACGCGACTGATTTCATTTGCTGCATTTCATTATGAAAAAAAAAGGAAGCGGAAGCAATGCTAGCGGGAATTGTACTATTGGGTATGGTTTATTCACGTTAGGATCACGTCATTGGCAACAAAAAATGTTTCCGATTGCTTTGTGGAGGGGCGTATTGTCGGTACTTTCGTTGATGCCAAATATATGGCGTCTTGAAACTATGCAGGGATAATAAACTACTCACGGTTCTTTGCCGGATGCGTGGAGACAAAATAACCAGGAGTGTGCGGTCCAAAACATGTCATTACTATGCTTCTCATTCTCTATGAGGTAGGATTGGATTGCTTCAGTATGCAATAACGACAACATCTCAAGGTTCCTTAACCTAAGTGGGACATTTGCGCATACTAAATATATTGTAACGAAATTGGCAATCTCAACATTCTAAACTCAGTGAAACATTACAAGAAAGTATCGAGAGATTTGCTAACACAATTATAGTCGAGACAGCAGATAGACGATTGAGTGCCCGGCCTCCATATGGTGGATGCTTTGCGTTTGTAATGATAATATAAGCATGCTTCCTATAACAAAATATAAGATTTGCGAATATTGTAGCCAAAAGGCGGCTACTTCGTTTCGCCGTAAGTAGAAGATACTCTTTTCTGACATGTGATTACCATGCAAATAACAGAATCGTTTATGCCATCGACCCAGCTTGCATGCACTGAAACAACGTGAGGTGAGTACGCAAGCGTTTATACTATTGGTATTCCATATATGCTTTCCTTATCTGTCACCATTATATGTCTAATTGCCATCCAACACCAAGTAGTATGTTCAATACTGATCGCTTTACACCGGAATGACCCTCATTCACAATATTCATCGCAGAGAAAAGTTTCTGATGGAGAGATAGGTCCAGCAGCCAAATCCCTCAACTGAATTGATTTATAAAACCATGATACTCGAGACTCAGGGAGTTAATTAAAATATCAATCTGCATATCATCTAAAGTTAGTAAATCAAGAATGTATATTACTTCATTTTTGCAAGAATTGTAATAATTGATAAAAGGGGACAGTGGCGTTCGTTGCGTTCTTCGCATTGTTTTCATTATAATGCAGATTAAATGTATCGACCACGTGATTGAATTCGGGCATGTAGGCTCCCATTGAGAAGTTCATTAATAATGCTCTCTTCACCACTTGATCCTTTTTCCAGATGTCGTGAAGCATAATAAGGATCTATTGGCAGCATAATATGGCCCATTACATCCCGTCTGTAATAATAAGATGTAATAGATAGCATCAGCATGCAGAAATATTTACCGTCTGCACTATTCAGATGCTGGCCATCGGAGTAACATATTAGCTTGTGAGGAGTCGACAGCATGGTGATTAATATCACATCATTCCAAATACTGCAGCAATAAATGAAGATTTGACAGGGTTTTTTGTTGCACATTGTCTTTCCGTGCAAACAACTAGTGTTTTCAACATGGTGGCTTTCAGCCTTTATAAATTGAAACAAAATAACTAACGCCGAAAGTAAGGCGTCTTCAGCACGACGCCAAAGGCGGCATTACTGTCGCTTGTTTTCACGTCATCCCTCCCATACGTGTGCGGCAAGAAGGATTTACCCTAGCCACATTAGGATCATGGTTAATCTCATTTTTATTTTGTATTGCTTCATAACCCATCAGTCATTGGTCACCCGAAAAGTCTCCACATTGCAATATTATGTGACATGAAAAGTAACATTGCCCTTGTAAAAGCCGCTTAAGGTAAGCTGCAGTAATTAATGTGTGCAACAATAGTCCCCAATCGCATATATTGGTGGAGAAACTATCATTCACTAACCAGTTGACTATTAACATACAACCGCCTCTCATAACCATCGTAAGCATTGCTACCATAGTCAACAAGATTCATTTACAACCTTGACGCCATCGGATTGCCCTTGCTCTGTAAAATGCCATATGCTATGTAAATGCTCCGAATATATCACATTTGTCGTAAAGATAGTCACAATTCAAGCCCCTGCAACACAATCTGTAGGATTCTGATATCACCTGGTCCACCATAGAAAGCACATTGATGTATATGATACATAGGAATGGAACCAATTGTTATGATACATTGCCACATATATCTAATTCGTTGTTTCAATCCTCATCTTGATAAAAATGCAATTGTGGGATATTTCCTTCCGAAAGTCCTATTTTTATCCTAATATTGGTTTTTAAACTTGCATACAACAGATAACTAATCCACTGTCATCCCAATGACAGTGACCACCTATATAGAATAGATTGCTATGCTATGATGCACACTACATAACATTTAATAAAGCTTGTATTCATCGACGCATGTTATTATTTCTATGGTGCTGTGGATGAGGGATGATGGCAAAAATGATGCATAACGTAAAAGGCGGTGAACGCCGCATCTCTTTCACCTCGATACTTGCATACCACACTGAGTTGTGTGTATTATTTCTAAATGACACATCGCGGGGCACAAGACTTAGATCCGTATACTGACACGGTCACATGATCAATCACGTCAGATGTAACAGCGTTGATACACCAATGTGACACAAAAGTATTAAGACGCATTCTTTCGAAAGTAAGTGAGATTTGAACACATTATCGAATAAGGTTCCTGAAAGGTTTGATATATTTAGCAAATGAAATCAATACTTACAGAAGTGGTACTGCACTGCATTTCTGTCCTCCGTCACCCCAGAAGAACGTCATATCTGGCTCGCTTTATTTGCGTGAGAATATGATTAATATTCCTGGCGCAACACAAATGTGTTTGAACGAAAACCCTCCAACAGAAACTCATTGATCATGTTCATCACAGTATAGTGCATTAGCACATATTGCAGTGTAGTTGGAAGTATACATTGCACTTTCATTGATGCCGAATATATGACTCCCGTCAATTCTGTAGAGCTTATAAACTACTCGCGTATGTTAACCGGATGTAAGGAGGCACTTGAACCAGCAATTTTCGGCTCTGCACACGTAATTACTACGCGTCTTATTCTCCGATAAGAATAATTGGATCGCTTCAGGGCGAAATAACGTTCGTCAAAGATACCATTTTATAGTTTTTGAAGTGGTACATTTGCGCATGTTAAGTTTTCGATCGATCACATCAACTACTTTCATGAACAAAATATCCCAAAGGCGCCGATAACTTTTCGTGGCAGCAAGACGCTCAACAAGAAATCAATTGAACATCAAATTGATCAACAAGTCAGCGAAAGTGACGACAATGTACCAATGCAATTCAATAATGTTAGCAGGTGGGTTTCGCTTATGCAAATTCAATCCATACTTTCGCCACATAAATCGCTTGCAAAATAGTCACACGCATATTGGTAATTTACGCCAATGACCTGCAGCACGTATACAGAAAGTGTTTACGCTTATGTTATGGGTAGGTCCGTTATGTTTGTATAGCTGCTCATCATTCAGCCAAAAGCTCTATAGCTAGCAGTAAATGAAATAGCTGTCGTTATACACCAGAACCGAGGTCCCACCACGATAGATGGCACGGTTAACATTAACTGTCGGTGTAATGGATCAATTCCAAAGCAATTACCTTCAAACTGGTCTGTAATACAAGGCGTCGCATGGCACGAGAAATTGAACTAAATCTTTGTATTCACAGATATTTCATTTTGATCTGCATATGTTTGCATTTGATATCATTTGACCAGAGATCTGTTTTGTTCATCTGCAAATACAGCAATAGCTGGCATTTGCAGGCAGGGAAGTTGTCGGATTTCATTAATTCATCAATTGACATTCGGAATTCATAGCTATGCTAGAACATTTACACCCAACATATTGGTTTTCTGTGTGTGAGTGTGTGCTGGGGTGCGGCGGAGAGGGGGGGGGTGGGTTTCGGATAATTTGTTAGTGCCCACGCAAAAGAAATTCCCTTGAAGAGTTCTGATTCATATAAAGCACCTAATGGCGCGTCTAAAATTTTGCCAGGTTGAGCACTCTTATTTGGTCAATTACCCGCTTATTCCAGCGCATAGCAGTTTAACACAGTGCTTACCATTACAGTGTTTGATGCTTAAGTTTTCTGTGCGAGCCCGACCTAGTACTGCGTGAAAAAAGACGATGTGCTTATGTAGCGATTAATGCAACATCTGGTATATACCGCTGCACAAATCGCACACAACACTGTACCATTTGAGGCTTAGTATTCTTTGTGAAATATGCCATTCCGGGAATAGCGCTTTCTGATGCAATTCCACGGGCTTGGTGTACCATTATAGTCTCATCACTACTCATGGGGTGTGGTCATTTACAGCAATTAAATCTTAAGATCAATGTGGACAGTGATTTGATATTTGTCTTAAAACCATGTTGATGAACGTTGTATCGATGTATTTTGGGTTGTTTGCAATACATTACTTTAATTTCAAGGATTATCCATGCGCGTTTTCTAATTCATCAATCACCCGTCATTATGTCAATTGCGGTCTACTTGTGCCCGTATGGTCAAGGTATGTAAACAGGAGCTCATTGGGTAATCTCATCGGGAATGATAATGATGATATTCTTTCGCTCATATGCAAATTCAGCCATAGGAGCGGTGCATGAATGATAGCTGAAGAACTGTTTGTTATTTTATATACATTATATACACTAGCAACCCAAATAATGTAAGAATAATATACTATACGGTTGCTGTACATTCAGTTCCTGCACGAAGATGGTGGTTACGATGCACGCCGTTGGCAACCGCATGGTGGAATATCTCGCTACTATAGCTAACGGAAAAACGCTCGAATCAACTCAGCTTCGTTTTCAGACACGTTGCGCTCGATATCGTAGCCAAAGTAAAATTGTCCATTGGATTAAATGGGCAATTATGTAGCGCATTATATTATGAATTAACGCTTGTAATTCACACATTTTTTCCGGCAGTTTACGTCAAAGTTTACAGGATAAATATTGTGTATTATCTACTTCCGTTCGTGATGCTACGGGTGGTACTGAAAAGAAATTCAAGTATTCCTTTTTGGAGGTTTGCCAAAATAAAATTACTACAATTAACGTCTTACAGTAAGTGCATATATTCCATAAGTGATAAGCACATATTGAAGTTTACAAAGGCTACAGTTTTCAGATCCTTAAGAAATGCCTACAATCAAGTGTGAAGAGCCGGACATATCGGGCGAACATTGCTGGCTCGTTTGGGTGGCACGAGAGTGCGTGAGATGATTGGCTCCTGGACTCGCGGCTATTGAAAAGAGCATATATGTTCCTGATGACATCATTATGCCAGTCGTGATATGATTATCCGTTCTGCGTTGAATGGATATTGACGTTTGCAATAATTCCAATTGCTTGTACTTTTATATGAAATAATATAGATGCACCACTTACTTGAAACTGTTTTACAGCAACTGAGAAATCAAGTCCGACAGACAGACACGTAGTCTGTTCCTCCCTGAAATAGCATCGCATATAGGTAGATTATTTGCGTTATTGTTGTGGCGACGGTTTATTGGCAATCACGACTACCAACACAAAATAAAACCACCCGGAAAATGACAACAACATGACATCTAATTATCTAAAACAAGGGTCATCGAATCTCCGATTCTTCTATCTTAGTTGGCAATTGTTAAGATCGTTACTGACAGAGAATTTGCTTTGTGCAAGCTACGGATGTTTATTTGCCCGATATGAATTTATGTTGCCCTCAAGATGCATAGCTCTTGCCCGTGAAGTGGGCAGGCAGAAATCAACGACGTCACAAGGAAATGTTACAGCCATGCGGGGCCACCCCTATGTCGGGCCATAAGTCTGCCTGCAAGCATTATTGCTGTTGCCTAAAAACTAAAACACAAGCCAAGCTATGTAATCATTTAAATCGTATTTATTAAAACAATGGAGGTCTTAGTCGAATTTCATATCAACAATTTCAATAAAAGGTAAAATTATAGTGATCCTGGAAGGGTCACTATAACCTGACTACAGCACATGCCAATGCACTTGACCATTATTAGTGTCAATTATTTGAAACTTGCCGATATACATGTAATTTCTGTAGACAACCCTACGAGTCTGCGTAAGACAATGTGTACGCGTAGACGTTCTGATATATGCGATACGATAGGATTCAAATGGACATAAGGTATAAATATAAAAATACATATATATATATGTATATACATATACATATATATATTTATATTGTATATATATATATATATATATATATATGTATTTATATACATTTTTATATATATATATCTGAACTTGAATATAGGTATTGTTATATGTATACACACACACTTATTTTATTTACATATTTATATATATATATATATATATATATATATATATATATATATATATATATATATATATATATATATATATATATATATATATATATATATATATATATATATATATATATGTCGTATCGCAAAATGTGGTGTGGTGATGTGCGATACGCGCTTGAGGATGTTAATGAGGGAAGACGAACATCAGACGGAGGGATTAGAATAAAGTTAAATTTTATTCATTACTATGACTTAAGAATTTAAGACAGAGCTTTGCCTCAAAGAATTAACAGAGCAGTGTCGAGCCCGTAGGACCAGGGTAGAACTGATTGGATTTTTAATGGTTAAAACGATTCCCTCGGCCACTCAGGCACACTATCCCGATTCTCATTGGACATGCCTGGTCAGAGGACTGGTTATTAGGTATGGGGTATGTGTGAGGAGAGGGGCGGGTGGCAATGTGACACGAAATTAGGTCGTGGGCATGACTGAGAAGGACAGTTATGATGATGGACAAGATTGTGTCATAATGTCCTTTTGACACTCATATATATATATATATATATATAATATATATAGATATATATATATAGATATATATAGATGTATTGTATATATATATATGGCTATTTGCATATATATAAATATAAAGATTTAATTCTAAGTGATATATATATATATATATAATATATCAATAAATATATATAATCAGGTATATATACTGGATATATATCTAGATATATATCGTTATCAAGAATGGCTGTCTTTATATTCTATATCATATATATATATACTATATCTCTCTATACTATATACTCCCTCTATATGCATATCTCTCTGCTATATCTCTCATATATATATATAATATATATCTCATATTCTACATGCATTTATATCTTATTTATATCTATACTTTTTATCTAAAGTTATATAGTTATTATGATGTCGTGGTAACATATGCAATAAATCAATGTTTGATATTAATTATATATTGAGAATATAACAATTATTTATCTTGTGACTGCCGCACAGGAATTTGTCAAGCTAAGCTAAACTTTTTATTGCATTTAATGCTCAAATTTACTCTGTGCGTCCGATAAAGGGCTCTCTTTTCACGCCTCCAAGGATAATTGACATTATCGTGGAATATTGATCTTGCTCTTTTCATTTGTTAAAGTTCTGTTTGTTTTTTTTCATATTAACCTCTTTTCCTCTTTCTTTTATAACAGCATAATTAAGCCGACATAGTCACATGTCCGTAGGATCCTCCTGTTATCAAACATCCATTCTGGTTTTTTGTTGACATATTAACGCCATCATCAATCTGTGATTACCCACCCCCTTGCTCCAGGAACTTTTGTTGACAGGTTTAACACCCCATGGGTAGACGTGAATATGAACTAGTAATGAACTTGTACGGGTAGAGGTCTGACGGTTTTGTCTATTATTTACATATACATCTGTACGAAGGCTTGCATACAGACAGTTTGCTTGCTGGTGCTAGGAAACATCTTGGACAAAAGATAAAAGTTCCGTTACCAGCCTGCTCTGTTACAATAATACGAGATAACTTCGCAGCACCAGACTATCAAGGATTCCTCTACCCTCCACTCACCTAGGACTTGTCTTTATACATGTGGAACCTTCTCTGGTGTGCCTCAATGGCTTGTCGTGGATCTGCTCGCACTGCATCTGCACACATTGAAGGCGGTGCTTCTGTCTTGGACAGGGTTGGCTCATAGCAAACCAGCAAAAACTCTGCAACATAACAGAAATCAAGTCACAGCTTGCACACCAGTATGTCCCTGGTAGCCTTATATCCCCATGGTAATTGAATTTGTTGTCGTTTACATTTTATATATCAGTAAAAAATATTCGCCAAATAATGCCTTTGTTGCTACTTTAGTGACAACATGCCCCTGCTTAAACTTTGGGTATCTTAGCTTGGAGGAACACAGCTTAGAAATAAACCTAATGACTCCGTTTCCAATAGATGGCGATGCAGATATGTAGGATTAATTGGTTAACGCAGATTGAATCCGCGAATGCTCTTCTGGAGGCTGCTGCTGCTCTGCACCTCATAGAACAGTTTGGACGAGGAACTGGCTCCACATTAGCATCTCCACAAACAATCCTATTCCTCCCTAACATCGTCGAAGTCCTTCACAGTATGATAAACGAGCACTTTTGCAACTCTCATTTTAGCATTTAACATTAGTTCTCCACAAAGAACAACTTCAATGGATTACATCTGCATTCCTCCCTAATCCATTGCTAATTACAACTTCAACATAACATTGGAGCATGAAGTTGTGGAAATGTCATCCGTTATGGATTTCGTTTACCTATGCATGATTGGACGTTTGACATGATTGTAATCAACAGCTTCGTGATAAACCAAACCCATTAACGTTGAATGGATAATCGAGAAGTCAATATGCTGTCCATATGTTATTTATTGTCACATCCACCTTGTGATGACTCTGTGGTATTGAGTTTCACGTATGTTTCAGCGACAGAGATAACTTAACTTGCGGACAGGGATTGCTACCAAGGTAGCAAGCGGTCGATAACATTTAGGAGTCTCTTCTCACATTTCACAATCAGCATCGTGTGCCACAATGACAACATCATGCGACTGTCAGCCGTTATATTTCATCATTAATTCATTCTTTGTTTTCAATATATTTACTACATTTGAAAACGGTGACTTTCTCATTCTGGACAGTTTGCAATTGGCTTTGTGTTGCCTATTTCATATCATTGATGACAATAGCATTGCACAAATAGAAGAATGTCCAAATATATATATTTTTTATAAGAAATAGCGCTGTCGTAATCCATGCTTTGGCCAGATGCACGTGCTACTTTCCACAATGCTGTTCCATATGCATTCAATATCACTTGACTCATCGCCCAATCAGAGAAAGCCATGTGATATATCATTTTGCCGATCTTTTGTGGCTTTGACATGGATGGTGTGTATTTATACCGAGTGTGAACCATCTGGTGACGCGAATGGCTACGTAGTTTTAGTCGGTCTTTTGGGGAAGCGGTCAGCGGGCACACGCTGATCTTATCAATGTAGCACTGACACTTTGAATCATATTTAGTCACAGTTACTTGATAACAAAAATTGCCGGGAATGTTGACGAGCATACAATTTAGATCGACGTAATGGTTTCATAGTTTCTCAGTGACTAAAAACCTCTTATTTCCCGCTGTGATAGCTTGCTCTGGCTAGTCAATATAAACAAAACTGTGACACATTAATTTATCTGCATAGCCCTAACTTTTACATGTATCGAATAAAGACAATTTTCTTAACCGAGATTTGTGCCGAAAAGGGGAAATGTCATAGCAGTTCCAAAGATGAACAAAGCAGGGTTCCGATTGCTGTAATGTAACGCGACAACTGATAAACAGATTTTGACAGCCAGCTTGTTAACATATATTATTAGGCAATATAACTACACTGGGTCGAAGTTGACCGCAAAGTACAGAAGGAACATTTTTTAAAACATGGTAGTCGCAGCAGTTAACTGATATTGGCAAGTGCACGGCAAGCTGGTGGCCGTTCGCGTTCCATGCATATATTAACGCTCTGTTTACCGTTACCTATTCCCTACAACAAGCACCTATGCGGCAAACTAATCTCAACTATATATATATATATAGATAGTATATATATAGATATAGATATATATGGAGATATATAGATATATATATTATATATATATAGAGAGAGAGAGAGATATATATATATAGATATATATATAATATATCTCTATAGATATATACATATATATATATATATGTATGTATACATATATAAACTATATATATATGTATATATATACCCATTTATATATATATATATTTATATTATATATATATTTATATCTACACACGCACATGTATATATATGTATATATATATATAACTACATATATATATATATTTATATATATATATATATATATATATATATATATATATATATGTATATATATATATATAGCTGCATTACTTTGCCGAATAGATATATATATATATCAACGTATTGTACATATAAGGTTTGCTGTTTGCTTCTAGCCTTCGCTTAATACATGTTAATTACTTCTAAGCAGTTGTTGAATATTATCCATGGGCAATGTATTATTGAATTATATCGTATCATAGCGATACATGCTTATGAAACCCTGAGATATTGAAAAAGATGAGCATTTTGCTTATGTTAATTAGTTAAGGTGATTTCATAAACAATAGTCCTTTATTTCTGCAATGCGAAAAAATTATGAATGAAATTAGTGTACTCTGCGATATTAATTTGAGATATTTAGCTGGCCTTAGTAATGGAAGTAATAGATAATATCGGCTGTTTGCAGTGGCAAAACATAATGATTAATGGTTGGGGTTATGGGTATCGTCATTCCAAATTGAAGCTATATATATCGGCACACATTTCAATGCGTCTGCATTTTCCACACTAAACATGGAGGCTGCCAACCATCTGACTGCTGGTGTTTTCTTACGACGATAGGAACTTTACAAGAAAAAATGTTTTCTCTATTGTCACAGATGATTTTCCAAAGTCTGAAATCGATGCAGCTACGATGTGCATGTTATAAATTACTATAATTTCGTGCTGAGGATGTACAATTGTATCTCCTTTAAACTCAGCCGGCGGTTTCCTGTCAATATTGTAATTTTTATAATGATGGATTATCACTCGGCAATATTATAACGTCGATTAGACCTTCCTGATCAGACCTGTCTATTGATACAGATATGGAATGTATTGTTTTATATAGTTCCAAGTAATTATGCTCCAATAATGGCACCAAGGCACATACAATGCACATAAAGTCACATCATTTGGAACTATTAAACAGAATTAGAAATCCATCGCAAGGTCTATGTATGAAAACTACCATGATTAACAAACTATTAGTAAGATTGTCTCGTAGCGTACGCACTATTTTGCTCTTGCTTGCTAAATGACCCTTTAATGAAAACCAATGATAGAGCAGTTTAATTATGTTGAATAGTATATTTATGAAGTTTATATATTCGCTCACATGGTTCATGCCAGAATCCGGTCAAAACTGCTGATATCAAGCATCCAAATCATGGCTCAGCCAAGAATGGCAGCATTTCCTAAATTTGATACTCCTGTCACAAGATGGCCTAAGTGGGTTGCCAGAATAGACCATCTGGTTGCAGCCTCAGACATAACGGATCTTACGCGCAAGAGAGCTATGTTCTGCACTTCGCTGGCTCTGATGTGAATGATATCTCCAAAGTTTAAGGAAATACAAGTGTGGCCATGCCTATTAAATGGATGTTGAGGCGCTATAAGTTCACTTTGAGCCTCAGAAGAATGACGATAATGAAGTCTATAATCCTCAGAAAATGCACCAGGACTCCTTTTAGAATGTATTGATGAAGATACATCGAGGCTGATATTCGACAAGTGACGCATAATGATGCACATACATTTCCATCCTAAAACGATGAATATGTCTTTAAATCTCACCAAGAGTCATCGAATCGTCTAGCTGCTCGCGTTCAAGTGGCGAAGACGCCAATCAAGCTGCTAGTCGATTTAGGCGCGTCAAATGGCAAGAAATGAAAGGGATAAAGTGAATACGAGTGGATTCCTCGGCTTGTTGCATCGAGGTGGAATTGTCATCATAAAGCTGATAAGGAGTTTGTACATATCGACTGGAATAATTTCTATAACTTGACAGGGTTGACGAGATCTGATTTGGGGATCACTCGCCAACACTTGCATGGCATGTCGCGACCTAATGATTCATCAGGTACTTGATAGTCCCCTCTTGGTAAAATACTGCTCTGGCTTGTCACTGTCTTTCTGTAGACTGTTTTAGTTCCGTTGAAGATGTGTTTGGTTGGAAGCATAGGATTTAATATAAGAATTGCAGCGAAAAAATATATTTACCATTAACATTCACCAGTCCTGCGTTTCCGGGCCGAGACAGCATCAATAATAACAGGCCATCATGCCAGGACCAATGCTGTCGTTGGGTGCCTCGTTTTCACGGTGTATTGGGTTCATTGTGCCAGTGTACTGATCCCCCAGTAAGCCTGCCATCAGGCATGTATTACTTTTGGTGTTGTGATTCTCTCGCTTAGGGCTAGTTGGTAATTATATTAAGCTGTATTGTTGGTTAACAGAGAGTCAAGTCCAACAAAAGCACAATGACAGAAAACCATGTACCATTTATCACTGGCTTAGATCGAGTGAGGCGATGAATAGACAGTAGTTTCCCAAAAGCAGTTCTATGTGTAACGTATGTGGCATGACTCATAGCACCATCTTAGCTCGAAATACGGTCTGCGTAGCTGCAAGCATTCTTTGTTATAATGGATGCTACGTTGTGTCATTCCAGAACTACAACGCGTATGACACGATGTATTTCCATTCCAAAACAGACGTGTATATTCAATGGAAAAGGCAGTTTACTACGATGCTTTCCAAGAATGCTGTAATATATCGTCTTATTAGTAAGCACATTGGTATAAATGGTAAACAAGTTCGTATAACACGGCAGAGAACGTACTTGAGACAAACGCAAGTTTTCTACAGATCCTTACATTTCACAAATATGGAAAATAGAGCGTTGCTAGAGGCAGACTAGTGCCCCTAGACGAACGGTTAATGTTAATATCTTGCACTAGCTATTACACAGATTTATAATGCCGAGATTCGACTAAAGTCGTGCGATGTTTTATAAGCTGACAATATTACCTATTAACTAGACCCGGTTAAAAGCTTCCATATGGAGATGCAATTTTATTGAGAATACACCTCCTCTCGTTAACTCTTACGACTATTAACCTATATTAAGTATGCTGTAAAGCTATTTTGGGAATGACAATGTTAGTTCACTTTCATCGACACGAAAATCTCTAAACAACATTTCACACTGTTGATACGATGGGGTAGAATTCCTTGCGCTCTAAAGAAAATTAATAATGTGAAAATGGATCATCGTTCATAGCGAATGAGGAGTGATTCCGAGAGTGAGTAGTGGCCGTCATCGCAATCTTCAAAAGAATATCCCCTTAATGGTTTCCTACAGATAAGCATGTACATCTGTTACTAACTGAGTAGGTTGTCGAAAGAAAATTCACTGATATAAATGTGGATTCCAAAGAGACAATACTAAACCAACCATGCAGTAAGTGTCCTAAGGCAATGATCTTATAATTATTAAACGGTTCCTGTAATTTGCTTATTTATCTTCCACACCAATGACACGGTCAGCAAGATAGTTTGGCAATAAGTGCCGTGTGCAGTAATCGGCATACACATAACCTTGAAGCATCAATCTAAGAAATGTATCGTGTGTTATTGACGCGTACCGATGCAGGATATGACGTTTTCTTTGCAGAAACTGTGTGATCATTCAACCCGAATAAAGCTGAATAATCATGGAATCACTAGGCAGCAATTGCGATATCTATCTGCACTCCGACCTTTTGATGGCTCAATGGTATTCAGTTACACATAATTGATGGATTATCTCTCGAACATAATGTCCCATGAAGCCGATGCAACTGATGACTGGATAAAAATGCTTAGTCGTATCTATACCACGGCTTAATCTCCAATATTTTAACGTCAAGTCTTCGGATACGATCAGTCCTGTTTATTGATGATCATTTCCCGTTATCGCTGCGTGACAACGCTGGCGGCACAAATACTGATAAGCTCATGAAGAACAGCACCACTGCCCCATGCTTATTGACAGATCCATAATATTATGCCTTAAGAAGCAGAATCTAATCGTCATCTAACGTTAATGGCGAAGTATACAGTGACTCCGTGGAAATTGCTTTTGACATCCTATTGTGGTGCGGAATTTGCAATGACGTCATGAATTATGCTGAATGGTTTCATGATGTAAGCATTTCTTGGTAGGACCAGTTAGACAAGCAAATATTACTTTGATATCTTAAATGTCTCGATATAATACTCCGATGAAGCTATAGATGCACATTACATGTGAATCTGTTCAGCAGCATTGGGGTGAGTCGTTCAAAGTACATCAGCATCAAAATCATACTACTGTAACAATATGAATAGTTGAAACTGTAAATCAAAATCTTGCTCAATCGACCAATACTTTGGCATAATATGTACTGATTTTGTCTGCAGCTCATGTACCATACCTGATGCTAATCTCTTGTATTGATGAATACATACCCTGCAGCATGTGGAGTAAAATAGAGACATATGTTTTTGTTTATACATTATCAATATAGGTTTCAAATTCTAAACAAATGTGGTAAACCATATAACCAGAAAACAATCAATAACCAAATTTGTTTCTCCATGCTGCATTGTTTCTAATATGTTATCTATACTGGTTGGTGTCAATATTTATTCGTTCATTACAATGCAATAACATACGGATCATTCAGTGTTACCATCACATTCACAGTTCTCGTCCCGGGAAAGAGTAAAAAGATAGTTCAATCACCTTGCACTGTCTCTACGTACTCATTGGCGAGCACTTGTGGTACAATGTTATCGGATATGAAGAAAATTTTAGAAAAGTAGCAAAGTAGCTCTCGAATAGGTTGTGTTATTGTCTCCCGAAATGCAGCCAGCAACACACGCATCTCGTACGCGCTACAAAGCGCGGCCAGGACTTCCGTAAAATATTCTTCTAGCTTGGGAATGTACTGGAATGCCTTAACTGAATTTTGCTAGGGGTCAATTTGATTAAAGATGTGGTTCATAAGCAGCAACGTGTTTAACATACGGTTCACAGAGAAGCAAATCTATACCTTCATCTGGTACTAGTGAAGCGTATCAAAGCCGTGGCAGCGTCAACAAATTAATGGCCACCATGCTATGACTATTGTTGTTGTTTGGTCACCTTATTGAGAGAGTGCTCTTATCTTTATGCAGGCACCGATCTACGAATTATTTCGTTCACGATACATTTGCTTAGTCGTCCCTGTGTAACGGTCCCCCAGTAAGCCCCAATCGGGAATTTATTTGTTTTTGGAACATGGCGGTCTCACTAATCGACTGTTGGTAATAAGATTGAGTTGTCTAACTACGTACAAGCAGGGGTAATATGACGTGATGTAAAACCATTATTGCCTCGTATAGAGTCGTTCGACTGTCCGTTATTTTGCTACGGCTGTGAAATGTGTTATGTGTATAGAATGACACATTGAACCATTATAGCTCAGTTGCTATATAAATGTGAAGCGGTCAGCGTAACATGTGGAAAGATGCATTACCAATCCAATATATATATATAGTATATATATATAAACGGATGCTATGAAGCGCCATGTATATGAGCATATATTCGTAACATGTATGTAAAGTATGCATTACCAATCCATGTATATATATAAATGCACCTGTATAGATGGTCATTTTTAAAAATATATATTTTAGCTATTTATATTATAAATTTATGGCCACACCGATATGTATTTCTATAAGTATAGTCAATAAATAATGTATAGCTTCCAATGCTTAAGTCAAGTGCCAAATGATTCACAAATGGCATAAGTATATAGATAGGATATAACGCCAATCAAGAAAACATCACCATGTGTCACTATCACGTACAAACAACAGATAGAAGCAGAGCTATCTTGGAAAATAGGTCATATCCATACTTTAATTCTTACATATGTGATTCACGATTGTAAAGTAAACGTCAGTATATATATTGCTACTAGACTCCCATTTAATTGCATGATAGAATGTCGACAATCAAACAATAAAGCAAATGGCTTAATCTAGGATGATGAACCAACATGATCATGAAAATTGTATTTTAGCGAATGACGGAAACAAATTGGTCGTTTGCCTTTATCCATTCCCTGACCTTGCTAATCACCGCTTAAAGTAATCGGGTACCATTCTTGCAAACCACACGCCATGTCTTATGCTGTAGTCCATCGTCTTAAGTGCATATGGTAAATTATTTATCATGGAAAACAATAGCGTCTTAATTCTTAATTTTGACGAGTTGAGAATATCCTAGAACCCACTGTTGACCCTGGGTAAAGGGCAAATGCTACCATTTCGTCATGTCGGTTTAAGATCCTTAAACATTGAAAATGTCTACATTTGTCGAGAAAAGCACCGGGAAATAAGCACAGTTTGTGACATGGTTTTATTTTCCGCTTCAACGCCGATATTATGTCCTTAAAACGGCTTGATTTAGCATACCCCTTCCGTCCACATTTCAATGACATCGGTAGATTGATGGTAGTGTCCCTACTTTAAATGTGAGTTGTGAAAGATCTAAACCGCAGAATGATCTCAATAAGATTGATTTATTACTTATGTTTATTAGTCACTAAAAATCTAAAATCAAGTAATTATGTTGTTAATCATATTAACCCTGATTTTAATCTGTTGATTGATATTGATTAACAATATATACTAATCGACGTCTGCGTTTTGTATGGTGATATAAGTCTGAATGACAATTTCATGAATTAATACATTAATTCTCGTAAAGCACCAATGCGCGCGTATGCTTCTCATCTTAGCCACCTACTTATGAACTAAATGCAATGTGAGTGGCTCTATAGCAGGCTATAGAAAACGAACATATATTTCGGTCACTGTGGGTCATTAAACGGTATATTGCATCATACGGTTATCCCTGGGCAGTCAATACAAGTATTTCGACGGTGATAAAGTATTGCCGCTCATTTATATTTCGTTGAGTCAAGTAGATTTTACAGCCTCTGAATGTAGATGGTTGTACAACAACAGTGATCTTTGATATTCCATTGGGTCACTGAGATTTCCCTCAGTAAAACAGCTTATGCAGAACTTCAATGCGTTGATCTACGTTGATCACCAAAGCGTAATGTTCGACTTGCTGGTATTTGATTATGGCTCATCAAGATCATTTGAAATTGCGTGCGAAGGAGGCCTTCTTTAGTGCATACATGAATCACGCTCAAAGCTAATTCCTGAACCCTTGCCGACCGTATGCTGATTTGCTATGCATGTACAACTATTCCTACCAGGGTGCGGCCGTATCGAGCTAAAGCACACGGTAAAAACGGCACTGTCCATGGCCAATTATTATCAACTATATTGAAACATATGCGCACTTAGTTACAGCTTTACCACCTGCAATTCTGATTTAATCAGCCTAAATGGTAATTAGAACACTTTCGTAGTTTTGTCCCTGCCATACAACCCGATGTTATTTAACTTTTTAAGCAATGAAGTAGATACAATGAAGCTACGTAGCATAGATTTAGAGTCTTAATGCCGATACAGCCTGACTTATCGGAATGGCTTAACTGTGTTTCCTGTATATTATTGAGAGACTTTGTCGGCTACTGCCATTGATCACCCAATGATTTTTTGTACGGTCATTAGTTGCTGAATGTTTATGCCAACTGTCCTTCTGAAGTAAGCAATCAAGCATGTATAGGATTTTAGTCCATGGCGGTCATAGTAAATGGCAGTCTGTAATTAGATCGAATGGTGCTGGCGAGAAAACCATGTATATGATTAACCTTGGAATGATACCGAATCATTTACTGAATAGGGGCTTAAATGGATAATCACGGTTAATAGACATCGGTTCGTGCCAACGGCAAGGTAATGTACCGTGTGTATGGTTGTGTAGCAGTTAATGCAGACAACG
The DNA here is from genome assembly GCA_034190875.2 of Urechis unicinctus. Lineage (NCBI taxonomy): Eukaryota > Metazoa > Annelida > Polychaeta > Xenopneusta > Urechidae > Urechis > Urechis unicinctus. The sequence continues at coordinate 46,453,643 of CM067358.1, read as the reverse complement.
ATTCAGCAGATTTGACGCTGGCCTGATGTTGATAAGGAATGCTTTATTGGCGCTTACAACAGTCTACATATTGGGAGCAATGAGTAAATTTGCAGTGCATGGAAGGAGGTGGGGGAGGATGGGTGGGGGGGGGGGGGGGGGTAGAGCGATCTATGTTAGTCCATCTCTGTTTCTTCATTAATCTGAAGCATAATTAATTGGTGATATAGCAAGTACGGATATTAAACCCCAATGAAATCATTTTCACTCGCACTGCAAATAATTCATGTCCTGGTCGTGATGATTTTGCGAGCTGATAAGGGATTAAGATGACTGCTTGCTATATAGAAGGAACAGGAAGCATAGGATTCCAACACGCAATAACGCGTCAATCAAGTGCCTGTTGGGGGTTTAATCTTCCTTGAAAATAGGTTATGTTGGTTTGGTTGGTCCAGCCTTGTTGTTTGCAACCCATTACAGCAAACAAGTTATCATTAAAACAGGGCTGGCCACCCCCCCTCCCCCCCCGCTTATTTGCTGCATGCAAGACAAACATAATTTCGCAGATGCATTGTATTGCTGCAAAACACAGATGATGTAACTCAAAAAGATTTGTGAGAAAATAATACAGGACAGATCTTTTTTGTTAAGATTTTTATTTTGTTCATTGTGGGCATGACATTTGTTTAAGAAAATTAAAGTCACATCTAGCTTTTTTATTGTGCCGGTTGATAAGTACGCATTTTGATGAGCGCGATCCTGATGAGTTATATATAAAGTATTGCTTTTATCATTTTGTTGGTAAGTTTTTGCTGTTCCTTTTGCTGAGTCATCAGCTTCAATATGTTTAAGATAGTCGAAAAGATTAATCTCACCTGTTGTCGTCGTCTTTTCTTAAAGCTATGCTTCTTGTACCGAGCCGACACGGGTTAAAGTGAAAAACTAATTACTCCAACTTTTTGTTACTGTAGATAACTAGTTTTTAAGGGAACGACAAATAATTGCTGTGTTGGCAGGCCTTAAGCTGCTCTTGTATTCATCCGCCGAGGCTACATTCAATCAACTTTAACAAAGCGGATACGGGACATGTGTGACGAAGAATGTGCGATTTAGATTATGTAGCTATATCAAGATTAAGATTTGTGTGTGCGACAGGAAGGTGATTACCGCTTGTTTAACCAAATGTTGTGTTTGGCTTGCCGGTGCAATATAGTACTGACTACATTTTACCGTATCATCAATGGGTATTACGACTATTGCAACTATCCCTACCATTTCCGTTTCTAATTTTTTAAACACCCAATTTGATCACTAATCTTATGCCGATATTTAATTACTGACCGTGTGGTATTACTGGCATTGTTTAATGACTCAATGCCATTAAAGATGAAAGAACTAACCGCACATGAGTCAGAATTGCCTCATAGCAGCAACAGGTCTTATTTTTCATCGAACAGTAGTGTAAAAATAAATTAAGGCCTGTATATGGAATATTTGCTTTCTTTATGAATACCTATTCCTAGCAACAATTCAAATTATATGTCATCACATTCTAATGCACTAATTATTTTTCTGCCCCGATAGCAATCCACCAAAGAAATAGTCACGAGGCGGAAAGGTGTGCGCGCTTCTGACAGACTAAGATAATACGAGACATCATATTATTAACTGGGGTGTTATTGGGAAGTTAAATATTCATCTGTCTGGATTTCTGAAAGACATAGCTAAAGCCAGACATACAGTAGGTGTCCCGAGGCCATATTTCTTGATATATTGCTTTGTCCATCCATCTCACATTTCACTGTCAAAGCCAACATATCACCTCGTGCACTGAGCAGTTGTCTGATTCATCATAGACTGGCGGAATGCAGAAGCTTAAATTTCAGACAACTCATCCTATTAGCTTGCCAATGGATTAGGTTATGTTGGTCTATAATGGAAAAGGAACCCAATGGACAATCTGTTAAACAGCTAACTTAAAAACAACTATAGGGTATCAATGAATGGTCAGTGAGTTATTCATCCGCATCCGCATCTTGTGCTAGCTCATTAACATGGCATTCAACATTCCCATCACATTACTTCGTGTGGTTCCAGTGGACAAATGCTGGCGTAAAACGGGCCATAAATCACCCGGACCACTTTCTACACAGCTGAATTATCATCTCGCTATTGCCTGAGACTTTCTATGGTGTACATTTCCAGAGTATATCTTTGTTAGTACCTTCGTAAACTTTTCTAACCGTAGATTTGCAAATTTGTTAATCAAGTGACTTGAATTACTTTTTGCCATTGCTTAGAGAACAAGCAAGAGTTCAAGGCGTTAAATAATAATAAGGATATGCGGCATGTTAGTAAAAAGATGTGTCGTACTTTCCGCTACAAAGGATATCTCCACACACAAATTGCGTCAAATAACGATGCATATGTAGTGTATTATTTTAGTGGTCCCCATGCAGAACATCTTTCGTCGGTAATGAATCACAAGTTTGTTTAGTTGAAATGCCAGAATGACATTCTATCCGATACAGAAACAATGACGTCTTATTTTCCATCTGTTGTTCTCTCCTCTTGTCACCAACATTCCTCAAGCAGCCATATTTGTGCTAAGTAGACGACGAGATTTGTACAGAATCAATATCCATTTGGTTGCAACACTCAGTATGTTAAAAGTAGGGAAAGCGAGGTACGGACAGAAAGTAATGGGTTACTACAAAGGGTGAACGCCAATAATATATGATCACGCAGTCATATTGCTCGTCACGCCTTTTTCTACGATGATAAATAATGGGCAAGCCACAATTGGGTTTCAAATGTGCTGTTCCTGTACTAGCTTCACTTCGGAGCAATGTAAGGGATATCATCGTCTATTGATCTATGTTCGAATAACATAGTCTCGCTCGGATAAGATAATTTATTTTCATCTGAAGTCTTATTTTTAAAGAGTGACGTAAAGTCGCCAGGGACATAATAATGATAGTCATGCGTGCGTGTGCTCCAAATGCTTCATATGTTCCCTGATACTTTACGTTCTCTTGAACAATATGTTAGATGTGATTGAATGTTTCGTCGATATATAAAAAAGATGATCGGGCAACTGCCAGGCATAAAAGTCCCGAAGTCACATGTATAAAACGGATACATATCCACCTGATATAATGAGACCTGATGCTACTACATTAATACTACAAGGCAAAGCATTACTGGACGCTTTTCGCACGTAAAACGTTACATTACAGTTGTACATTAATTTTGTCCTAGGTTCAGCCTGATACTCCTGCTGGACAGAATCCAGTAAAATGGGAGTGTGTGGTTCTAATACATGCTACTGCATGTTGCATCTGAAAGCTTTCTTTGCAAGCCCTGTGGTGTACATGTAATCTCATTGATAATACTCAGCACAATAGATTATACCAAATATGTATAGTGGGTGATATCTACTTGCATATAGGCAAATAGCTTTATTGGCCTATAATATCAAGTTAATGAAGTGCTTTCGGTTAATAATGATAAGCAAGATGGTCATTCGATGCTTGTGGTTATGTGTCACGGGCGTGTGTGTCACTCAGTGGCATACTCAATGTATAGTCTGTAGGAGCGAGCCCTCTTAGCATAGCATTGAGCTGTTTGGGGACATTTAAGCTTCCCCATATTGTTAATTCGTCCTTATGAGAAGCCCGCGGTCTTAACTAAAGTTGATCAAATTCTTTTTGACCAAAACGAAGAAATCTTACAGTGTGGCAGGGGCAATTGTTTGTTTGTTGTTTGTTCGAAATATAATCGTTTTTCGCAACGTAGGTTATGTACGACTAGCAGTGAGTATATCGCTGAGGGTGGTCACTGCCTGGGAGGACGTCGTCCTCAGGGGAATCTTATACATCCCCTTTCAGAGATGGGACCGCCATTTTTACGTGATCATCCGAGTCATGATTATCCAGTCAGGTTGTCATACCTTGGAGTCGAACCCATAGCCCGTGGGTCAATAGGCGAGGCAGGTAGTAACCACCACGTCACTGGGATCGGCTTCAGAAGCAATAGAATGGCAAACCCATTTGTATATCTCTCTACAATAGTGCTGCTTTGCCAAGGAAACGGCACCGTTTGAAATGTCGCCATCAATGTTGTTATTATGAATGTCAGTAAATGAGGAATCTTGTTCGACCATTTTCCTTAAGTCAACAATCATGCCTGTATGGCTTTTTGATCCATGACGATCCATGTGTATGCGTAATTTGCCCTCGAGCGGATGCCCCGAAGCATACCATTGATTGATTTTGGTTGCCATTGACTTGCCAAAGGCTGGGTCGGGTATTCAGAAATAATAGGCACTTGCATTCGTTGAGGTTTGTGACTCATTTGACAACTGTATTGTGCGTGCGCACTCAAACAGGACTACATATTTCAGAAATCGCTGATGGCTTAAATATGGGGCAAGGACATAATTCAATAATGTTTTTGATTATCCCTGCGGTATGGTTTATTGATCATTCCAAAACACTCTTCCTGCGGTGACAAACATTGGTTATTGGTGCTTTAAAAAGTCGTTCAAGGTGCATGTACATTCAGCAATAGCTACAATAAAACTGATTAGGTGCAGATATCCCGTGCCAATGATTCCTCATAGTCTCTCTTAGCAAAGTTTCCAAAACCACCGAAAACTGCTTGTATCTTTCAAGTCTTTAGCTACATTTGGAACGTAAGGCATGAATAATAGGGTAGTACATATCAAATACATTATATATTTGCAAAATTATGATATTAGTGCCAATTTTCAAAACTGATGATGAATATATTCTGGAAGTAAGTCATTTACATAAGTAATTTCAGATAGTACCATCATGTAAAAGGGACAAAGAGATTCACTAGAGAAGAGTTGTACATTCACGGTAATACATGGAGCCACTGGTGACTTGCACAATTGGTCAAGATTTGCGATAACATATCAATCTCGAAAAGATAGTCTGAGTCATAACGTTCACTGCTGTACGGCGGATGGCACATCCACACCTCTGCAAGGCCCTTAAAATAGATTCCATAAACATCTTACCATATCCATGTTTGTAATTATTCGTTTTTAGACCTAATAACGTGGCTTTGATAAAAGTCAGACATTGGCAAAAAGGGTGTCAAATTGTTTGAGACGATAGTTATCAGAATATGCTGGGAACATACACACATTGCTGCGTCGATTAAGGAATGAAGATAAGTCTGCACCCGTTATCAGCTTTGCGAATTATTTTGCGTCACTTACACGGACGTTCTTTCACTCAAATTCACCACTCGCCGCCAATAGTTTATGACTGTACCTTATATGTGTACCTGACCTGACCTGGAAGCAGCGAATACACAAGCGTTTGAAGTGTACGTCGACCCTAATGTGAGAAGCCTTTATGCCAAGCACTTGTACTTCTCGTAAACATTTTCGGCCATTAAAGTTAAGGCCTGTGGCGTGTAGGAGTTGACTAGTTCACCTCTTCTACCTACATTAGTCTTTATTCTTTTTCTTTAACTCAAGGTCTCTGATAGCTCTCTCCTTAGCAAAGATTCCAAAACCACTAGATTTGATGTGCCGTGGCCTGCCCGACTCCACAATTTAGCGATTCAGAAAAGATTGATAATAAAAACATAGCAGAAACAGCATTGATTTTTAAAGAGCGCATTCATGTAGGGCAACGTACGTTAACCACTTACAAACACTATTGTCGGAAAATGACAATTGTGGATGGTTTGATTATAGACCAAAAACGTGAATTCCTTTTCTAATGCCTTTAAAGAAAGCATTTTTGTCATTCTCCAGAGACAACCCGATTAACGGATGTTGGGCTAGTAGCTTTGTAACTGGTTACATACTGTTGCAAGAAGATAATGGATTGTAAAAATTCATTCAAGATGCATATATTGAGAAACATTGCAAAAGTCCCGACGGTTACTATAACCTAGATTTCATCCTAAGTTTCGTGCGACTTTTCAGGAGGGTGATTATGATTTTGAGTCATCTTGAACCAAGTAAAATCGCGTTTCTTAACAATATTGCTTAATATAATACCTCTCTTCCTATAAATCTGCTTTGAATACCATAGCTCAACGACCCTAATGTAGCCGCAGTTTAAAAGCAATCTTTAACAAATGGCATTGGGGCTATTGACAATTTAAATATCTTCATGCTAATTGATTACTGTTTTAAAAGGAAGCTAAGTGAGTATCAATCTGGATATGCAGGAGACTTTATACTCAGACCAGGAATACAGTTAACGTCACCAGGTAATGATCTGGCAATACATTATGATGTTTATATTCATCTCCAAAAATATAATCGTTAACCAAACTTACACGAAAATGCTATCCCGCGATATGTTTTGAGAGGAAAACATAGCTTTGCATTAAATATCCGTGTACGTATCCTAAACCATCCCTAAAGTTAGCTCATAGACGTGACTATGATGGCATAGAAAATAATATAAACCGCACGATCAATCTCTTAAGGCTAAGATTGTTGTAATCATGGTCAAGCAGTTATCACACAGTCAATACGTGTAATGGTATCCAGACTATTATATTTAACAACGACTGGGCTGCAACTATCAACACGAGGCTAACCAGCTGACTATAGAAACTAAGGGATGCTTCTCATCTTACCCAACAATCGTCAATTATCAAAATCACAGCATCATATTATTGTTAAATTTACATTATATCCTAATAATTATTACTCGAGTAACAGTTGTTTGGGCTCGATTCCAAAAATGACGGAAGGCGTCTCTCTGATATGGCTGACCTTTTTTGAGTTAAGTCCTCAAGAGACGATAGTTAGAACATAAGATTAAACAGATTTTATTTCAAAATTGCAAACTTACCAGCATCGGCTGATGATGCCATTCAGTGTGTGTTCAGTAAGGTACTCTTGTGTTTTCGCTTGGAAAGTCATGCTCACCCTTCACCATATTCCTGTTTGTTCTACAGACGATCTTCATTAAAAACAGCCTTCCAGACTACAGGATTGAAGTATTTACCACGTTTAGATCGATGACGCTGCCAATCATGGATACTCTAGCGTCAACAATAAGCGATTATGCAACTAACGTCAGGCCCAAAACAGCATCGTAATGGTACACATAGACACATGTAAATGTTCGTCCGTTCTTGGATGAAACACTTATATCTGAGGTAAGTGCCATTTTTCCAAATGCCGTACCCTGTACAATCTGTGGTGGCTTACAGCTCCAGAAGAGCTGTCAATATATTCCGCGAATCACGCTCCTTATTATAGACAGTTTCACTGCTCCTCCAGTCCTATATATCGTTGATGCTTGTGATATTGACACATGGACTATACAGTTAAGTATTGCTTTTCCCACTCGACTGCGAGATCGACGCAATAAAGGATGACCGCTTGAGATTAACACAGGCGCCTGGTTTGCACAGTAGTACACATTGCGAACCACATTTTAGTCGATATCTGACGGATACTTCAGGTAAAAATTCAGCTCAGACTTGCGATTTAAATCCAATACGTCAAAAAACGCGTCAAAAGCACATATATTACTTTGTTCAATCTATAATGATCCGACAAAAATGAAATTTGTTTGGCAATCATTCTGTACATTATGATGTGACTCCGGTGATGCTCTATATTTAACGGGAACCTTCATCCACATTCTACACGCATCACAACCCCTTTTGCCAAATCAAACCACACAAGAAACTCATTTTACGTTGAACCGCGCTGCCAACCTCTTACTCTCGTCCACTTATCAGCTGCTAATATGTGATAATTGAGGATTGCGTCCCACAAATGCCACTTTCGCGTTTCCTGTGTCTCACCAACATAATAACTTGATTCCCATGGTGCCCGATAGCTTGATTTAAGTTTGTGCCTTTATAGCAATCTCTCAACAGAATAGCCCCGGGAGGGGGGGGAGGGGGTATTTCATTTCCCAGCATATAGAGAGGTATCTAGTTGGATTTCAGGTTGGATACCCAAGGGACTTAACTAAAGTCCGACATACTATCAACGTCCCGAGGCCATGATCCCATTTTAAATTGCTGTGCTAAGATTCTGCACTGTGTTCTTATGCCCCACTTGTCGATTTGCCATTTCAAGGCCAATATTGTAGCTTAGCGATGGTTCCATGAGCAGATAACCCTTTCAACATGGCTTTGAAAGACGCGACCGCATACACTTCAACATCACATATTAATAATAGGTCGTATTAGTTTGTCATGGACATGTCAATAAGTGAATGGCTGTCACATTTTGCTTAAAATATACAATGGCCAGACTTACATACAACACACTGATCCTGTCAGTTGTTCTCCTTGCCATGACCAATCGTGCTGCACATACTTTTCGAGCGAACAGTGGGTTTTGGCATCATATTTATGACATTTGGACTATATTGCTACACAGTTATTTGTATAAAGCAAAATATCAGAATGACTATCTATCTGATGCAGAACCGCTGGTTCAAGGACGCCGCATGCTTCAATCGTTAATCTCTCCACTAATCATGAACATTCCTCAAGCAACCATACTTCTATTATGCAGAGGATGTGGTTTTGACTTTATTGACGGGCAACTCGCTTCAAATCATGCAGTATGTAAGTTAAGGAAGACGAGGAGCGGACAGAAAGTTATGGGCTACTAAAATATGCTTTTCCTGTACTGGCTTTACTGCAGAACACTTTGGGGCATACCATTATCTGTTGATCTATGGCAAAACAAAGATCTGTGTTCAAGTATAAAAGATCGCTCTACGGTGCATATCAGTTGATCAAAGGCTCCGCATGAGGGTTGTTGGCCATAACTGTCGCGTTAGTGACATAATCTACCTAATCGGAGAGTGCTTGTTAGGGTGCAATGATGTTCGTTCACAATCTCGCCACATTTAACCTGAGCGAGTAACTTCTTCCAGCGCGCACGCACTGGACATAACTAATGCACAAGTAAACTTTTTCGTGCACGTGCATATTTATTCACCTCACGTCCAGTTTTCATTTAGCATTTTTGGACAATAATGTTCAACATAAACTCAATTATTGTAAGAAGCGAAGGCATTCTGTCGAGTACCCAAGCTGTCATCTAAAGGACCAGTTCGGTGCTGTTTTGTAATGCATTTACATGTCCTAAATGAACCATATGTTGATGAATTAGTGCTCCTGTCGAGGGTTAAGGTACATCGTACCTCACGGCTGCAGTGATCCCAGCCAACACTATTGAACTATAGCCGGATAAATTACATTTCCATGCTGCGACCATTTACTGCATTCACCAGTTGCCATCGTCATACTGCTCACTAAATACACATAATCCCTCCTTGGCAAATAAAGTCCGTCCCATGTGCCTATAAGACGATCAATTAGGAAAGCCTATAAGTTATTGTCTGTGTATTCCGATATACTGCAGGGATAAATCACGCTTTAGCAGTCAAGCCCGGATGTGCTTGCGCATAGACGTGCCGAACAGCATAATGTCGCTTGCGCACAATAACATATTTTGATCTGTAGCTCTTTCCAAGATATAATAAACATTTGTTGAGTGACGTAAATCCGCCATGAACAAAATATAGACATGCCAGCGTGCTTATGCTCAAAATGCTTCACTTGTTTCCCCTGATATTTCACGTTCTCTTTACAAATAAATTAGATGAGACTGTCAGTTTCGTCGTTACATAAAGAAGATGGTCGGGTAACCGTCAGGCTAAAAGGTTCAGAAGTCACGTGTATGAAACGGATCCACCTGATATACAATTGGGACTGATACTGCGACATTAATACTACAAAGCAAACCGATACTCAATGCTTTTCATTTTGTCCTGAGTTCAGGTTTAGTAATATAGCAGATATCTTACATTCCCTCAGATTATCTTGCCTGACAGAATCAGGTATAATGAGAGTATGTGGACATTATAATAAAAGACTGTGTGGTTCTAATACGTGCTGGTGCATGTTTTGATAACGTCGCATCTGAAAGCTTTGGTCGCGAGCCCTGTGGTGCGCATGTTATCTCATTGAAGTACAATAAATGTTACCAAATATAACTAACTGGTGGTATCCACTTTCACAGGAGTCACATCGCTTTGTTGGCCATAATATCTTCGTCATGAAGTGTGTTTTGGGGGAAAGGATATTTGATATGATAAGAGTACTCAATATGTGAACACACCACTTCTGAGCATCGTTGTGGTTTGGTGTTTTGCCTTGCAATAATGTAATCCTTAATGTGTATGCGTAGTCGGCTCGACCAAGGAGTGTATCCCCGAGAGCTTAGAACAACAGTCTTGATTAATAAGGATTTACAATGATGGCAATCAAATACCTTATGGTGATGGGCGACACGGGAAAAAAACCCCTTAAAACCTTACTTTTTATTTCATGGTGAACACCTGTCAGTTAGTCCTACCAGAGGCTGCTATGTCACCTACTTGTAAAGTATTACCTGTCTCTCAGCCTCGATCCTCATGCCATCTTGATGTCTTTAGCTGCCATCTCTAGGCCAGAGGTACACTTGGAATGTTGCTCGACGTAATTTATGTAATTTCCGTTCGAAATCTCGCATTTTAGTCAGGTGCAAAGGAACAAAAACGAATGAATCCATAGCAAAAGTTACGGTGATGTGAAGTACCAAAGTTGGATCGAAATTCCTTGACGCAAATTCTGTATTACCCGAGCTAGTATAAATGGTATAAGTTGCGCAGTGGTTTAGTACTTCACCGAAGCATGAAAAAACGTTATTCCTTGATAAGAATACTTAAATGCGGCCTATGCATTCGGTCCGATATACCGCGCGATATATGGATACAACTTTGGTGTCCCTAAACGATACTAGGTGGTAGTAAACTGTGGAATAAAACAGAAAGCAGAAAAAATCCCGGGACAGAAAGCGCATGGTTACTTGCGATATTCGAAAATATAAGTGACATCAATCTGTTGTCAATTGTTGCCCTTTAACCGAACTGCAACTAAGCCTTCAATCATTGAACACGTTATATATAGGCATGAATAAGTTAAACATGTGTACTTGTAATGAGCTTTGCAATTGAATACTTTTCATTCATATCCGGTTTTTCACATCTATGCGATGGATATTTTATTGTGTTGCAACGGGTGTTTATGCTCAGCCATTAAAACATCACTATGGTGACAAACGAGTAGACATTAACCATGCCACTAATATACTATCCAAATCATGTAATATCGACAAAGTTTATCTAATCAGATGTATGGCTTCAGGTCCGTTGAAGCGAGAGTAGTTTCCTGTCACATACGTGTCCGTGTTATACATTTATATAACATTTTCAACCCGCTTCGCATTCTTATATAATATGGCCGCGGTAAATGTATATGGTCTCACTATGCTGGATAATGTTTAAATGTTAATTGTCAGGTATGCTTCAAACTATAACGATATTTGAGAAATCGTGAGCGCGTATCAGATGTGGCTTTTGATTTAACAACTCAAGAGTGCAAGTCGCGTCCCCCTCCATGTCTGTATCACATATTACTGCTATCTTATATGTTTATAGCGCTATGATGTGACTCCTTGAAAGGGTATTTAAATTGCAAGGCAAATATACGGGTTAGTGGAATATCGGCGAAAATCGTGTCGCTGTAAATGGTCTGAATATAATGGAGAATGTTCATAGATTGGTGAGCGTGATGGAAAATAATCATGGCCGACTAAATGTGGAGGAAACGTTATTTTTAGTTCAGTAGTTAACTCGGGAAAATGAAAAGTTTTTGCAATTTTTCTTACGCGAACCACCATGTTCGCCCGTACCATCATTCTCTTGATCTGCAATACACGACAGACTTTTCAGCGGTTAAAATATAGTATCATGGTATGGGGCTCAATGCAACCAGTGAAACGGCCATATCCCACTACCCCACGCAGTGCTGCAGAGCTGCGCGCCATGACCTGTTAGAATCATCCTTCACACAATACATCCTACTTTTCTCGGCCTCCCTCTCGCTCTCTCCCACCACACCATGTTGTTCTCTCATCTCGTCCCTCTGCTGGTCCATCCTCACCTCGTTTTTTGTGTCCTCGTTTATCATTCTATCTCGGCGTGTTACTCCACATATGGCTCACAGGCAGCGCATCTATCCAGCTTTCAATGTCTACACGTGCTCTTTTTTTCGCTGCCCACGTCTCCGTTACATATAGCACCACTGGTCGCACCATCGTCCTATAGACCTGCACGTTATGCTTCTATCACCGATCACTATACCCACATTTCTCAGAGCGCTGCTAGTCCCTTGTTGTCCAGCGTGCACCTCTTCTTCTAGTTCTCTATTTTCTTGTAGCCCGCTGTCTGTTTTAGTTGTTGGCCATCTACGCGGACATCTAGTTGTAGGGCTGTCTCACCTCGTGCTACGTACATCACCTCTGCCGTCGCTCTGCTCATCTTCATGAATCTAGCAGAGGCTTAAAAAGATAATTAAATAGTTTGGACGAGAGTAATGATAAAGGTTCATTTTAAGTTGAGTGATCGAATAGAACAGAAGAATTTCTGCAAGATATATTTATCTTTCCTAACTACTCAAGAATATCTATATATCTCTAAAAATAACTCCGACAGGAATTGGACAGTGATATTTTCGATAATATTTGTTATAAAATTGCAGACTGCAACGTAGATGAACAGATGTTGAATTGGCTATTATCAACTGAATTAAGTCAATATATATCATATACTTTCGGAAAGCTTGCACATGAAAGCGGGCAAGTGGAAGTTATTTGGTTGTGATTCAAATAATGTTCATATACCACCCACATGGAAAATGAACAATATTAATTACCACCTCCTCCACATTATTACCTTCCTTCGAACAGTGAATACATATTTGGCGAGGATATTGTTCAGGTAGCTAGGCTTATAAGGTCTGGCTTTTAGCTTTGTCATTGATAGAATGCCTATGCACAATAAACGTGTATCTAGTGGGCAGTTGTGGTGGTTGGTGCTGTATTAACCTCGATCGCAGCTTCGAGTTGCAGAAAGAATGTGATACGTGATGGTGTAACACCACCTACCCTATGAAACGCATATCCTGTTATTTCCCAATTAAAATGACTATAAACCAATACTATATGTCACAGATATTGGTAAAATCATATCCACTCATATATTGCCTATTCGAATAATGTCTGCTCCCAAATGCCATGGCGCCGATTGAAAGCTCCTCATCACCAGACGGTGTTATTTCGTATGTTGATAAGTGAGGACCCTACATCCTGTACAAGCCATCTAGTCCTATGCCAGTTATCATACGCTCATTGCTTTTCGGCCCATGAAGGTTTTTAGCAATAGATATTTTGTAATTGGATGGATCGGTATTGCTGTCGATAAATGACCCATGTCTTCCAAAACATGCGGTCAGTTTATATTAAGGGCCTTGTACTGTTGGACAACCATGCAGAAACGCAACCGTGGATTCTATTTGGTAAATCATGTCCCTAAATATGGGTTTTGTTCAGCGATGCAGCTTGCAAAATAGGACAGTTTATCCGGAGACTGTTTTTAACAGCCGTTTAGGTACCTGTGAAACTGCTACAGAAGCGATTATCTATCATGTCATCCCTAAACACGTACCTCCTAAATATGTAGAGCTACGAGCTTTGTCACAATGAAAGTTATACATAATAATGCGATGCGATGCGATGCGAGGGCGTAGTCGATCCTACACCAACTCGGGACTCGGTCGCAGCTCTCCACTCTTCCCTGTCCTGCATTAGGGTCCTCATCTCCCCTGTGTCACTGAGGCCAACATCCCGCTGAAATGTGTCGATGAATGTGGCTCGCCACCGTTCCCTTCTGCTGGTTCCCTGACTTGGCTCTCACAAGATGGTGTGATGGGATGCCAGCTCCGGATGTCAAATGCAGTGGCCTGCCATATCCATCTTCCTCTGCCTGATCTGTATTGAGATACGCGAAAGGTCACCATACAGGTCATTGTTATGTACATGGTCTTTCCAGGTAACGTCAAGTGCCATGCGCAACATCCTGATATAGACATCATTTATCGATTTCTCTTGCTGTACAGTATGGGTCCATGTGTCAGCGCCGTAGAGCAGTACTGACTCGACTGTTGCCACAAAAGGTGCCCTCTTGAGGTCTTTGAGCTTGGCCTTCCACACCTTCTTTATTGAGTGTGCCGCACTCCATGCCATAACCCTCCTGACTTTCAGCTCTTTCTCTGACGAGGCGAAGTAAGCCCCGAGGTACTTAAAGTCCTCCACCACCTCAAGCACTGCTCCATCGCTAGTCCTCGACGCTGAAGGCAAGCACTTTTGTCTTTTTTGCATTGAGATGAAGGTCTATCGTTTTGCACCCTGATTCCACTGCTAGCAACAGCACCTGTGCTTTTTCTACTGTGTCAGATATGAGGCTAATATCGTCAACATAGTCGAGGTCAGTCACCATAACTGGTCCGACCCGCTGGCTTCTTCTGGGGTGAGTGTAAAGCCCAGTTGTTCCTCCTTGCCGTCAGTTGCCTGCCCCAATCCATGGCCAAGAGCTAGAATAAATAGAAAGGGGGCCAGTGTGTCGCCCTTGAGTACTCCTGCTTGTATATCGAAATACGGGATCTCACGATCTTGAGAGAGCACCTTTGCCCGAGTTGCTCTGTAACCCGCTGCAATTGCCTGGACCACCTTCTCTGGGATGCCATAGGCACGAAGAATAGATATTAATTTTCCTCTGTGCACGGTGTCGAAGGCTTTGCGGAAATCGATGAAGGTGAGCACTGCTGGTAGTCTTCCCTCCTTCACTCATTCCAGTATTCTCCTGAGCGCAATTATCTGCTGGACAGTTGTGCGCTTCTGCCAAAGCCATTCAGCGGAGTTCTGAGCAGGAGATCTAGAACAGGTCCCAATCCGTTGAACAGAATCCGGTTGTAGGTTTTGACGAGAAGAGGACTTAGGCTTAAGCCTCGATAGCTGTCCGTCTTGGTTAGGTCACCGTACTTGGGGATCGGAACAATATTAAGGGTGATCCAGAGTGCAGGTATTGCACCAGTAGCATATCCTGTTTTTTATGAAGCAGAGAGCGATATCATCCACTTGGACAAACCTCAGAACTTCTGGAGTCACTCCATCTTCACCGCAGCTCTTGCCACACTTGATGCGGCGCTTGGCTTTAATGTATTCTTTCGTAGATTTCGGAGATTGGACCGTCTGGTATGGGAAGTTCTTGATCGACCCGAGAGATGGGCTCATCTTCATTGTCTACCTCCGGTGGACTGCAAAGCAGCTTCTCAAAGTGTGATTGCCAGGCAGTCACTCTCTCCCTATCATTCTGCCCCTTGTGCCTGTGGTTCATATGTGCCTCCTCCACGTCTTTGATCTTCTGGGTCAGTTCCTGCTGTTGTATTTCTGCATTGATTTGGTACAGCTCTTGTTTTCTCAGCTTGTAGGCCTCTCTCCGCTCCTCTACTTTTCGATTTGCCAGGTAACTCTTGTACGAGGTCCTCATCTCCTCCCTTGCCTTCACGACCCTAGGGTCCAAGCACTGCTCCTTCCGTCGTATCCTGTGCCAGATATGCCTCCGCAGCTGCTTGGTTGACCTCGGCGAAGCGCTTGTACCTACAGAGATGTCCTCGACCTCCTGCAGTATTTTGAACCTGTTCCTGATCTCCAGGACATACTGCTGCTGATGCTTAGGGACCATCGCCAGCTGGATCCATTGGTAGTTTACCATATTCGCTATCTCCTTACGCGATGCCCACAAGAGGAGACGAATGGTAGCTGCCTTCACTCGATGGTCCGATTCCAGGGAGCTGAAAGAGCTGTAGGGCTTACAGTTAATGACACTCTTCCGCCCCTTCTTCCTAACCAGGATGTAATCAATCTGGTGTAGCGTCTCATCTTTCGACTACCAGGTCCACAACTTCCCTCTCTTCTTGCGAAATAGAGTGTTGGTAGCTAGCAGTTGAAAGTCCGCCATTATCTCTAGCATGCGTCTTCCGTTGTCGTTAGTGAGCCTATTGTATGTGAAAAGAGCATCATCCTCGCTCAGTCGCGCGTTGAAATCCCCTAGAGCAACAAGAAAATGATGCTCTGGGACACACTCAACTGTCTGTCATCCTCCCTGCACTCTGTCAGGACATAAGCAACGACGACTGTAAGGGCGGGATTACCCTGGAATGATGCTTTGATGATCCGGTCTGATAAACGGGTTACACCAATTAATAGCTTATGTGCCAACTATCCCTACGTCATTAGCAGCTGCTTGCGAGGTATTCCTCCATGCTGATGATGTGTATACTTTGTAACCGAGATCAGCGCTATAGAGATTGGTCTCACTAATTCTGTCCTTCTGATGAACCTGGCGTTGCTGTGATTACACAGATCTCAACACCTCATTTATTAATGTTCCATGCCATCTCACCAGTCTTCAAAGCAGGTTGTCCTTTTTCTGTGACACTCTTAGGAGCGTTGAGTGTCTGAACATTGAAAGTAGTCATTTTGATGGGCCGCTAACATTTCAATAGTTTCGCTGCTTGTCCTAGCCGCCATTCAGACGAGCCCCTGTTGGTTTTGGGGCACACCGTCATCAGGTCCGCCATGCGAACGCGGTTTGGTCCTTACAGCAACATGGCTCTTGGGGACTCCCGCCCCTAGAAGTATAGGATTTGTTTCATGCATTCGTTGCATAGTCCATTTATGGCTGGGTCCAGATGAGGAGTCACCGGGTCTCTCATCCGGGCCTGCGGTTGGCACACTGCTGCGCTCATCCACTAAGGCTTGGCCGTCACCTGTGTATCGGCCGTTGGGTGCGTTTACGTACCTCATTCTTCCTTGAAGGCATGAGACGTAGCCTTCTCTGCGCTGGCGGACCAAGAGCAGATTATGAAGTCCGCCGATGAAGATCTTACTGCTTGACCCAGCTGGGGGTTTGAAATCTGAGTTTTCCTTCTTCCAGGTGAGCTGCCGTCCAAGACTACGAGCCCTACCTACCCGAGTTGGAAATCAGAGTTTCTGTCTCCTAGGTGGACTAACTACCACGGTTAGCGAGCTCCCCTGCCTCATGTTTGTGGAAATGTGTAAGCAGTGCTCCCGGAGAGATAGTATAATCCACAGTATTAGGGGGAGCTCAAACGTATGTATGCTGCCAGTTAGGCGCAGTCAAGTAGTATATTAGTATATTAGTATATATAATAATAGCGGGGTGTAGCGGACTAGTTTAACAAACTGAGGTTAGTCTATCACACGGTATTAAGTTTGGTCCATTTAAGTAGTACATCCATACCAGCTGGACTGAATTGATATTGTGGAATAAGATGATGTCTGGCAAAACCTAGATCATTTTCTGACATTTACGTAAATCTTTGATAGCAGCCGCCGAGGTTCATCTGCGAGCAGCTTCACAAGTTCAGATATGTATTGGTGAAAATATGGGGCTTCTTATAACATCAGTGTGGGTTATAAGTAGCTACTATTTGAGGTTAAACACGCCGTCAAAGCATCATATATTCGTAAGCTCAAGCGAGCAAAGCAGCCTCGCTCTATCACCCTAACCAACCGATAACATCGTTATCTAGATAGATTCGTCATCCTATAATGCTGAATAGACATGACCTCCAATTACCTCCCGGGTTAACCTACCGTAATGCAGCTTGCAGACATCTTAGATATCGATGAATATTGCTGTGCTGCATGATGATTAGAGGGAGGTCCACATCAAGTAGAACCCTCTAACCCTGACCACGTCCCCAATGATAAAACATGCATTCTTTTGGTTTCATGTAAAAACATGCCTCTTTTTCTCATCAGGTTTTGTTACGTGATATTGGGTAATCGGATAGCTTGCGCATGCGTAGAGCGCCGCAGCTGCAAAAGTCAAATCCAAACTAACATAGTACTGCTACAAATAGAGCAATTAACAAGTATTCATTGTCCAGTCACTCGCTAAGTTCATGCGTGGCATTAATTTACCAGCCATTATGCATATTCAGTGTACCATTATTCAATGTTATTCACCATTTAACGTCTCCGACTGACGGCTGCTTCTTGCCGTTCAACCTTTTGTAAACTAATACTACTCGCGAATCATAGCCCGCAGCTTTGCTGATATGAGTTCGTCCCATTGTATTGACTTCTTCGAAAATATATCTAATTAGCCATTAGTTGTTGAAGGCGCTCAGATTTGGTACATGTTTTTGCCCATTTGTAGGGGGGTAGGGGGGTATTTTATTATATATATATATATATATATATATATATATATATATATATATATATATATATATATATATATATATATATATATATATATATATCTCTATATATATATATATATATATATCTATCTAGATATATAGTATATGAGATATCTATATATATAGAGATAGAGATATATCTATATATATATATATCTCTATATCTCTATATATATCTCTATATATATCTATCTATATCTCTCTCTATCTCTCTCTCTCTCTATCTCTCTATATATCTATATCTTATCTCTATCTCTATCTCTCTCTCTCTATATATATATATATATATATCTCTATATATATATATCGGTTTTGTGACCAGGAAGTGGTTTTTGATAGGTCTATTAGTACATTCTTGTTGAATATATATTTGGGAATATACATCAGGTATATATACATACAGAATCTAGTTTCACAATGTCACCACAAGCAGAAACATGTACCGGGTATTTGATTACAGTTGATTATATAGATAATAATCCAGTTGCTCGAGACCAACATATAGGGGATGCTTGTAACATTACATGATATGTAATTACATGTATCAAGCAAAGAAGTTTTAAATTGTTGATGAATTACAATCACTTGTTAAGGCGGTCCAAATTCGTAATAAAATATTCCACTAAGAAACATTGCAAGAACATAGTGTCCCTCCGTCATCATTGAGCACAATTGATTTACTTATCATCTATCATAGGAGGATTTACAGATTATGGCGGTACCAAATAATATCTTGATTTAAACATGTGGATTTAATCCAAAACATCACATTAACCCAAGATCGCTTAATTCCGCCGGGAACCTTTGGAGCCTGGGATGAATGTGCGATCATCTGATTTGAATGTCTATTTATGGCGCCGTGTTGCATGTTTGCCAAATGAAAAGCAAATTACAATCCTGAGCAGCGGAAGTGTTGTATCCGAGACGTCGTTGCTAACACATCACCGTGTCATTAGAAAATTCCAAAACCAAGCAATCTCGCTGACTTTAGACATTCTAACGCATCAGCCAGTTCGATTTGGATCTGCTAAGATGGCGAATATCACATTCCATTGGGCAGACATTCTGATTTTCCTCCTATTTCTTGTCATATCATTGTTGATTGGATTGTACCATGCCTGTTCTGGAGGTAAACAAAGAACAACTGGTGAATTTATCATGGCAAATCGGCAACTTAAAGTTGTACCGACAATGATCAGTTTGGCGATGTCTACATTGTCCGCTATTTTGATACTGGGAGGAACGGCAGAGATGTACAACTATGGCATGGTACAATTAGCCTGGTTCGGCCCAGCCTATGCTTTGGGTTTGCTAATGGCTGAGCGAGTTATTGTGCCATGGCTGTACCCAATTCAATTAGTCAGCGTATACGATGTAAGTATCAGTATTCCATATTTTGCTTTATTCAACCTGAGGTTTGGCTACTTTGCACCATGGATTTAATTTTATCAGCTTATACTGTGTCCATAGGTTCTTCATATTTTTTACTGCTGATGTGAATAGTTGTGGCTACATTATACAATATAGCTGATGTAAGCTACGCCCACCAGTTGACACGTCAAAAAATCGTGTAACCTTCAATCCGCATGATTGCAACCAGTGTAGAATATGTAAATTAATGCGCTGTTGTTACCAATTGAGTCGAAGCTATCTACTGGGATCCAATGTTCGATGTTTAACGATAGGTGATCAAAGGTGGAAATAACAAGCGCATCGTGCGTAGCTAGCCAGAACTGAAAAGGTTTAGCTGTGTGATTGACGCATATTGCTTCCCTGACTCATACTTTCACATTCGTGGGCATAAAACACCAAATGCACTGTTATGATTAATTTATCAAATGAGTAAAAAATTATGCAGCATTAAGATTGTTGTGTAAGGTAGCGTACCCAAACGAGCGAAACAAAACGGCCGCAACTTAATCTATTTACACACATTCAAGGCATCTCCAACTATGTTTTCTGCATTTAAAGCGAACAATAGAGTGTTTTATATAAACTGATCGTTCAATAAATGGTAGTGTGTGTGCGTACGTCCCTTGATTATCCGTGTATATCTTGCGTTAGACAATATCACCAGTCTATGTTTGCTTTTCTGCTGTTAATACTCAACTCTCTAATTATGTTCTATTGTGTCTCACAGTACCTGGAATTGCGCTACAAATCGAAATGCGCGCGTTACCTGGGAGCTTTTCTGGGTATACTCAACGGAGTAAGGCATCTTCACAAACAGCACTATGCATTATATATGTATATATATAAACATCGAATCTCTTAAAGGTATTTTGTTGGTTTTACCAGATCCTCTACATCGGGGTCGCTACGTATGCTCCGTCTGTAGCTCTCCAAGCGGGTTGGTTCATGTCTACGTCTGACTTTCCAATTCAGTGTATTGATAAGAGTTTCTGTGATTTACGCCAATGCTAACAAACCATGTTTATAATTTTTACGGATTTTACAGTGACAGGCTTCTCCATGTATATAAGTATTCCCCTGATGTCCGTTCTTGCAACAGTGTACACGTCATTGGTGAGAATTATAAATTAATATCAGAAGATACCAATGCCAGTAGTTTATATTATTGGGAAGTTTTGACTGGCTGTTTTACAAAAGGTTCCGTGTTGTGATACTGTCCAGGGTGGAATGCGAGCAGTGATCTGGACTGATGTATTCCAGGGATTAGTTATGGTCATAGGCGTGCTGGCTGTCCTCATTAAGGTGTCTATATCAACTCCTCATAAGTATCATCGATTTTTGACACCCTTGCCAGGCTGTGAATCGGTCCTACATTGATAAATGCTCAACGGTAGTTTGGCCTTTATAGTTTTTGGGTGATATCTTTATCTTAATTTTAATTATATCAAATTGATGCGTTCGTTCCAGGGACTCGTTGTATGCGGAGGGTTTCAAAACGTCATTCAGGTAGCAAGCGAAGGCGGCAGAGTAAATCCACTCGACTAGTAAGTCATACGCTTCCAAATTATGCTACTGTCAAAATAAGCAGTATTTTACCGGACACGCGATATACTCCCTAAAGGCCCGTGGCCGCTGGCAACCTTTGTCGACTGAAACAAAAAGAACTTTTAATTTGTCCGGGTGGTTATATGTCCAAAATTATCGTCAATAGATCCTGCTTCAGATATTTATAGCCACTAGATTGTGCCGGCAAAATGCAGTCACCGAAAAAACAGGGCTTGTGTAATTACTAATCAATGATTTGTGAATTTAGCTTAATGCCTGATCCCCGGGAACGAAACCAGGTATTGGCTATTGTCGTTGGCGGAGCTTGCACCAGGGCATTCATGCAGGGTATACAGCAGGCGGCTGTCCAGCGGTACTCGGCTCTGGCGTCTGTATGCAACGCTAGAATGTAGGTGTATCGCCACATATCACTCTTTACGAATATTTTGTCAATAAAAACATTTATGTTTATGAGGCTTGATTTTTTGATAAACGTTCGATACTGCTGTTGGAGGTCGTTTTCACATATCACTGTGAACATTGCACTGGTTCAAAAATAATTGACAGTTAGCAACACTACTGTTTGTAACCTCTATGGATAATTTGTGATTATGTCTGCAGAGCTATGCTTGGAAACTTGGGTATAGGATTAATGTTTAAGGTGATGTCATGTATCATCGGACTCTCCATATTCAGTTACTTTACTCTTCAAAGATGCGACCCATTGCTTAACAAGGACATCACCTCATCAAATCAGGTAATGGACTTGCTATAACTAATGCACATTGACGAAATATAAGAATTATGTCTTATAAAGTATTATGCACGGAAATTGTTACCTCTGTTTCCAGATTCTGCCTTTCTTTGTCATGCAAGCATTTCAGGATAACAAAGGCTTCACCGGCCTATTTATGGCTACACTTTATAGTGGCGCACTCAGGTATACCAAATGAAGGACGTAAATGATGACTCTAAGTAGCCATCTTACCTGACGAGTACGAAAATATTAAATAATTCGCTACCAGTGCATCACTCAATGCGTCCATATTTTGTTCCATTTTTGGATTACAAAAATCGCTATACTACGTCGCCATGATGTGAATTTGTTAAATCATAACGTTTTACGTGTGCGTTAACATAAGTGATTAGGATTTGCTAAGCGACTTAATCAAACGTCATTTATATTTACTTGCACGATGATGTAACGTCCTGCTTTTCTTTGTGATTTAAATTTTGTCGTGGTCTATATGTAATTGATTTTACGCCATTGTGTTATGTCGGTGAGGTGATAGAACGTCACTGTGTCACATTTACATTAATTTACTGTCATTATGTTCTGTATGTTAATGTTATATCGCTTTGGAGTTGATTCCATGCTTTTATGCAAATGGCGTGTGTTTATATCATATTAGTTTTCTGTGTGTGCGAGTAGCTCTATTTCGTCCAGCCTGAGTGGCTCGGCCGCTAACATTTGGGAAGACCTACTCAAGCAAAAATACGGATCACAGATAAGTGAATTCAATGCGGCTATGCTTAATAAATGTCTAGGTGGGTACATGCGATAAAACCAACGCACGTTTTACAAGAGGGAATGAAGTTTTGTTAAGCTAGTAATGCTGCTGAATGTTACGTCTATTTGAGTACGCATAAAAAAGAACACTTTTTCTATAAGCCATTCATTGATAACACAATATGCATGGTAATAAATTGAAAGTCCTTACGTAATGAAACTAAACTATTAGAGATTCATGCGCATAACCCTCATAATTGTACAATGTGTATTTATGTTCACTAAAATACGCTTGACTCAGTATGTGTGACATTTTGCAGTTGTGTTGTGCGGCGTGCTGGGCACTGGGGTAGCCTTTGGTTCGGCTATGCTCCCAGGGCCCGTTACACAAATATGCGACACTTTCTTCGGAGCTTGTGGGGGTCCACTGCTTGGCATGTATCTTCTGGGAGGAACATTTCGCTCCGCGAACTGGATTGTTAGTCGTTCATAAGTACATATAATTGACGAAATGTCGAAGTGTCTGTGGGGCAGCTTATAAGTTTTGGTATGACCACGCTAGGTGTTTATAAAATGACTTATATTTGCAGGGGGCATGTGCTGGTGGCGTAACCAGTTTTGCCCTGATCATGTGGATAGGCATTGGTGCATTGATGGTCCCACCGTTTACAAAGACACTTCCCCCTTCGCCGATTGACGGCTGCCCACTTTATAACCTCACGTCGATGTCATCGAATTATACACAAATGTTCAACGTGACAGAAATGTCCAGAGAAGGTGGAATGATTACATTAAGTGAAGACAAGACATGGTTAGTATCTTTTAATCATAATCAAGGCATCTACTGATACGCATACACAAATACACTGCCATACACATCGAGACGCGTTTGTGTATATATATATAAATATATATATATACATATATATAAACATATATATACATATATATACATATATATACATATATATGCATATATATTTACATATATATATATATATATATATATATATATATATATATATATATATATATATATATATCTATATATATATATATATATATATATATATATATGTGTCCTATCTCTGTGTTTATCTATATGTATATATATCTGTATATCTCTTGTGTCTATCTCTCTGTCCCTCTTTCTCTGTATCTCTATATGTCTCTCTCTCTTTCTCTCTCTCCTTTCTCTCTTTAGACAGGATCTCTCTTTCTCTTGAGATCTCTCTGTATATCTCTTCTCTATACATGATATCTATCTATCTCTCTCTCTCTCTCTCTCTCTCTCTCTCTCTCTCTCTCTCTCTCTCTCTCTCTCTCTCTCTCTCCTCTCTCTATCTCTCTCTCTCTCTATCTCTATCTCTCTATCTCTATATCTCTCTCTATATCTCTATATATATATATATATAGATATATTTTGAAATATTAAATGTACTCTTTCTGTCAATTGCATTTGTGTGTGACAGGAGTTTCAGCCTCCGAGACATGTATCAGACTTCTTACCAGCTGTTTACTTTCGTAGGATGCATGGTGTCGCTTGTAGTAGGTGTCATCGTATCCCTTATCTCCAGTAAGTCGTTTGCATGGCTTTGGCAGGTGCATTAGGTATTTTACCGCCGTTCTCTCTCACCAATTAACTTTAGGGTCATTAATTATTGTAGTTGACTTAATGTCAGGGTTAAGCACTGCTGAGAACATAGTCACTCGATTTCAGTTAGGCGATAGCTGTATATATTTGTAATTGTTGTAAATTCCCGTCGAAAAGACTCACATGCTTTCTGTGAAAAAAAGTCTCTGTTCATTCGGTAATAAAAGCAGCTGTATGTTAATGTTTCTTAACATTTGAAGCATTTGCACGTCAGAAACACTACAAAAATCGAACAATGTACTTTTCGAGACACTTGCAATATTACAATGGCGTGTTAGCAAATAAATTGCCTTTTGAATCACCTAAAAGTAAATAACATCCATGTGCAACAGCACCAGATAAAAACGTACACTCATGTCAACATTGTCTTACAGTTATAACTTGTCGTTAATGGACTTATATATAGGACATATACTTATATCGTCGTAGTACAATATTACAAGGATAATATAAGTTGGCGTTTTTTGTACCCTTTCAGACAAGTTTTTGTCAGAAAAAGAGAAGCAACAAGTGCTACCAGAGCTGTATTTCATCAAATGGAAACGAATTGTATCTCGTGACTGTACTTCATGCTTTCAAGAAAGGGTAAACTTTAGCGTCATATTAAGACTGATGTATCAAGCTGTTGAATTTGGCCAGTTTCTACTTGGCGGTGAAATAATGCTTGTCCCGATTTGTTCACAATAACCAATCGTTGTTACCTACGCTGCAATGTTTCTGTTTCTGTATGGGGTCTTCCGTCTAGATGGGACCGACAAAGAAGACTCACAATCCTGATTACCAACTATCCCCAGAAGCTAATGGACCCATCCACTTGAACATCAAGCAACACTGCTGGAAAAAGCGTAATTGAGATTAAACTTTGATTTTAAACGTAATAGTCAGCACGGTAATGTTCCATGTAGAATGTCATAAAACTACAAGAATTGATATAATATCTGATTGTATGAATTATATGTTTTTGCAGCAATTTGCTGTAAAACAATGTTTATACGATCGGTTTAAAGGATGTAAGGATATGTCCGTGGTGGTTACGTAGATAACCAAAGATCCTGTAGCCAGGCTATGAGTGCAAATTCTACCTGCAATGACTACCTATGCGGGGAATATGAAAATGAGTTCACATAATGCCGTGGTCATGTGGCGCTACCATAAAATCCAACAAACAAAATGAAACTGTTGATTCAAATGAAAGAATACCCTGCATATACTTGAATAATATGAGATTAGCTTTATGGGCAATGTGTATCATAAAGGGTCACTAATTTTACGCGTGTCCATATTATATGACAGACGGTGCGATAATATTGTAGTTGACTCCACTTATAGTAAGATTTTGTCTTATAAGCTGCAGACTTAGGGGCAAAATAATTGTGAACATAATTGATGATATAATTGTGTCAAGTTTTTGCTGTGTGGAAGAAGACAAGTTTTAAGTGTCTTCTTATAATTTTAACCTGGACTGACAGTTTACTGGATTTTCGTGTGGCGGCAAAGGATGGGCGAGATTAAGCGTCAAAGGTGTATGTTACTTTGGAGACTGACTCTAGAGACTGCCAAAAATGTGGGATGTTAATTATCTGTAGCCTGGTGAAAGATTAAGCTCGCATTAAAGTATTGAAGTGCAATTAATAGGGTGGCAGCTTTGGACCTCTGAGACAGCTGTGTCTGTTGTAAATGCAATCGGCCCTTTGATTCTTGACCGATGCATGAAAGAGGATCTCTTATCTACGTCGGATTGTAACAAGTTTCCAAAAGGAGTATAACAACCCAGGTCGTAATTTCTTATATGGGACCGGCAGTACGAATCTTAATTGGACAGGTCAAAATATGAATTTCCAGGTTTTGTTATCGCTGACCACTTAAGTTGTTCGTTGTGTTCGCTTCGATAATTTGAATTTGTCTAACCGTTATGCGTTTGATAAGGTTTGACACGTGGTTGTGATGGTATTGTTGGTAAAATGTCGTATGACTAGAATAATGAAAGAAATATGTGATTGCAAGTTGTGTGAAATAATTGCATGAAAAATAAATGGTTATGCATATAAAATTAATATAGGTGTCCTGTTCTAAGTATATATTATATAGATAAAAATAACATGACATTGGTGAGGGGGGGGTGAATTAATATAGGCGTGCTTTTCAACGTTTTTAGTATATAGCTAAAATATACATGACATTGGTGGGGTAAATTTGTGAAGACGGAAATGTGTACAAAGAATACTATGAAAACGAATTAATGAAGCTAGGTAGGTATAATTCGGTATTGGTTTCAAAATCGGTAATGCTCATTTTCTCGCCATAGCATTGCGTCCTAGAAAACCCACTCATATTGTCCGCCAACAAACATAATATTAAATACTTAATTTGAATATGGAGGATATTTGACCTCGAATTATTTAACAAATTTTGCGTTTTCACGTCCTTGCATAAGGATTGAGGGATGCGGGAAGTTGAAGTTAAGGCGAGATAGCGCGAGGGGTGTTTTGTGTGAGGTAAG
>CM067358.1:46294326-46421826 GCA_034190875.2 Urechis unicinctus | reverse complement strand
TGGGGACGCAAATCCCGGTGACGTTAAAGTTGGCTTAAGGATACACGTGGTCATTAGCTGGACACAGGGCGGATTGAATAACCCTCTCGAGGCATTTGTAACATTAATGATTGGTTCTTGCTCTTTAAAGCAGCTGTCAGTGAAATGTGTGAGCCACCCCTTAGTGGCTGGCATAGAGCACTAATGAGCCAAAGAGTTTCAACACTATCAACCACCCAACCTGAGCCTATCTGTGTTCACCTTCCAAACGTCTCCTGTGTTTGCCAAGAGATCCTGTGTTGTGCCTCATCAACGTCATGAGCATGCAGCACAGCCTCCTGCATGTGGCGCATCACGGGGATGGTAAATTCAGCTGAACCTTAAGAGCTGGCTGTCTGCCTGCATCTGTAGACGCACGTCCTCTACAAAGCCATTGATGTCAGCATTGAGTGAGTGCCATCCATTTGCGAACCTAGTAGGAATTTACCAATTACTCAGTGAAGGCTAGCTCGTCCGGGTGGTACAGTTTATATATATAGCTGATCCACTGTTTGTGGTTATGATTAATGCTACAGTGAACTATTATTGACATTGTCAAACCCTTAGTCCACTTCGGCAGTCGCATTGACTGCCACTGAGGTATAATATAAAAGTTAAATAATGACAAGAAAGACTCGACGCAGCACGCCAAATACTATCGTAACCTTTTCGTCTAAAATTCAACACAGCCGGGGAAATATCTGCAGTAACAACACAATGACCACATGAAGGTCGCTATAGAGAACCTCGATATGAATAGCGCTCAAACAAAGTCAGATACCATCCCAGGCTATTTTGAAGAAATTGGTTTATGCTAGAGATCACTGTGAATGATGGTATAACCTGCGTCCCCACCTGCCAATATACACTTTGTGCAGAGTAACCTCGCCAAACCTTTGGTTCGTCTTACTATTCCCCTGAAATTATTCATAAATAGTTGCGGCAGCAGCAGCAGTATCGCCTGTCATACGTAACATCCTACCAAATATCGAACTGCGCATCTTGCGATGAGAGCGGAAAATATCCCTCGCAATCGAAAGCGCTTATAAGGTACAGATCAGGTGTAACTCTCATCCGCGCTCCTCTGTCTGGGAATCAGAGCTGATTTCGTATATAGACATTATCGTTGTGGATCAGGATGGCGCAGAGCAGTGAACAGTTTGACAAAGAAAACACCCCATGGCGCACGCTGTTGTTTGACTACACTCAGGTCACGACGCTTCATGGATTGCGCTATACCACCATCCCTGCCTCGGGTATCCTACGCAGGTAAGTACTGCCATACTCTCATGTTACTGTTCATCAGGTCCTCAAGGCGATAACTGACTCTGACATAGTGATTATTCACCTGGTAGAAGCAATTGTAAGGATAAAATTCAAGGCGTCCAAAGTCCTTAATTTGTATGGGAATGCTATAGGGACCCTCTTTTGTTGGAGCCAGTCTGGTCGGTTTCACACATTTTCACTGCAGTAACGTGGGGTCGGGCGGGATTATAACGACTCGAAGCATAAGTGAAATTGAAAATGAGAGACGACCTGAGAGTCAAAAAATATTGATGTGGTTATGTACTATATGAGATAGCACTTTGGCGAGAATATGGAGCTTCACTGTCATGGTTGACCTGAACTTGAAGTTTGCACCTTTCGATTTCAATCAAAAACGCTATAATAATGGCCAAAATGGTTACTAATAAATGAACTATGAGGTGGCGGACATAGCTCATTAGAAATACTTGGGGGAGGATCATATCAGAGTTTATGTGAGAGAGAGGAAAGAGAGGTAGAGAAAGAGAAAGAGAGAGAGAAAGCGAGTGAGAGAGAGAGAGAGTGAAAGAGAGTGAGAGAGAGTGAAAGACAGGTATAGAGAGAGTGAGGAGAGAGAGTGAAAGGCAGGGACAGAGCGAATGAGACAGAGAGAAGAGGGAGAGCGAGAGTGAAAGAGAGGTAGAGAGAGGTAGAGAGACGGAGAGAGAGGGGAGATCGAGAGAGAGAGAGAGAGAGATGGAGAGAGAGAAATATTAACACGTTGACGCTTGGACTGTTCACAGGTTGCTATAGGCCATGATCCTAATGACGTCATTCGGCTTATTCACCTACCTCATGGTCAGTAAGTGGCGTTTTCTGAAGTCGCACCCTAAAACCATCAACGTCGAGGTGAGTTACAATGACTCTCTGGTCATCCCCGTCGTCACCATCTGCAACAGCAACAAGTACAGGTACTCTCATCCTACGATATTACTGCCATGAAAATGAACAATATGCATCTTGTTAAATCAATGGTTTACAAAAGGAAAGGACCTAAGACGCCTCACTTGACACAGATCACATGGCGACAACTTTCTTAGTAACCATTTAGGCCGTTCTAATAGCTTTGTTGACTGAAATCGAATGGTACAAACTTCCGGTTCAGGTCAATCAAGTGCGATCCAATATAGAACATAACCACATCAATATTTTAAAACACATGGGGGAGCGTTTTATGGTTAACGTTGTGGACCGTGGACGCCAGTTGATAGCTAAGTACGACTATCTGATCAAGGAAACTAAAGTTTTTACGAGGTATTAATTGTGAAGGAGAACTTGGTTTGGATGATGTATGGGACAATAGTCAGTGACATGGACCTCTCACACATACCTTCTTCGTTTCTGATTAAAACATCTGTGTCAACAATGGCGGTTGAAGTTTCAACGAAAACCTCGCCTATTCAAGTAGTGCTCTAATTGAGAGCAAACATAGTGTCAGAGCGACAAAAGCAAGGCTCATGTCTTATGGTTTTCTCTGAAAAATTTGTCCTTTCCATCCAGACAAATAAACTTGATGTTTATGATGAACGTGTATTTCAACAAATGCCACGGATCCTGGGTACTTCAGGCTGGGTTTCGCATTCATTCCTACTCCAATATGATATTCGGGTGTGAGCGATAATCATTAATAAAAGATACGCCCCGGGATGGTATGATATATGGTTTCCACCATGTTATTGTGTTCACGTCATTTGGTCGTTGTTATATAATGGGACCTGAACAATACAGAGGCATAGAAGACTACAGCCAGCCAATAGGAAGTTGTACAAGAAATCAATCTGTAGTAGACATATCCTAAAGACCTCGCTCATCCTTGATTGTAGAAGGAGACCTATCCTAATGACCTCGCTCATCCTTGATTGTAGAAGTAGACCTATCCTACTGACCTCGCTCATCCTTGGTTGTAAAAGTAGACCGAACCTTATGACTTCGCAAATGCCTCAAAACTGTATGGCAACACTTTTCAGAGTGCGATAGGTATGTCTGAGTGTGTGGCGTGTATTAGTGTGTTTTGAGGCACGTTTCGCAGGAAGTATGTGATGTGCGTTTCAAAGTGTATCTGGCGCCTGTCTATGAGGGAGTCGAGTATCAGTGTATTTGAGGGGGGTGCTTATGATGGTCTCAACTAAAAGCTAGTTGAAACCGCGTCATATATCTTTGTGAGCGTAATGCCAGACAAAGTAAGCAGCATCACATTCGACAAGTCAATCAATTCATTTATGGTGCATGCTGTATCATTTTATAGCTGTTGGTCACTCGTGGCCAATCAACAACCTGTCTTTTACCCATTGAGACAGGTTACAAAAAACAGACAGCTTCAGTACGTTGAATGTAAAGGTGCAACTGTCATCTCAACAGCGCCAAGCTCAGCCGTGACTGTAGTATAAAGTGGCACAAATCTGCCAACATATTTGGTGGCATTCGTTTGCGTCATTTCCAGTTGGCTCAGTTTCAGAGGCGACATATAATTGACATTGACATACGCCTTAACACATCGATACTTTTTTAAGCAAAGCTCCTAACTATTGATGTTACCAATGACATCAGCTCGCTGTTACTTTTGGTTTTGAACGATCTTCTTCTCGTCTCGGCGCCCCAACTCATGCAAGCGGTTATTTGATTGGCTGATTTAGTAACGTGACAATGAGACACTGTATACGAAAACGCAGGTTTAGCATAGACTTGAGCTGACCTGTTGACTTGTTGACTTGTTGCGTAAGTATAAAATATTAACGTGACGCATAACGTCTGTGCCAAAACATACTGTTCTGCATAAAACATTGCTTATATTGAGCACCGCGCAGTAGAAGTAATAGAGCGTGTATATGCCAATAACGGCTATGACATTTCAAGCAAGTCCTGGCCTGAACCAATAACTACTGTGAACGAATCGTGTATCATTTTATCAGCCAGGCGGGAAACCCATGGATATTGTGTCTGACGCTAACTCGTCTATAACCCACATGAATTGCATCTTATGAATAATTAATATCACAGTTGGTTAATTTATTGTTCCCCTGGATACGTCAACTGTTATTTTCTTCTGTGAATATAGATGAATAGAGCAACAACCAAACCATTCTAACTTCGACTTGTGGTAATGTTACGAATATGCGATATATATTCATTTCGTGTGATTGTCGTCTTGCAATTTGACAACATTTGTCATTTGATTTTGTAGCCAGGCAACTTAAAAATCCTTATTTGGACCAGGTATGCGCCAAATTGATTTTGACAGCTGTGACTTGGCTCACTTACTGCAAAGTAACTCGCCGTGTTGACGCACTTACAGCGGTTAAAGTGTCTTTGAATTCGCATCGTTTTTCAGTAGCAACCAATTATGTCTTTCAGGGACTTAGCGTACGTCCATTCGACCAGCGTCTATATCGATTACAGCGTGATAATAAAATGATATGTCCGTGCTGCGCTATACAACTACATGATTTGTGTGAAAACGAATCTTAGCTACCATGTGTTTGATATCCCCAACAACGATGTGGAACAAACACTCCTCGAAATGATGCACAACAGCTGCTTATCAATAGCTATGCTGTTGCAGGCAGAACTATAAGACCGCCCCAGACCGACAACTGTCGTCAAAGTATGATTCCAACATGTCAGTATCTGCAACAAGTAAATACTGAGGGTTGTTTGGTGCATAACCAGCAACTTATCGTTCAGTTGCAATCGCCTACATTACAAAATTGTTACATCTGTATATATCCATTGCCAACTACTCGCCACAGTTGGTGTAAGGGATTTTAGATGATTTTGTTCAAAGGCTCTATGTATACATATTATAATTGCCTCTTAGGGATGTTTCCTTTATATCCATCCTGATGACGGGCTAGTACTCATTAATCAACGTGCATACAAATAACTCCTTGATAGAAAACTTAATGTCCACAAACAGCTGTGACAGCAAATCAAATCTACCATAATGTACAAGATGATAAACCAATCATTTTATCACCTCATGGCATGAAGTTCAATGACAGACACTATAAGATCAGTCAGTAGATTAGTGATATTGTCAATTCATCAACAATTTCAACATGGATCATTATTTACTGTAATAAATTGGTTAATTTGCCAATCTATTTGTTTGAAGCGGTACCTGATTCTATTTTAAGACTCCTTAAATGAATGTCATGCATCAAAAAATTAAGAAAACATTGATTTCACAAATAAGAGATGATGTCATTTCTCACTTCCCTGTATATAGAGAGCTTATGGTTATGTCCAATGGCGTTGGAAATGTGAAACTGAGTAAATCAGGCTGGACAGAGAGGATCCTCTTTGCCTTTGATGTCTTTTGCATGACACAATCCAGTGTTATAGCATGTATATACCCAATGAATATGGTGTGGAAATGCCTAAATGTATTCACAATAGGGTATAAAAAACCTGTCTATAATAATGCACAACCAATTATAACCGGTTGTAATGGGACCTCGATGTAAAACATGCCTCTTTCGACAAGATATAACGACAGCTTAGAGTAACTGTTGAGCATTGTCAAGCATTTAGTGTCGATTTCTTGGTCACATCATCATTTGTGAGCTCTGCCTAGCCCCGCTTCTTTCGACCCTAAGGCAGTACAAGGTTTCAATGTAAGTTTTTGACAAGTTCCTTCTCTTTGACCTTAGCTGGGACAACAGGGCCATCAGATCCTGCAAGTGAAAAAGGACCTCGGACAAAAGCCTTTGGGGACGGGTACCTCAAATACCCCACGTTACTCATTGATAGCCACTTCCAATCGTCACATAGATTCTCTCAGGCTACAACATCGGACACCCCACTCTCACACTCGAGGTTTGTTTCTATATCCGCTGGAGGTAATTTCTCTAATCACTAGGTTCCAATTAAAGCCAAAGGTTGACTTTCGGGAGCTTATCAGCCAACGCCGACAAGTTAACTTGCAATCCTAGGACAACGCCAAATACGTTCCACTTGTTACTCGGCATGAATCCTTTTTCCTACTAGACTGTGAACTCTCGCAATGCTGCTCATTTAGTCAAGGTCCATTACGTAAAAGGAGGGCGGAATATGGATGCACCATTGCCTACCTTTCTGTACTTAAAACAAAATGTCGATTTATAATGCTTAATGTGTGTGTCTGGATGAGCGCCATCCACGAGGAAGGATTATACGATTTGATGGTGCATGCACAGGACCTAAGTCCTGGTAGTAAGTGAATAAAGCAAATATATTGCTGTCATTTTGATGAATGTGAGATCAGTTTGATGCTTCTCACATTATTTTGAGTGATCTATCATTGAATGCCAACCATTGAGGTCGATCTGTATTTGTCGCCAGTATCGTCTGGAGTTGTCTGCTATGAAACATTTGCTCTCCACCTAAAAGTGTGTGGCTACCCGACAGAATCGTCACATGGAAACTCATTCCCAAACGCTACCAACTACGTGGATCCCCTCATGCTCGTCATCGCTGAGACAACTTGTCAGGTGTGCAAGGCGCTGCGCACGCAGGTGTATGGGCTGTCCTGCAGCAGTGTCATCTACGATCCAAACATCAGGACCTGTTTGCTGACGTCATTCACCGGAATACAGCACACCATTGTAGCCTGGGCGAGACGGGCGAGATGGTCGAGTTATTCCGGAGACGACGGTGTGCAGGTGAGGCTCGTCTGATGCTACCTTAACACCCATCCAATTACTTGTTTACATAGATAGCGAGCATGTTCTAGTGATCTATTTATTTCATAATGTTTGTCCTTAAACAACTAGAAACGGCCTTCTTGGACTGTGATCACGAAACCGACACGGCGGACAGGTGTCCATTGCAAAATGACGAGGCGTCTCAAGAAGAGTGGCAGGTGATGAAAGCATGCTCCGGCAGCATGAACGCGGACAATACGTTCGCAACAGGTACACTGCCTATATACATAGTCAAAGTATTTTTGGCAAATGGTGAGAGGTGCAATTTGCTGGTTAGTAATATTGTGAAAGCTTATGACACCAACAAATGGCAGCATCCATTTTGTTTGCGCTCTTCCAATCTACCCCACCAAGTGGAGCCAAACGATCTTTCTTCCTATGTAACGGCAGCTCCTCAGAACCATTAAATACTCGATGAAACTGCTTACTGGTCAACGATTTATTCGGGTCACAGCTCGATGCGAGGAGTTTTCTTCTCATCTCCTACTCGCCTTTATGTTGTATTAGAGTACTGCAGTAATCTGAATGGAGTTAGTCTATATGCCAAAGCTTAGTGTACTGATATTGTGACACGATTGTACACGA
Organism: Urechis unicinctus; assembly: GCA_034190875.2. Lineage (NCBI taxonomy): Eukaryota > Metazoa > Annelida > Polychaeta > Xenopneusta > Urechidae > Urechis > Urechis unicinctus. The sequence goes on along the minus strand of CM067358.1, from coordinate 46,414,237 downwards.
CAGGGCGAGGTCACTACCGCCAACTGCTCCTGGCCAGCAACCGGCATGGCTTCCAAGCCAGCCTCTACACAGGTTATATGGACACAACCGGCAAATGTCTAGCATTCTTCTACAGTTTTCTGGGTGAAGACCAAACTTCAACAATTACTGTATCATCAATTGATGAGGACAAAGTAGCCACCCAGCTGCTCCAAACTTCATACAGAGCTCAATACGATGGCAAGTGGAGCTGATATAGTGTCAGATTACTCTCTGGACTTCATATAGTGCAGATACAGGGTACTAGAGGGATGAACCAGTCCAATGGCATGGTGCTAGATGACGTTACGCTCAACGATTGTGACGCTAGTATGGGTAAGATAAACATTAGTTTTGACACCAAGTAAATATGGGCTGAGCGTTTGTGTTTGAATTAATATGCTGCCAACCATTTATCATGATGCTTATCCTGATGCGAACATAACAAGTTGAATGGGTATTTCGTTATTATGTGACGTCACCAGAGAAATCGTGCAAGGCCAAGCGCAGTGGGACTGACTACACAGGGAATATAAGCGATTCCAAAGCAGGGCAGCCGTGCCTTGGATGGTATCAATTGTATCTGCCGACAGCAATGCTTGCTTTGATGTTTCCATACGATGTTTTTACACGCAACCGAGGTAGCAGCTGCCGAACATTTGTGGGAGGCACAGCGCCGTCATGTTTTGTAGAACCCACCACTATGCAGTAATTCAGCATTGACTACTGTGGTCAGTTTATTCTGCCAAGTAAAAATACACCATATTTTGTCACCTGACAATACATGCTTTGTTTGTTTCAAACAAAATTCTACAGTTCATTCCTTTATTCTGATCAGAATGTGATGCCGAGCAGTTCACATGTGCAAACCTCTTTTGTTTGCCCGAGAGTATGTCCTGTGATGGATATAACGACTGTGGGGATGGCAGTGATGAGTGGCACCATGTGGTCAGCCATTTTACCCTACTTCTCGTCAGAACGTAGTACATTAATATTAATCAATAGTTTACGAAAGACACTGGTTTATTTCCAATTTTAATAAAAGTTCTGATCCAGTTGTCTATGCTATTTAAAACGCGTTAGACACACAAATAGATAAACTATTGTATTATAAATCTTCAAAACTTTTGGCAGTTCAATCAGTTATCGAACGCTGCATTCAAACTCATCTCAAATTGTATTGAAGCACTGCGCAGGGACTTTGCCTGTGACCTCAGTGATAACTACATCTGTGGATATACTTTTCCCAACAACAATGAATTTACCTGGGCCATAACTGCACTAGAAGAAGTGTTTGAGGCAGAAGCTAACGACATACAGGTACGACCTGGTCCAATTAGATTTATCTTATCATAGTCCCAAACACCTTGCGAGGTAGATCAGAATCACAGTGCTTTGTGCACTCGGACCCGTGTTGACCCTTTACAACAAGCCAGTATGCTGTATGTACTCTCTCCAGGTGGGACACATTATATGCTTCTCAATGCTGTCACTGGTCAGGGCGGCGACAAGGCTACTCTTCACAGCCCTGTCATTAACATTGAAGCCAACAAAACACTGCAATTATATCTGTTCGTGCCCCAAACCAAGGACATTGAAGCAGAACAGTTTCAGATATTTCCAACTACATCCGGCGTGAGAAAGACAAATCTATTTAAGACGAATGACCATACTTTAAGGTCTGGGGAATGGAATGTGTTTCAAGCAGCCCTTCCCATGGGACAGTACTCCCTGAGCATGGAGGGAAACCTCAACAGTGGTACCAATGAAGGTAGCATCGCCCTTGCCAGTGTTTCCATGTTGGACACATCCCCCAATGATGTCGTCATGCCAATTGGTAAATGATTAATCACCAGTTATTGTGGAGATTGAATCATTACGGAGATAGACATGATAGCGACATGTAAAGGGCACATTGTAACATCATATAATTGTGAACTGTAAACAGCGAGCATATTTAACTGCTGCTGTAATCGCAATATTGTCATTGCTAATTATCGAAGTACCATTTTCAGAAAAGGGCAACATCAGTTGTGACTTTTTTGAAGGTTCGTGCGGTTATAACTACATGTCTAACTCGACATTCTTCACATTTCAACGAGAACCTGTTGTCGAATTGGACGAAATACCAGCCAGTAAAGGTCAAATTTAGGATCAATCGAACCCAGAATCATGTTACCCACAATACTAAAAATGTCACCCTATTTTATGGGAAATGCTTTTGATGTGCCCTGCAGTATGTGGCGGTATCTACAGCGACCAATCAGGGGAGATCACATTTTCTAACTACCCTGAGCGGTACGATAACAACGTCAGTTGTATTTATTATATTGCACAACCAGAGGGCAGCACTATGGACATCAACTTCAAAGCCATAGACGACGGGGGAATTTAATGTTCGTCAACATATTGCTATGACTGCATCAAGTGCGTTATTTCATTTTATAAATTTCTTGTCATTGTGGGCGTTGACATGGTAAACGGGAAAAGCTATCGCTAACGAGAACTAAAGCAGCATCACATCCGTTGTTTGTTGTGCTCACGTCATCCTTTCCATAAGGTCTTCGTCAGATTTCAGGAATGTTATCAAACTCATTTTGACCTTCATTCTCCGAAATGATACTTGCTTTGGAATAACCGAGACATCACAATAGGGTGGCCAAACTGATACTTTTGTAAAACAAAGGTGACTACACACCCGATGCCTTGTAGCCCACGACGTCGGGTCAGTATGTACGTGTATTCTGATATGCCATTTGTGCCCCCATGAAGATTCCGAATATTAAAAACACTCATTAACAAACTGAATTAGACTCGGGTCCGCCTGTCCCTTGCAGTGTTTTATATGTTCATTCAGGTATTCAGGTGATGGGAACTTGGTCTCTGTGGGAGACAGAGTGTAGTTTCCGCTGGACATGGCCCGTGCAAAGCTGTGCCTTTGTGTTCCCAATAAGTTTTATCATTCCATAAGCAGGGAATATATTTAGACTGTCGGTGGACTGTTTAGGTACAAGGCGGTATTTACGAATCGCGTTTGGATTTTAATAGTACTGTGTATTGCGGTAAGACTCTTCCTCCACCACTGTACATCAGCAATAATACCGCCAGTATCTACTTCTGTTCCCCCATCTTGAAAATGAGAGGGGGATTCTCTCTCACGTATAACACCACCTACGACAACAACCAACTGCGTAAGTCTGCCAGAATCCACCATATTATCAATAGGGGCCTTCACGCTCTCGGGTTGCCGTCGCGGCCGCCTGGCAGCCATACTGATTTTCCACCGGAAATAGGGGCATGTTTTTCCAAAACACAAACGCAACACCCGACGCGGAACATAGGGATTTAAGCTGTGGAGAATATTCGTCGTTTTATGTTTAATATTGATGTAATTTTGGAGAAATTGTTTAGGAATATCGTTCTATAGACTGTATAGACTGCGCGTAAACCATGCCCAGGTTTACTTGCGCCGTAGTGAACTGCAAGGCCGATGTTCGCAAGAAAACGAAAAAAAACACCCGTGATGACAGTAAAGTTTCCGTCAGTTGTATTACTGACGTGACAAGTATATAGACTGTGTAATAGCAATTGCAAGACATCAAAATAATCAAAACGACAAGCCGTGCGACATGTCTCTTCATCAGGAGGTAATGCTGGATAAGACTTTGCATTGGTATTAATGTTAGCCATTGCAACATCATGGCCACAACATGTTTGCAACCACCATAATCTCTGCAAAGAAAGATGAGAAAATAAATAACAAACTTTTTATCTCTCTTCCACCAAACGACAACACCACATTAAACAAAACACTAAGTTGATATTGTACCAGCAAGTCTTCATAGGTATTTATTCATGTTAATGAGATATGTGACATATCTGTATTCAACTTAAGTTAAATTGAATTCAAGTTAAATATTCTAATTATATTAATTAATAATTACCCTGTGCACTCCAGCAGACTCTATGGTACGAAAATGGGTACATTGTATGGTTGCTTAGACTGTGACAGCTCCCTAACACATTTCCCCTTCAGATAACAGAGATCTATACTCAACTGCATGAATGTGTCTCTTGAGGAACAGCTGATATCACCTTTCGCTTTTAAAGGATGCCTGCTTGGTCTCCATTTGCACTTGGTCATCATAAGAATAAGACAGTAAGCCTCATCAAGCTCAGATGCATTTGACATGTCGGCCTGCCATGCAGAATGTTTGTAGGGACCTGGGAAATTGACTTGCTGACCCTCTAGGCTGATAGTTCTTCATTCATTGTAAATATTCTCTCCATCATCTTTCCCGACCTAGTCCGCAATATTTACGGTGCTGCAGGCATTTCTTACTAATTCTACGAGCTCAGTTTTCTTATAACACGAGCAAGAGATTCCCCTATATTTGAGTACTTTCCACTATAAAGGGAACAGTGATGACATGGTGTAGCAACTGTCACGCACTTCGAAATGATATCGGGTGAATACTGATGTTTTTGCAGAATACTCTCCAGGCGACTGGAGATGAATGTAGTTGGCAACATTTAAGATCACTATTTTATGATAATATCTGTGTTTGAGAACTGTTTCAAAAGTGCTTATTGCGACGTGACAGCGTTCAGATGAACCTAAGCGAAGTTCAGAAAACGCTTGACACCTTCGGCTACGTCTTAGATATCCTTAACAGCTATAGAATGCGCGCAACAACGCGTAAAGTGCGAACAAAGCGTTGACAGCTTGACAGGCAGAGAAACATGCCCCCAGTTCCGGTAAAAATTGCTGTGCGCGACGGTGGCCCTCCTAGCGGCCGCGACGGAAACCAAAGTTTGCTGGTAGGTTATTTGTCTGCTGTGGTTTGGACTGTAGGCTTTTACAGTAAATGCCATTCTCGCCTCACACAGCAGAGTGACCTGAACAAGGCATCGATGGTGAGTGTGGCCGTTGACGTACAGTCAGTCTCCTGTTTAGCTCTGCGCGTCAAGTCGTTGACACGTTTGTGATCTCCTCCAATTCTCAAAGCAATGACGGACAAATCCATTACAGAGAATTACTCCGGTAGTTTTACAGCGCATAACAGATGGCAATATGCCGAAAATAGTGCGTCAATTGTCGGTTCCTTTATTTCAATTTGCTTTATGGTTCATCTAGGTCCAATATCATGTTGGTCTTTGCTTGGCATATCATGATGGTATAGTTACCGTCTGATATGGGCAAAGTGCATTTCATGTATGAGGCGTCTGGATCAAATGAATACAGTTCATTAGTGGCAGCAATCAACCAATTTACCCCTGGCTCATCATGTGTTGATGTATGTGAGTATAATTTGTAAAAATAACAACCGAGGATTGAGTAACACATGCAAACCCATGACGTGTGTTGGGATTGTCTGTACAGTTACAGAACGTTGAAAAGTATTTTCTTGTGTCTTATCCAGATAGCAACAATGGAAGTTTAGCCTTTGACTTTTCAGAGGAAAGCCAATGTGGTTATGTTGATGTATCTCCAGCGAATTTCACTGGCTGCGGATCCAAACAAAGAGCACTCGTAGGGAATATCTTAATCATTAGTCAAATTGAAGTTTGCATCCAAGCAGAATTTTATTTGACTGTGGATCAGATGTGAGTAACTCCAGTCTTCTCGCCATAATATTTATTTTAGTTTCCATTGAAGTATTTTGAACCTTTCTCACGTTGGTTTTCTAATTCAATTGCCTTCTAAAGAGTGCTTGATATATCATTATGGATATAAATCTGCATCTTAAGCTGTGTTGGTGATGTACAGAAGACCAAGTGGGCTAAAAATGATAGCACATGACGAATTTCCGACACTTCATGTACCTGGTAAATGTCAATGTAATGAGCGAAACATTGTTTATGATTCAGATGACATTTTATGGCTTGCAGATATATTTAATGGTTTTAGAAGTCGAAGAGAATTGGGCAAAATGTACATACTACGATGATTGCGATTTTAAACAGATAACGTCATGGGGGTCGAGGTCGGAACATCTGGTGGCATATTTATCCTGATAAGCCCAGAAGTGATCGTCACCCAGATTCATTGTCTACAAGCCTCTTTCTTCTTCCTGAACTCACAATCATCACTGTCCAGCACTATACGCATTAGTGCCTACCACGAGAAACGCAAAAGTGAACTGGCTGACGACAATGTGCAACAATGTGCCACAGTCATAACTCGAGCATTTCCAGACTTGGGGAGGCAATTATGTATGATCTATTCAACTTGACCACGGCGATAATTTGGCCATCTAGGGCTAAACAGTTTATGGTAAATAAAACGTACTCTCTTCAAAAAGGGATTAAGGTTGATCACTTTGAGTGATTGACTGATCTCTTCCAATGTGCAACAATGTGCCACAGTCATAACAGCATTTCCAGACTAACTTGGGGAGGCAATTATGTATATCTATTGTGAGAGGAACAGGGTAGGTCTTTTCTTTTTCAATCAGGTAGAGAGGGTGGGTGCATATCAACTGGTTGGCAAAATCCCGATTACAGGAAGACATGTGGGACCCAAAAAAGCGATTTAATTATTTGGAAGTTGAATAGTGCCTCTGTTTTGCACTCTGATTGGTATTTTTATTCAGATATGCTGGTATGTCTTCCAAATGAGAAGCAGTGGCCTGTCAAGTTGGCTGGAACCGGGTTGTCTTTTCACAGAAATGGACCCGTTGGGCGGCATGTTTCCCTATCTTCTATTACTTAGTACTGCATGTGATCTTAATGGTAAGATCACAATGGTCCAGCGAAGAGGCCTGTTCTGACTTCTATCGCGCCATTTCTATTAAAACATTCGAAACAGTGTAATTACTTTATGGTAACCACTATAATTACACACGGTATCCCCCAAAATTGTACAGTTCAATTTAGTGACTTTTTTGTTTATTTTAGATGGCAAATATTTTGGCTATAGATACTCAAATAAGTACAACATTTTCGCCGGATGTCGATGAGACTAAGAGTACCGACATCACTACGAGAATGCCTACAACTAATTCTCCCACAGCTAACCATGATGCAACACCAACCGCGCCGCTTGATGCTCATCCATCGTTTGATTTTGGGGACCCTGTCAACGAATATCAGTATATTCTTGAACTGTCTGGTGGTAAATGCTATGCAAGTGCCAGGTTGATTTCTATCTTATCGTTCTGTTTAGTTTTAAACACGCATCTTATATTAAATAGATGAGCCCACTGCATGTGGTCGATATGTGAACTAGGCTATGCGATCCGATTCAGGACAATGTCTGTCTTTTAACAGCAATCGCTGACAACTTTTTACCCTCAGGTATCATGATGGGTGATCTAACCAGAGACAGATGGGTAGTTTGCTTTTGATATCAAAGCATTAAGGATATTTTGATTCTGTAAGACAGAAATGTTCTTTTTTATTCTATAAGAAAGTAGATACAATAAACATTTCATCATTTCAGGTGCTGGCAACGGGCTGCGACTTTTCTAAATATCGAAGAATATTCTACTTCACGATAGTGGCCGTTCGACATAGGAATCGAAGATATTTCTAAGGAAAATAGTGAAAATCGGAACGTGGTCTTCTCTTTGTCGAGTTGTACAACTGTAACTAGGGTTGTGTCTGAAATAACTGACAGGAAAATGAAGGCTTTTAACAGCAGATTTTAATGATCGCTGACAACATTTACAGTAGGTAATAGCAACATGTAGAAGAGACAGATCAGTAGTTTGCTTTCGATATCAAAGCATTTTAAATGTTTTTGATGATGATGATACGTAAGTTAAATAGCTAGGTTTGAATGCGATAAATATTATAAAAACTTTTGTACGGTGCCTTGAACGGGCCAGACTTTGCAGGCTAAATAAACCAAGAATATGAATACGCCACGATGAACGTCGGGATCGACATGAAGTATAAAGAACTGGATTGACTTTGTATTCGAACTCACATCGCTTCATTTATATGGCATGTATGTATATATATAGATGTATATATCTATATATATATCTATATTTGTACAAATAATTATATATATATATATATATATATATATACATATATAAATATATATACAAATATATATATATTTGTATATACACACACACATATATATATATATATTTATACTTATATATGTATATATATATATTTACATATATATATATATATGTGTGTGTGTGTGTGTGTGTGTGTGTGTGTATGTGTGTGTGTGTGTGTGAGTGTGTGTTAATGTGTTCTTGGTGATCTGTGCTTTGTTGTCGAGCCTTTGTAAGGATCGTTAAGGGTCAATGACTACAACGCGGGATTCTAATATTTTAGGTACACCTACACACTCAGAAGATTCGGCCAGTGTGCAAGAGTTTTTTTTTGTAGTCTCGCCTGGAGTACATGCACTGACATCTGTCACCTACTCAGAAGTAGGTCATGGCTTGACCCACTCTCTCTAGCGTATGGTAGTTACCTTAATCGGCAACCTCGACGTCATTCATCTGGCTTTTTTTTGTTTATTTGGCTTCCCGTTTGAAGCGAACGATATTATTGTTTTCAATATTACAATATCACGTCTTTTGCCGACCCAGGTTTACTGGTACCATGGGGGAACTGCTCTAAGATCACTTTGAGCGAACATAACAATTGGACGGGCTACACACGACAAGGCTGTAGTCTACAATGCAAAGCGTAGTCTACTTTTGCTGAATGCCAATGTATTGGAGCATACATGCCGGGTAAACACGTCGTGTATTATATTCATGACTCGTCTAGGTTGGTTTCAACTCATTTATGATGAGAGTTAGCACAGTACTACCTGCAGCCGGGATTATTGGATATTTATGATAACTTTGTTGCTTTGTTGTACACTAGGGTCAGTACGTCCATGCAATCTGTCTGATGATCTGCTCTGTGTAAATCAACGAAAATGTACAACTTGTGAGTTATGTTTCGGAATCCATCCAGGAAGCTCAGAGCGAATGCAAAAGCCGTTGTCCCGACGCTTGTGACGTCGTTACGCACCAAACTGGGGTGTTCTATGGCAATTTTACAGGGAAGCAATATGCACTTGATTCTCAACGATGACGAGTTAGAACGTGTCCAAACTAAGTACGCTCAAACAGTAGACTTGCGGAGCCGCATAACTGACGAACAAATGATCGAACTCTAAAACACAACACGCACAACACAAAAGGCATACAGTGCGGGTATTCTGTTCCTCACCACTAAAGTGCAGGTGCCCCCACCTCTGTATTTTCCGCGTATTGAACGCCTTAAACGCCCTGGCTGACATGGCTAAGGCTGATCACAAGATTTTGATGGAAGATGTGGACAAAGTAAGTGGCGCATACATTGCCAGCGTAAGACCTTCAATCGACTTTATGTACACCCAGCTGAACCTCTGCAGTGGTCTGCTGGGCACCATGCAGTCCATTCTGTTTGCTGATATCTGGTTATATCTCACATCAGGACGCATTTCGTCTTTAAAGGAGAAGGCGATTGAATGTCTGCATGAGGGAATCCAATCAGTAAAAGTGTTCATAACGTATCTACGAGTCGTAGGGACGCCGTCCAATCTCGTCCCATTCTATGTTCTCTCGTCCAATCGAACTGAGTATTCACTCACACTGCATCTGCCATTAGTGACTTTGAAGAGGAGGCTCATAAGTTTGTGAGCGTTTTATATGCGAAGGACTCTTCATGGGCTGTGACTAACGTGAGATCTTATCTTGATAACAAGCTCGAGGCCTTTCAGCTGAACATCCGAAAAGTGACAACGGGCGTGAAGAGTTACCATAAGTTTCTGCTAGAGATGGACTCTTTTCAGAAGTCTCTCAATTATATACAGACGGATGTAGCTATATCAGATTACAAAGACGTCACCAATGTGTGTGAAGAATGGCAGGAGTGGTTGGAAGAAAGTATGAAGCAATACGCAACATCAGTAAGGAGCAATTGTGCGAGACAATGGTGGGCTATCGGATGGAGCGCGCAAAAGAGAGCATGGTGGGAGCTATTAATATGTTCAAATCTGTCGACATGACACAACTTCAGGCGGCAATACAAACTCAGGGCAGTACGTTGGAGACACAGTACACAACAGCTCTCACCTACATGGTCCAACTAGAGGCATTCTTCGCTTCAGCCAAATTCTCCACCAAGGCGAGAACCATGAAAATCTAGAGGCGTCCAACAGTTTACTTCAACAGTGAAACAGTAAGCAATTTTTGACTTTGAGCTCATTTCAGTAACTCGTATGCTTCATCCATCAACATTGTGAAAAATTGCATTGCAGATTCTCAGCAACAAATTGCGGCCATCTGCTTCCTGGAAAAGCTGGTCACCAGCCATTAACTTCAATGAGTTTATTCTAACGACCTCCTCCGGTTCAAGAACTACAACCTCCCTGATAGCCGACTACAATAGTGAACTGAATGAGGAACTAAATCATGTAGCTTATGTATTGAGCCAAAAATGCGATTACATTATGCAGAGCATCAACGACTTACAGACATATTGCATAGCATACAATGCTTCTATCAACGCCAACGGAGACTTTGGAGTGTAAGTATCACAGCTAGTGTGCTAGATACGATGCAGCTTAAAGCAGGGTGGTGGTTGGGAGGGTCAATTACATTCCTCGTGGTACAGAGTTCACAAATGTGTTACTTTAAATCGGGAACAAATGTTTAACGTTTTTAATTAATAGGCTTTAATCGTGCATTAACGACGCATGGGCTATGACAGTTTCTTTATTTCTTCCCCGTGCATTTGTAAACGCAACTACCTGCAGCTGGATATCTTCTATGGCTAGATCTAGTATCAGTACATTGAGCAGCTGATGGGATACGACGTTATTACATTCTTAGGTAAATCCCATCGTTCTATACAGTTGTCATCGTTTGCAACAAGCCCGGTATACTAGTAAAACATTTGTCGTATCAGTGCGTGAAAACAATAGATAAAACATCCGAAAATTAACCACACCTCATTTTGAAAGTATTTTTACCCGTGTGGGGTATTTCCAGAAGTGATTAGTTTGGAGCCTTAGAACAGGCTACTTCCTGAAATAAACTTTACCAGAATGCGGAATATAAACAAAGACCTACCGGATATACATATATAATCACTGACTTTGTTTGATTTCGAAACTATCTGGTTATATTCTAGACGTTAGGAATTTCGTTGATTGATTCTGATATATTTGCATTTTATGTATATATGTTAATCACAAACTTTACGATTGCGCAATTACGTAATTAATGATGAGATATTCTGCCATTTTACTTATGAATAAGCAGGTAGGTGATGTTTGACGTGAAGACGTTCAGAAATTAAATAAGTTACTTTGACATCGTAGACATTACTTTGTATCGATTCGGTCAATTGTTAATTATGCTAACATATTGACACATTATATAATACATTAGATGATTGTGGTAAAATATTTATTAAATCAACTTTTATATTCAAAATTGCTACAGTTGCCAGATATTCTGCATTTTTATGAACTATAATTTGAGAGCTCTATACTTGTTGATAACGCATATTTATGTATGCACTGCATTAAGTTGCTGACCAGCTGCTGAAGCATATGTAAGCAACTTATTGCACATTCAGTAAAAATAAAATGTATCTGAACTAGCCTGTCCTGAATAGGCTTGGACGGGATGGCGGGAAAAGTTCCTGTCAGTTGAAGAAACATAATAAAACTCAGTCATCCGGAACACCTATTCTGACAGCAATAAATATTCCAAATTTTAATAGCTGGTCCACTCTTTGCGAATATGATTGATGCTACAGTAAAGTAAAATTGACATTGCAAAACCCTATGTCAACATCGATAGTCCCGTAGTCTGCCGCTGAGTTTGTATTATGAAAATTGAATAATTACAAGAAAGACTCATCGATGTCCTGGAGGTCGACGCACCACGCTAAATACTTTCGTAACCTATTCGTCTAATCATTCAAAACAGCCAGGGAAATATCTGCATTCATAAAACAAGGACCAAGGAAGGGTCGTTATAGAGAACCTCGATATGAAATAGCGCTCAAACAAAGTCAGATACCATCCCAGGCTATTTTGAAGAATGGCCAAATTGTTTAATACTTGAGATCACTGTGAAAGATGGTATCACCTGCGTCTCCACGCAGACACAGCAGCATCGCGGGTCATGCGTGGCGTCCTACGAAATATCGAGCTGCTATAAGAATGGAAAATATCCCTCTCTGCTAAAGCGCTTATATAGTTCAGATCAAGTTTAACTCTCATCCGCTAAACTGGTAATACAACACTGACGGTGCTTGATGGCCATGAAGTTGTTGACAAGCTAAGTGGGTTCTATTCGGCCTGTGTAAATAATATGCAATGTTATTCAGCTCGCGAGTCGTCGTAGCTCACCGATCGTCGATATCCAGGAGGTTACAGTTAATTTAACTTATTGCCTGCTTCTCATATTATCCACATGGTTTTGATCGACGTAATTGTTTTGCATCGATTGGCGTTAGCAAAAACCCAGATCGAAAATATGGAAATCAATCTGGCGGTTTTGACTAGTTTGCTCTTACAAAAGCCAGGCCATGAATGGCATTTTAACTTGACCCATGGGCGAGCAGAAAAAAACACGAAACGCTCGTTCAGTGATTGCTCTAAAACGCTCTCGGCGACTAATATATTTTGACATAATGCACCATAAGCTTATTCCGTCGCAGACTTGGGTAAATATGTTCTGTTTTGCTTCACCTAAGAGCAAATGACCCGTAATTTTAAAGATTACAACTAAACGAATATCTCGGTGTAACTAGTAGCGTGCTATAATTCAGGCATGTTTCTTCTACTGTACCTGTAATCTATATGCGACTTCATATACGCTCAAACCAAAACCTCGCTACGCATCCGACAGGATGGGATATATCATCTAGAGGATGACCAACACTTTCGTTCTAGATTTTCCATATTTATTTTGGCAAATGGCATAAGGGAACATTGATGACTGTGTGGTCGGATATATGTCAGCCCAAGAAGGATGCTACACTGTCATATTTTACATAGGTATCAATTATTGTTTCTGCTGTGCCCGCGATCCATGTCCGCGCCATCGAATATTTGACTTGAAACTAGGTATGTACAAACCTATGTATGGTTTCCGAGGGGCCCATGAATGTCGTTACGTGCAAAAGCGCAGCAGCTTTGTAATTGTAAAATACAAATACAGCCTTCATTAGGTAGGTAGGTTAGGGCCTTTAGAAGTGCTGTATTTTGCTGATGATAACGTCTATATTCCATCATGTTAAAGTTAATTCAATGACGAAAAAGACCAAATCATTTTCGGATCATTGTCAAAAGGAGGATTATGAACAAATACATACATATGTTAATAAGAACTAGATAAATAACGCATGGGCCAACTAATGATGGCATTAGGCCGCTCATGCTTAAATCGTCGACGCAGTTACGGTTTATTCGCTGGGGTCGAGGGGCCAGCCGTTTCATCCATCAGTATTGTTAGAAGAGCATGTGCATAAATTTATGGAGAAGAATTGCGTTGATAGTGTTGACCGCATCCTCTTGAAATTGACTCACAGCAGCTGCCCGACGCGTTCGTAAGACTAGCATAACTCACTGAGCGACAATAAAGAGACGCGGATCTACTTTTTGTATATAAATAAATATATTCATTGCATATTTATGAATAATGCCTAGCATATCTATTTGTAAAGGCCATATGACATTTGTTGCTTATATGACCAACTTGAAGACAAATAGCAGTCCTCTCTCTATTTTGATGCATATAACTATTCCAACTGCTGATAAGGCTGTCGATTAGACACATTTCATTAGAAGAAGTACAACGTGTACATATGTACGATATCCATGCCTGTACCTAGTATAATGGCCTATTTTGGCGCGCATTTATTAGCCTGTATGCCTGCGCAACAATGATTATTTTCCTAAATAATGGCAGGCAACATATTCAAATTAATGACTGACAGGTGGCACGCTACTAATAATATGTTAAACAACGAAAACAAGCAGATAGAGATCCAAGTGTGGTTACCATAGCTACGCTTTGGTTCAGTTATATTAATGGACATCGCATCAATTACACATATAGTGAATATCGTATGGGTATCTTATGTAGGGTGTTATATGAAGCACAGAGGGTCTTATTAGCTTTGTGATGGTAATTTTAACGGGACAAAATGCATGATAAAGGCAGAGATATTGCTCTCAAGCTGCAATAGCATGAATCAATGAAGCATTCACACCCATCTGTGCTACACATGTTATTTTAAACACTTATTAAAAACAAACCACAATGGCCATTACGAGACATCAAAGCAATGTTTGGAAACGATAGCTCGGTACAAAATGCAAAGATAAGGGATTCTGTTTTCGGTGGTTCATGAGGTTGGGTTATACTTGCTTTTCGTAGCAGGGCTCATCGATCATCCTGTTTTCAGCCGTTAGCAAATTTTGTTTTGCTGATTAAGTACAAGTATTAGGCTTATGCCATTCCAGGCCAATATTAATGAAAGCCAAAGCATGATTATTCTAGAATTGAACGAAATGTGCCCATTTCCTGACTAAAGTTGACAGGATATTACATCAATGGCTGCAAATGCAGCACAGAAACCATTAAACAGCACCTTGGAACGAAATGTGATATAAAAACTGGAAATTATAGTTTTTACATTACCCTTGATATTCAATCTACCTGATTGACGCAATTCGTCAATTGTATAGCGTGTCAGAGCTCGAAGCATGTATTTTCGGCCCTGAGTTTAAAATGCATCTATTACAATAACAATGTTCCTTTGCGCTATATTTAACGAGGCGCTGTTCTGAATAAATAATTTTGGTTTGAATTGTTTGATTCCACATATCGTATCAGCTTATCTCTGCGGTTCTTGTCTCAATCAATTGGTTTGCCTACTTCAGCGTGTATTCATTTATCGCTCATTCAGTCTTGTTCAAATTGTGGTGATAATCTTAGGAGGAGCCACCCATTACTTGTCTTTTATATCATTGATCAAATTGCAGCAACAGACATGTAAGGCTCGACAACGAAAACAGAAAGAACGCCTGCACGATTATCCAGATAATAGAGCTTCTGCAGCTGAATTACCGACGGAATGACCAGTAAATCCGCCAATTTGTACAAAACCAATAAAGAAAAAGAACATTTCCTTACATTTAGGAATCTTTGGGACAACGTATAAATATGCATATAATTCACTACATATATAAAGATATATATATATATATATATATATATATATATATATATATATATATATATATATATATATATATATATATATATATATATATATATATCTTTATATATGTAGTGAATTATATGCATATTTATACGTTGTCCCAAAGATTCCTTAATGTAAGGAAATGTTCTTTATATATATATATATATATATATATATATATATATATATATATATATATATATATATATATATATATATATATATATATATATATATATATATATATATATATATATATATATATATATATATATATATATGCTGTACAGTGCATGGCTATTGCGTGAACGATCTTTAACGCATACACGGAAGATTTTAGCATTAATTCACTACCGCCCTGCAGCAAAGCTTTTGCAACATAACTGGCCAGTTCTTCATCTTACATATTGCATCTACATACGACCGTTCAACAGCAAGAGGTTTTCCTCTGATATATCTTTAGCGCTGTGATGAATGGTCCTGTCTGCTGGTGATAGTTACATGGCGCTGCTTCAATGTCATATGACGCGACAGTTTTGACGGTATTGCCTCTACAGTGAATCGTTGGTTACAACACCACAGAAGGTACCCATATGCTATTGGTGCTTATGCCTAGAGATTACAATTTCTGAAAGAAAGCAATAATGCATATTCCTTTAATTGTATCACCGTGCTTAGTGCCATCCCCTCAGGGCGATGGAGTGCACCATCCGAAATATATCAGAAACTTTCAGATCGGTGGACAGCTGCAAAACCAGAATATCCAATTTAACAATGGGTTGCTCCGCTTCATCGTGTGCAAACAGTGAGCAGTGAGTGTTTTGTCTGGATGAAAGCAAAACAGCCGTTAGTTGCTTTTGTTGATGCAAGCTAAGTTTTCGGAATCTACGTGACGCATGGCAATCGTACCACTCAGCACGTACCTGCTCAAGACTGCTTGGCAAAAGCATAAATGTGGAACAAGGATGCATTTCTAATGCAATGTATTGCTCTAAACATTTATTTCCCGTTGAGATCGGAAGTATGCGGTCGAACGAACATATGCAAAGGCACAGAATGCTGGGAAATATGTTCATAATGATAGCTTGCATATTACGATGGTGAATCTTCAAAAGAAATGAATGCACACATTGTCCTATTTACATCTGTCCCCATAATCTATATTTACACGTTTACGGGGTGATAATCGTTTGCAGGTATTGTCTCGTAAATGCTGGCGAAGGGGAAGATGACCAACAGAGCCGTCGTGCGCATAGAAGAGAGGGTCTATAGACCTTTCCCTATGTCAATGTTCTAGATGCATTTCACTTATCACTTTATACGCCAAGCGTTATATGTGCACCATTTACGTGTTTGTACCACTTATGTAAGTGTTTATCTTTGCATTAGTGGTAATTTCATTTTCTGATAAAATATTTCGGTTATCTGTGCAAATTTATATTGCATGCTGATAATGCAGTTACCAATATAACAAGACGGTATGTCTTCTCGTTAGCACAAGATCACATTCAAACGGCGCATTGAAGTGTATTTAATAATCACGAATGATAGCACATTCTCACTTGATCCATGGAAAATAAATGAGTCGTTTGAGAATTAGAAGGAAACCAATTTGACGTAAATCAGCCACGTTAGCCACCGCACTAACACAAGAATCGCCTAACCATTCCTTGCAGGGTGATTTTGGATCCACGGGAGGCCACTAAGGCATTAATATATGTGGATATTTGACACATTTGCAAGAAGGTAAAAGGTTTATTGTGCGAAGGTAGCACCTATACGAATTCAGAGTCAGCGCCAAGAATGATGTATTTCGTCAATTGGGCGAACACACACCAGATTGGGCCAAACTACATATTAAAGGGTAGTTTGCGATCCTGAGCACGCTTAAAATGTCATATCAGGGGTCCTTTTTGGCAAATGCCTGAGATTGGATGATCTTTGCTTACGTGGCAAGACCCATTTATCGTCTTTTTGTAGCGCATCTGCCGAAGCGGAAACAATCAGTGTGTTTTGCCGATTAAGTGCCAGGATTTTAGCTTTCGCCATTCCAGTCCCAATTTTGGTGTATCGTAGATCACGCTGGTAATGTCTTTTCACGTGACTAGCCTTCTGAAGTCGCAGCGCTAATTTCTGGCTTCAATTGTAAGTTTTGGTCAAACAAAGCTATCGTGTGTTATCGACATATGGGACTGCTTGTTATTGCTTAAAACGTAGTTTATAATTGTTTAGTCACATCTATTAGGTATTAGCCGTAATGTAATGTATATTTTTAGATTTATGACTTTCTACCTATGGGGAATTAAAACTTGCCCATTCTCCTAGTCGATAAAAATCTGCGGCACGTCACCAGCATCCAGTAGTGCTTTGTATTGTGACTTTATCGTATTGTGTGCAGAAGACGACAAGAAGAAAGTCCAATTAACTATGGAAAAGAAGGGCCAACAATTTGCTACTTAACATCTCTGTGCTTATTATAGTAAAAACTGAAAGCCACTACACCATTAATTACAAATTGAAGAATAATATACGTCGTCAGTTAAGAGCACATTTGACCAAGCGTCACAGTTACTATGTTACCTTGGATTTTCTAACCTCTTGTTTGTGATGTGTGCAAATATGTCACGCTGGGGAACTTACAGTATATGATTTATTTATTAACTTCACATTATTGCTAGATGATAGATATACAGATATGATTCACACGAATAACATGATAAAATGTGTGCAGTGGATGAAAGTCCAATCTTAATCCGCAAACTTGTATCATTCCCGGTCGAATGCCCTATTTGTCATTAGTATTCAAATCGCAAATCATCTAATAAGCTTTTATAATGGGCTACTGTGGTGAGCGATTGCGTTTTGGCTCATATAATGTCTGCCTCATATAATGTCGGTTGGCAGCAATAGCCATGATTAATAGAAATCCTCGAGCGATACTGTGTTTAACCAAGTTTCTCACTAAAAGTGAACATTATTTGATCCATCTAAATTACGGTTTTGTTCAAAACTTATGAGATGCATGAGAAGAACGATTCATTACCATATGTAGCAGAGTAATGAGTGTCTATATATTTGCACCAAATTCCATCATCCACACTGTTTTTTACATTGTGCATGGTAATGTGTCAATGAACAATTAAAGTTCATTCCTCTAATAGCGGTGTATACACATTGCTTGGCGAAATAAGTTATGGGTGCAATACACAAAACGAGGCTGCGCGGTAGGTTCGCTATTTGTAATGATACATAACTGATTGGTAACCTATAAATATGGAAGTATATATTGCGTCTGTTCCATAATAATCACTAATTTGTCACGGTAAGCATGGTATGCTCGTATATTTTGCATACCATTGCGGCAGCAAGTATGACTCCAAGACTTAATATATATTACAGTTGAATACAAAGGGACGTTGTCTTGCTGACAGCCCGCATGTTTATGTGATTAATCATAAAATCAAGTAGATGCAGCATCGTTCTGCAGGACCCTCGCATTGCCCAACAGTAATCCGTCAATTAAAGTTATTGTTTCAATATTATTGTATTATGATTGTTTGTTTGTGATCCTATTTAAAGTAGACCCGACATGCCATATTTAATGCCGACTCTGCATAGAAAATGCTGGCAAATAGAGGAAGGCGTTGCTTGTTTACAAGAAACAAGCTACACAGAAAGCTGTCGTACGTGAAATTCACGAATTTTGCTAATGGATGAAGATATTCAACAGATGCGCTGTAAATCAGAAATTCGAAAGACGAAAATCAGAAATTCGAAAGAGGAAATTCACCCAGAAGGCTTTAAACGAGACTAATTGCCTGTGTCGGTCTTAAACTAGGTTCTTGCTCTCTGGGACTCGGTGTTGTTAAAATACGATTACCTGTGACGAACGCCTTCACACACACTAAATTATGGCGCGCTCAAAAATGTTCCCATACGTGGTATGTCCGTAAAGATCACTTACCAAATTAACATGGTAGTATCACTTACATTGCTTCCTTGCTTTATCTGTCTGTTCTTGTTCTTAAATCTGCTCTACATCATAAACGTGCAACAAGATTTAATCATTCATCTGATGAATGAAGGTCAACAAGCTATCAGGGGTCATGCATTGCAAAATCTAAAAATGTCCTATGCATTCACATGTTTTCATAATATAGTATGCAGTTGTAAAGTCATAGTTATGTACGTTATTTTCATGCATTTTATGAATTGTCTTAACGCTTGATAAGATATTTGCGTTGCGTTGGGTATGTGAAGATTAACATTAGAAAAACATATTGGTTGTGGGGGTAAATAGTTATTTCATCAAGATATCGCTGCATTCACGATTAGTATTAGGATCTGTCCGTAACCCTTGCATCTATTAGTTTTTAAAACCTGGGATGGGTTTATAGCATTGCAGTGATAATAAACTTGTCCCACTGAAACCCTATGACATGCGGCTTACGTAAACAATTGAATTGATAATGCATAGCTTAAGCCAGAACAATCCAACTAATTCAACTTCTCATGCATTGCAGCGATTACAAAGATAATGCTTTGCGCATGCTAATATCTTCCGTTTTGCCTTTGCTAGGGGACTTACTTAGCCATGGATGTTATCATTATTGTGTTAGCAAGTACAGTAAGAAATAGAAGACATACGTCTTCTTACACAAACACTGTAGGTAATAGAAGAAATATGCCTACTTACACAAAAACAGTAAGTAATAGAAGAAATATGTCTACTTAATTGCGCTAGAGAGTAGGGATAATCTGATATAGTCATATATCAGTGCTTGTGACTCAAAACGGCCCACTAAATTCTCTGCTTTCGTTGCAACCCAATTTGTAATCGCTATATGACATGGAAACCAAACTTTTATTGCATATCACAATGTGGCATCAATGGGTCTTTTGTTGTATCTCATGCAAAGGGGTCAGTTCCGCTTTCTCCAAAACAACACTGTTGTTGCAGCAAATTTAGCTTCTATGGGTGATTATCTGCCGTTCTTAGAGCCATATACCATATGCAAAGAGCGTGTCAGCTTGGGAACACCGGCTGCATCATGGCGCCACACTTACTACGGCGCTTGACAACACGGCGACCTTTTCTACATATTTGAGCTTCTTATTACGGTAAGAAAGAAGAACCATTATCCTACAAAGTACAAATAAAGACACTGTGGAGTATAAAAATAGCCCATTTAAATGAGTTTTATGTTCGAAATATATTACACAGCATTATGTCCACTCATAGATTCAAACCACATGATCGCTTTGCGTGTAAATATATCACATATTAGAGCTCAGAGGGTTTATGTTAATGTTTTTCCTATATATTATTTCCAGATCGCAGAACAAAATTAACCATATGCACTAAGTTTTGAAGAAATACATTATAATGATAAAACGATGAAATTTGTACAGCGAATGTTCCCAACGATATGCCCCGATGCATTTATCTGTGTCCGAAAACGAAAATTACTATCCACTCGATAGTTCTTTTAAATGGCTTAACGTGGCTATCACTACATATTGTAGCATAAATATGTGCAAAGTTCAATAAAGATGATTGAGAAGATGCCAAAGCGAGCGATAACTTAGTTAATTATACTTCCCATTGAAGGCAAACATTAATTTGCTTCCCCTTGTAACGTGGACCTGCTACCGTAACTGAATTACTTCATGAATGACATCTTAATCCGCCAATTTGTGCAAAACCATACACGTACGTGAGAAGAATGCTGATGGAACATATGTGTGCACGAAAATCGAAATATCCACACAGTTTAAATTGTTCATGTGAATTTACCATGATAATTCGCCATATAAGCAACGATTGTTGTGGCGATATGTATTAATGCATAGAGAAGCATGTGGGGCCAATTTACTGTGTAAGGCTGTATTATTAGCTGGTTGGATAAATGCAATGCATACTTGAATCGTGTTGCTGAGGAGAAATTGGCAAATTGACCAAACTTCGCCAGATAAGAATCTGCATAAATACGTGTTAAATATTTATCCCGGAGTAATGACTTCCTGTGGCCGTCATACGACACAACATTCCTTCTGCATTACAGTGATGTCAAACGGCTGTGTTTCCCCGTCGAGCTATGCAGTGTGCAGCTTTTCATGAAAGCCGAGATGAAAATGGCTGAGAATCACCAAATCTCAAAGATAGAAATTTACTCGTCGTCGTTTAACGCAGCTATGTTAATGGGCTACACTGCCAAGTACGGGCTACATGTATGCAAGCGCCCTATGTCACTGCGTATCGTTCCATTGCTATAGCACCCCCGTGCAACCCTGTTTAATGATGCTATCACTGACAATTCCATCACAACTTGGAGATACATCTATTACCATGTTGCATCATTTAATAGCCTGAGACATAAATGCCGGCCCTGAAGTAACAATTGATGGATTGTATTTGTTATCAAGTGCGTAGATGATTACGAAAGCTGCCACCCTTAACCAGCAATCAAAATTCAGACTCCGTCATTTTAATGTGGGTAGCGACAACTAACGTCGGTAACCAAGTGCCATAATTGAGCTGTAAAACCTTTTTGCATGTTTGCCTAAAAACCCACCCAGGATGTGCTCTTAGGTTTCCAGTGTATATGATGAAATAAGCTCGAATACTGCCTCTCATAGCGCATAAGCAGTAACAATAATTGCACGGCAAAGTCAGACATAACACACTTCTTGCATCACCTTAATACGTCTCCTGTTTGCGAATAAATCTCGCCAAAGATTCTGCGAAATATCATATTTCATTCTGGGTTTTCACAAAATATGCACTTTGTTCGCCAATAAGAACGGTAGGCGCCATACAAAAAATTACGTATGATCGACTATTAAGCCCATGCAAATAAAATGTTTCATTCACAATCATCCCTTAATGCTAATAAAGATATATATTATGCAGGTATATTGCCATGGTTATAATATGCAGCACATGGCGGTCGAAACGTATGTATCATAACACTATTAACTCCTGCGACGTAGCTGTTTTGTTGTACATTTATATTATCTATCATTGTGTTTTCGCATATTGCAAATATGAATGTATTCAATTTTTACTCTCGTGTGTTGGCTTAATTTATTCACTGCTTTTTGGTATTTCATAGCTCAGTTGAATCGAGTAAAGATTAAAAACAAAATCGCGGCAAACTGTCTACCTGGATGAACTATTTGTCACAGGCCATATAGGTAGTTAGTTCAGAATCCCTGGAATATTATTTGCTC
The DNA here is from genome assembly GCA_034190875.2 of Urechis unicinctus. Taxonomy (NCBI): domain Eukaryota; kingdom Metazoa; phylum Annelida; class Polychaeta; order Xenopneusta; family Urechidae; genus Urechis; species Urechis unicinctus. The sequence goes on along the minus strand of CM067358.1, from coordinate 46,391,746 downwards.
GCCCGGAAATACAATTGAATCCTAAAGCGTAATGCCAAATACATCGAATTGATCAACTTATTTATGCATTCATACTATGAACTCATGAAATATTGAGCGATGGCATTAATCAGGGAATGCGGAGTTGATGATCAATTAAATGTGCGTCGCTGCAAGCAGCGTATGCAATGCATGACCATTCAGAACCACACAGAATGTAAATATTCTGTATGACGAGTTAAGCGTTGTACAGGTGTGGGAAAGTGTGTGTGACTTCGAATGAGTCTGTTGTGTACCATTGTGGTAACTTGAAGGTCATAGAAACTTTATCACACGGGCACAATGTTGGTAATTTTTAACGCACAGAGCGGGATAAAAACCACGCAAACCACTCTCAAACTGTAAGTAGATGAAACGACGTATGGTTCGGTTATTTATTGTATTGGCACTCTGTCTGCACTCCGTTTTGGAGTAGTGATTTTCCTTCTGCACAACTCAATATACAATATTCTGGTCTTCGAAACAGCCTTCCACTCAGCCATCGACGACTCAAACATCATTCAATACAGTGAACGACCAGTAAACGTTAAATACATACAAAAAAACAGGTTTTGAGAAGACCTTTCATTCATTTATATTCGACTCACACTTGCACTAAAAGACTCCCGACGATTACAAACCAATTATAAAACCATTCTCAGTCACAAACCGAAGAGTAAACCGAATAACAATGTAAATAGGCCGAGAAAAAATAACGTCGCCGCCGATTGCTTCAAATCAAGACAAAAACAAACAATGGAAAAGCATCAATTCATGCGTATATCAGAGTCGGCTTACCCAACTATGTAATTTTATCAGCATCCCATCATCAATGACATTGTCAGTTGTGGATCCAAAGCAAATGCATAGAGGGAGAACACATCTGCACATGCAAATAGGCTGTACAGTTTGTGAGAGGTGCAAGTATTGGAAGTCACTGGTAAATGCATAAGTCATTTGAGGTGGGTACTTATTTAGAGCAAACTGAAGCTGGGGTAGGTTCAACGCAAATATGAGTGAAATGGCATGTGTGAGCGGTTGTAGCGCTACATCTATTTGTGCACGAGACCTGGCATGTTAGGACACATACACTGCTAGCGAGATACACCCCTTTATTTTGCCAACTCTGAATCCTGACAATGCATAATGCAATGATCCCACGAGTCTGCCAGGCATATTTTATCACAAACTTTATCTGACAATGCTTTATGAGTGATAATGCAACGACGAATGCTTGCTTCTATCCCTTGATTGTCTTGATGATTATTGCTCTAAAACTTTCCAACCAACATTACATTAAGTATTCGTGACTGATGCCATGGCGGCGTAATCTGGCCGTGGCGCCGTACAACTGGGTTTTTGATCGTGTATGTTTTAGTGAGAACGCCGCACAACAAAAAGAGATATGATAGACCACTTGCTCTTATTCCACACACTCATTTATTACTCAACTATGTGTTTTCATGCTATTTAAAGAACTATTGTCAGTGGTGATGCTGTGTAAGGTTTACATCACACCCAGTACGGTTAGTTAGTTTGCATACTAATAGGGACCACCACGAACCGAAAACGTATGGTCATACGGCTCCTAGAAATAGCTTGTATGATCTCTGTTAATGTTATGACCGAACACTTCTACTTGGCTCTAAGTGCCGTCTAAATCGCGTAATAGGTGTAGTTACAAATATATTTGGTTACATTGCGATCCACTGCATACTACCCAGTCCTATAATAATTGGACATCATTCCAACTTCACACACCTTTATCGCTTTGGCGTTGCCATCTGAAAGTTATTGTATTTATGTATTGTTGTATTAAGTAGCAACGTTCGGTGGAAAGTCACCGACAGTAAGCTTCATTTAAATCATTTAAAGTTAAAATAAATGTATCTAACACAGCCCAATTGACCTCGCGTCACCCTTTTATATTCTGATACGATCAACAGCGGTATATGTATCCATTTGATAGAGTGCTGAAATAGGTCGCAGTCACACATCCGACCCTTGATCGTAAGAGCACGCTGCTTTGGGTTTTCAGTGGACCCCATCATAAAGTGAATGAAAGTAGGTACGTGAGACAAGACGTCCAGATTAGACATAAGGTAACAAAAGTTACATGATAGGGTAATCCGATAGAACAGATTAGCTGCTATGTAAGCTTAGACAAAACAGGACAACAAGAATAATGAAAAACCAAACACTGGGACACAGGCGGAAGAATGGAAAAGATACCAGTATTTTATGGCCATTCTTCCGATAACATGCTACGCCATACATTGTCCGTGAAACAATGATAAAACGCCGGATTTTTCTCTCATGACCACGTCAATTAATTAGTGTTATAACAGAGAAGCGAGGTTTTTCTGATATGCTCGCCAGTGTTGAACTAACAGTTCTCGATAAAGCATCGTTGGCTGTTTGTGGAATAAGTTGCGGCAGCGTCAGTCGATCTTTCCAAATGAGAAATACAGTTAAAAGAGTAAGGTTTTAATACAAAGCATTTGATAGATATGCATTATTTTCATCTGAAATAATGCCAATGCGATGCCATTGGCTTTTACACTGCTGTTTCTGCGTGTATACTGACGTTACAAGCACAATGTCAACAAGTGGTGCAATTATAATGCCAAAATAGCGGCAAATGACTTTGTGTGAAAATGAGTCCCAAATGACTCAAAGCTGGAATAATTAAAAGGATAGCACCATAGTCAAAATAAGATGCAGCTTACCTCGTCGTATATCAATTCAGTGACTCCAAATGGCTTTTAGCCGCTGTATTACCGCATGTCAATGCAAATGTCACCGCTAGAAGCTGGTCATTGGTGCATTTAAGCAAGATAGATTGAGTCACATCATGCTGTATTTGAAATAGGCGGAATGATGTAGGCATTCGGACTTGTGCTGCAGGTTAACTTACTTCATCTAAATGGAACGTGGGAAGCCGTCAAACTTGTACGTATTGGTCAGTTTTCAATATACACAGCAATTCATATTCTGTGGAGACATCTATGTTGTGTGGATAAGTTTTACATCGTTATATACTTGATGCATTTGAAATACAAGGGTCATGTTGCCTACTTTGTTGATTTTAGCAGCAGTGTAACTTAAAACCATATGCGCATGAAATTATACTCCATTAGAGGGCTCTGAGAGCGTTGTGGCTTTACCGTGACAGTTAGATGGCAGGTATTTGTCTGTAGATAGTATTCTCATTGAAGGTACATTAAATATGTTAATGATTTTTTGACGCAAGAACTGTGTTTTTGATATGCAGTTGCTTTGGAAAACATAAGACAATAAGGACAAGAATATCAATCAATTTGTATTGGTACTGTTCTCATCAAAATAAAACATAGTCACTGCTGTGAAACTGTTGAAGAGGATTTGCAAAGCGGTTGTCCATTCGGCTCTACTTGCCGAATTGTAGCCTTTATCAATGAATAATTTATTGGAGCTACAATAGGTCGGGATGATTTATGATCGTACATAATATTGGTCAGACATAGTGGGCTTATATACGCTTTCACTGCACTTATTAAAGCATTTTATCATGTTCAATTTCGATGATACAGTGATGAAAGCTACCCAAATTATGAATTCCCATAACAGAATATAGAGAGCGGTTGTAAAGAATTGCAGCTATATCAGTCTTCTTAACCCATATTTTTAAAGGGGTAGTAATTGTAAGTTTTATTGAAGGAATTACATGAAGTTAAATGTAGCCCGTAATTTTCCACAGGTTATGAGAACGGAGCCCCACTTATCCCATCGTAAACTACCGTTTAAGCGGCTGACGGCTTCCAATGGTCGCCATGGTTAATGCCTTAACTGTGTACTTTGCAAATTGCCCGAATGTAGTACATGTATTCAAGAATCCAGGTATCAAAGCAGGACAATAGCGTTACAGAGCATAAACTGCCTCGTAGAGATTATCTGACATTCGCGCACTCAATAGGTAAAACCTTTAATCATTTAACTCAGATGCTTATGAAAACGCAAGAAAGACGCGATAGAGAGGGCCGAGAGGATGAAAATAGGTGCTCTTTATTTATCTTGGAATGATCGGTTAAGCCGTAATAGTGATCATGGTCAATTCATGGTATCCGTATCCCATGTTAATTTCTCGCTGTTAAATAGCTAGTCGAGCCTAAAACATAATGGATCCACTGCTATCATTTACAGCTATAACAGAATTACAAATAATGATCACTTACAACATTCAGGCTGTTGTGAGGTCTTCAACGATTTGTTCGATTGTTCAAATAGGATATATGCCGGTGCCATCAATGCGTTAACGCAGATTTTGCATTGGTATATGGGAATCGGGCACCACATTTCCTCTTAGATACAGATGGCAATGTTTGATGTCAGTAGTAATTTATAAGTGAGTAGAAACATACAAAGTCTTCTACGAGTAACCCTTAATAATGAATGTCGCAGGCGGCTGTTACCGTGGACAAGATTTATAAAAAAACGCTACAATTGGCCCAATAAGTGCTTCGTACAGTAATCCCTGTTTAAGATGAGGTAGGGAAAAGGAGGACTCTTCAACGGAACAACGCGGGGCAACATGTTAAGCAGCAAGTATAAAACCATAATGCTAGCTGTCTTTGACAGCGGAAGTCCAGAATCATTCTAAAGCTAAATAACTATTCGAAGGTCGAAGACGCATAAGTTTTGCTCCGTAGAAAATACGAGAATGTCATAGATATGTAATCAAAACATAATGGCGAGTCACAATTACTAAATTTACATATCATACGTGCAACGGATGTATTGTTAATAATTCCGCCTCGTCAAACAACGACGGTAGCATTCCCTTATAACTATGAGTACGCGTGACTTATCACGTTCCAATGGTATTGGGTATATCTGCACAATGTTCATAGCATTTATTGGAAAAATAGCTGAAGACTAAATTAGAAATAACTTTTGATGGTCTTTTGACGCTCAGAATATTCACTAGCGTAATATTTTGAAGTGCAGCATTAATTAAAACAAGGTGGACTGATTATTATTGTTGAGCTTCGTTCCATCTGTTTTCCTCTTGCAGTAAACAAACCAGACCGGAAGTGCTTTCATTGTGCGTTATGCTCATATCCGCGCCTAAAAGAGATCGGATAAGCAACTGCTGGATGTTTCATGAGGAAACATGTCTTACCTCCCTGAAAGGCATGAAACAGTTATTTGCTTCTGATATTGAATCGGAGGTAGATTGCTCAGCTAGGTAGAACCATTTTCGTTTTCTGCTCGGGGCTTACTAACGTTTCTGATTAACTTATGAATTGGATAACACAATGTATGCTCTTTGTTTGGTAATAAAATCCGGAAGGCGCCATTAACACATTTATGTCCTAGCAAATAAAATGTCACATAAAGAATCCCCGTTTCGAAATAAAAAGAATATTTATGGTGCAGTTATATCGCAGTGGTTGTAAGATATTGCACATTTCGGCCTGCTAGCACATTTACAGCCCATAACAGCTGTTGCGGAAGACGGTTTACGTCCCATTTTGAGTTTTACCGAATTTGCCATAATCCAGTATAGGCTTACTCAGAAGAATAATTATTCAAATCAAGCCTCGACGAAATCATTTCTTGTATTTGAGTGTGGGCTTTGATACTGCAGTGTGAAGATGGTATTTCAGACCTATAGTACACAAAGTGTCAATCAGGCATTAACCTTAAAATCAATTCTCCCTGCCCGAAAATTATTTTCCTTTACCAGCAAAAGGGTGGCTTCTTCCAAGAAACGCAGCATAATTTGTTGCGGTGGCATTCTTACTGTATTCGCCTTAGTTAGCTAAGTATAAGATTTGTTTGGCAATTGAGCGGGTTCATGAAAGTATTACAGATCAAGTTTTCTGAAGATTGGGACCGACTGAGAGTAATATGAGCGAACACAAAGAATGATCTCGGCTAATATAAAGTTAAGCTACCCGGGTGGAAGTTCTGCCTGTCCTCAAATTACGTTAATTGGAAAGACGTACCCTTATTGAGTGTGTATAAAGTGTATAAAAGGGTGTTGGCAAAGTGTACATAATCTTATGCTGACATACACGTGGTTTTGTGGGATGATATATGTCCAGAATATGTCCAATGAACGTAGCAAAATCTAACTTGTTTATATAGTTTTAAGCATAATATCGGTGTCAATTGTTTTCTATTGTCAATGCATAGAGCATCGGTTATCGGGAACAGCGCAGGCATGGTTCCCATAGAAGTCATAGTCCAAAAGCAGTTAATTAGGCCCTTAGACCCGCTACCCCCAAGCGCTTCAATCTCGGTATGAATGCGAACATCTTGTATAGTTTCCATTGTTATAACTCCATAAACAACTGGCAATTGATGCAGCTTAAAACATATACGTCGTTATGGTGCGAACAAAATAAAAGCTTTTGCAGTCATAGAATGTGATTTACATCGTTGTAATAGCCATGGTAGTGTAGTGGAATTGATGATATTCGATATGGCTATAGCCTGCTGATACCTCGCAGAAGGAGAGTACAGTGATTTTTTTAGTGTTACAGCGTTATTCGCTAAGCTCGTACGGAGCATGACGATATCTGAGTCTGGATATCACTGATCCAATGATATCATCGATTCAATCATGCATGTATCTCAGATATCAGTTCTTTCCATCTTTGTTCATCTTCGTCTGACTGTTGGAGTCAATTATATCATTTGTATAACATAATCATCATCGGGCCTGCTCTAACATAGCAACGAACATTAGGACTCAATGCTATGGAAGGTTATAGCTTTAAAAGTGTACAGTGCACCGAATATGAACGCTGATTCACCGATTTCGATAGTCATTATAAAGAAACAAGAGAATGTGGCCACAAAATGAGCATACACAGACATGGTTCATATCATGCAATGAGGCGGCATATGCATCCGGGCACAAAGCCAACGATATTCGAATAGCCTAAATGAAATCACCTTTTCGTGTTTTATGACTGATATTACCGACAGATTTTACATTTAATATCCATGTCGTACAAATGACTCATGCCACATGAATCATTTACGACATTGGAGGTGTTGAGTTTTCGTCATCTTCATGTAATTGAGTTATTATTTAACGCATATATATAGATATGGATGCAAATTTGCAGCGCTTACTCACTCCTGTGTATTAGTCAGGCTTAAGCTTTCAATGATTATACTTCATATTTCAAGCAATAACTGATAGGTGTGATTTGATTTATTCATTGTAGGAGTGATATATCATTAAGTTTATCGAAAGTTTTTGGAAACAATAGTCCATAGTTACACGTGTTTGATGATACGAGTTACATGAAAGTTTAAATGTTATTCTTGTGATATGTTTTCCAAAGCAAACCTACTAAATGACATACATCGAAGAGCTCTATTTATGAATACTCAACATCCCTCACAAAAAAGTCGCGTATTATGACTACGTTACGCTGCTAAGGGGCGCAAATCAAATGGGTCCTTGCAATAATTTGTTTCTCTTCTAATGAAAACATGTGCATAGTGTCTGCCTATCATATTTATAATAGAACAATAAGATTGGGAAAATCTAAAGCTTTTTTGCTTTTAATGTTTTGCAAGATGACGCTACACAAGACCACGTGAATTATCTCGCTGTTTCACTAAAATAACACAACGATTGGAATCGACATAGCATGTCTAAATATATATTTTAGTCCAAACGCGCTCAGAGATGCAACAGTTGAACGAAGATATATTTTGAACATATACCGACCAATATTGATTTGAGTTCTGATAATTGTCTGTGAAGTCAAAATATTCTCATTGCAAGAAACACCTCAGTATACTCGCCAGCGCTTACCAATAAATGTCAACTGATGTTTAGCATTGTAGCTATTACCATGTGTCACAAATAGACAAAATGATTGCAAATATTGGCTTATTGGGGGTCAATCAAGAGTTGGAGTTGCTACTAAATTTTATCTTACTCTAAGAGTCGTTTCCCGACACACATTCCTGCGCGATATTCGGCTGTCAAATTTAATCTAATAGCTGATTATGCTTTTTGATCATATTAAGCATTACATCGGATACTTATTGGTACTGTTATATTAATGCATTGTGTCACAGCGTACAATGTATTTGCGAAAAGGGTATGTACAGAAGAATAATACTTCTCATTGACAACAGTCTTGTAGCTATATTTAGCTTCTCATTTTCGGAGATTTGACTATTGATTAACGTAGAATCTGTCGGTAATATCAGTCATTGAACAAAAAGACATTTTTAGCACGATATTTTTTGCGGCAACTTTAATGGCAGCTGAATCGATACAATCATTCTCAGAAGAAAACATTGCCGAGCAGGCTATGCACATTTTAAAGAAAACCGCGGTTCTTCTAGGCGTTGCTGATAGACGACGGTTAATGTGCTGAATGAGATCACTAAAAAAAACATTCGAGTATATTACAAAGCCTTGCGAATTTTGAAAATAAATGAATTTGGGGTCTGCTGTATGTCCAGAGACGTTGCCATTAATGGGATCCCATGCTTAACCAGCTTCAAACGAGAAACTACGTTAAAAAGAAATGGAATGTTGTGCAAATAAGTGCTGTTTTGAATGTGCATCCTCAATAAAAGGAGGCATATGTACCTGCCATTGAATGATATGAATTATATCTTTGTATGCTCATTTGGGTCATTAACAAAAGTCATATAGCTGACAAGGGCGAATACAGTAAGAATGCCACAGCATCTAATTATGCTGATTATCTTTGAAGGTTCCAGTCTTGAGTTCGGGAAGGAGAACAATTCTAATATTAAGAAAGCTACGTCGATTCCTCAAATGATAAATTATATAGCCCTGCACAGAGAGGAGTTATTTCCTATTAGTTCGAGTCATGGCCATATACAAGCAGCATCACAGTCAAATACACATGACCGGTAAATGTTAACACCTTGCATTCCTACATTTTACTGTCGATGCATTGTTTACAACAAGATACAGTCTCAAAGTCTAAATATTAATTGGCTTATGATGAGTAGAAAATTCGTCAAGAGATCAAATCATAGACGAAAAGGCATCTGTTACGTCATCCGATTACTAAAGATCCCTGACCTAGATTACTTTAGCACCCGTCATTGTGGTTGATAGCGCATTTCCAAGTGAACAGGCTCTGGCACAAACTTTGGCACCATGATGATTGCTTGCTTATTCTTACTAGTTATTTGCACAGAAAATCCATTCCATGCATTCTTGTCTTCATCCTGTCAAGCTGGCATTAAATACAATGCACAATATGGGGGCTTAATAATGTTATCCATTGTTTATAGATTCTCTAAGTTTTGGCTTGGCTGCTGATAAAATTCCCAAAATCATATAGACTCAAAACAACGTATTAAAATCTTGTTTCAGGCCACATTCCATTGAATAAATAAAACCAGCGGAATGTTGTTGCTCAATATAATTCCTCAAACGGTGTCTACTGGACCGTAATCGATTCACACAAAAGGCACGCAATGTAATGTATCGAAAAAACATGGCTCAAGAAACATTGCTCTTGTCGGGGTTGTGAGCCCCCATAAACAATTATGTGTTCTCACAGGGCGTGGTCATTTTAATTGATTCATGGTATATTCATACAAGCCATTTCAATACATTACAAAATCCACCCGAAAAATACAGGCAATATTTTAGTCGTCTACGGTATCGGTCATACAGAGTGGGGTAGAAATCAATCTGGATTCCCAAGGGACCTTAACTAAGCCAGACAAACTGAAATTGCTCTATGGCAACGATCTTAAAATCATGGGCTTTATTTACGTTCGCATTGTATAACTATCTTTCTTCTGTTTCAATGTCACGGTTAGCATGAGAGCTAAATCATATGTGTCATGAGCGGATAAGAAATATGTATCTGAATACAATCCGCTTTTAATAAACATCCCGAACTTCGAGCTCAAATATATAGAGTCGATCATACATCGCAGATGCAGGGTTCGTAAATGGTTTTTAGGATTTGACCAATTGCTATCCAGTAGGTGATGCCGCTTTTGAAGCGTTTTCTATGTATTGCATTCCTCATCACCCACCAGGTACGAGACATGATATCTCTTTCTCATTGATAAGATCAAAACGATTCAGCTTTGCAAACAAGCGTGGCAAACAATCGTGGCCTTACCCCAATCAAACAACTTCTCGATTCCAGTTCAATCTGTTCTCATCTGTTATAGGTTATCCCTGAAAATGAGAGCTTGGTGAATCAATGGGACGCAATTCCATTCGACTAATTGAGTAACCGGAGGTGTATTAATGCACGCTTTGCGCACTTATCGTTTTGGCTTAATCTACAAATCATCAGCGTATCTTAATGTCTGACCCCTTAGAAAGATATAAGCGGTACAGATTGGAGAGTGGTGCTTCTTTGCAATGTACCAACAATCTAAGCGTAATCGTCACGTTTCAGGCGAATGGCGTGGGCTTGAACATCAGGGTTGCCTTCCGAACGGCTACGATTTCTCAACGTTGGTTAAGTCGATATTGGATCAGAGTAAATAGTAGTATTCCTCGTGGTATAGTATTCACAGCCTTCATAGATGGAGATTGATGAACTTGTCAGAAACATTGCATAAGATTGCTCTGAGGTTATTAGGCCAAAGTAAGGTTGAGAAGTAAAATATTACACATAATTGAATAGCATGCTCTTGTCAATTTAACATCAGCTTTGACGGTAAAATGATTAATATAACATTGTGGTTTATTCTGGCACTCAACACTTGCGTTTCAGTGAATATGAAGGATACACATTGTGGTCCATACGGGATATGACAGTATAACATGAATTTACAGCATAACAGTCCAGACGAGTGACCACCTAGACCAATGTCAGAACTGCACACCCAGAAATATAATTAAATTGTCTTACGTTTCCACACTGCATATAATCACGTTATCGTAGTAAGAGAGATACGGTCTATCTACATTTTGTTGTTGACCAAGACATATATAGTTCGTTGGGATATAAACGACCAGCTTTGCTAGGCATTGTTTATTGCATCCACTCTGAGAACAAAAGCTCCGATTATCCGGAGGAGGTCACGTTAGTAAATAATTACAACTTGCGTGGTACGTTGTGATTCGATATGTAACAGCCATGTTTCTGATCGTTGAATATTGGAAGCGGTCAACAACCGTGGAGGTCCCGAATAATTTTTCATATTACACGCTAAACTGGTAATACAACGCTGACGGTGCTTGATGGCCATGAAGTTGTTGTCAAGGTAAGTGGGTTCTATTCGGCAATGTTATTCAGCTCACGAGTCGTCGTAGCTCACCGATCGTCGATATCCAGGAGGTTACAGTTATTTTAACTTATTGTCAGCTTCTCATATTATCCACATGGTTTTGTTCGACGTAATTGTTTTGCATTGATTGGCGTTAGCAAAAACCCAGATCGGAAATACGGAAATTAATCTGGTTAATTTGCTCTTACACTACCCTCGTTGAGTGATTGCTCTAAAACGCTCACCTGCTCGCGGCGACTAATATTCCGTCGCAGACTTGGGTAAATATTTTTGCTGTTTTGCTACACCTATGAGCAAATAGCCCGTAGATTTAAAGATTACAACTAAAACGAACCTCTCTGTGTAATTGGTAGCTTAGCATGTTTCTTCTACTCTACCTGTTATCTATATGCCACTCTTATATACGTCCCAACCAAAACATCGCTTCGAATCCGACAGGATGGGATATGTTATCTAGAGGATGACCAACACTTTTGTTCCGCATTTATTGTGGCAAATGGCATATGGGAATATTAAGGAGTATGTGGTCGGATGTATGTGAGCCCCAGTAGGATGCTACGCTGTCATATTTTACATAGGCATCAATTATTGTTTCTGCTGTGCCCGCGGCTCATGTCTGCGCCATCGAATAGTTGACTTGAAAGAAGGTATTACAAACCTATGTATGGATTCTAAGGGGCCCGTGAATGTCGTCACGTGCAAAAGCGCAGCAGCGTTCTAATTTTAAAATATAAATACAGCCAATCATGCTTTCCATCTGTAGATAGGTAGGTTAGGGCCATATGGAGTATTGCATTTACCGTCGATCTATGTCGACGATCGCAGACCAATTAAGTTTCGGATTACCGCTGATGATAGCGTTTATATTTCATCATGCAAAAGTGAATTCAATGCATTACCTGACGAAAAAGACCAAATCATTTTCGGATCACTATCAAAACGAGGATTATGAACAAACATGTGTTAATTAGGACTAGATAAATAACGCATGAGCCATGTTGGCATTGGGTCGCTCATACTTAAATCGTGGACGCAGTTACGGTCCATTCGGCTGGGGTCGAGTGCCAGCCGTTTCATGCAACAGGACCAACTATTATACATAGACGGTTACAATGCTGCAATATCGCCCGCTCAGAGTATTCTATGATTGGTTTTCGCACATTGCTTATTACATTTTCTATCTGCTGAAACCTAATAAGTAAAAAATTTATATATATATATATATATATTTATATATTTATGTATATATATGAACATATATATATACATATAGATGTATATATATTTTTACATATATATATATATATATATATATATTATATATATATATAATATATATATATTCATATATATATAATATCTCTATATATATAAATAGGAAAGTATATAAATATGTATACATATATATATGTATATAAATATCTATGTATATATTTATATATGTATATATGTATACATATATTTTTTTATATATAAATTACAAATATGTTTATAATTATTCAGATACACGTATACATCTATATATATTTATATGTATACATATATACATACATATATATATACATATATAAATATGCATAATTATATATGTATATATATACATATATACATATATATATATGTATATGTATATAAATATATATATATATCTATATGTATATATATATTAATATATAATTATATATATATATATGGATATGTATATATATATAAATTTATATATATATATGTGTATATATATTAATATATAATTATACATATATATTTATATATATACATACATATATATGTAAATATATATTTATACGCTTAAAAAATTATATATATATATATTATTTATAAATATATTTATATATATATTAACTATGAATAATCCATACTCGCGATGTCAGTCTGCAATATAACATGCAAATGCTTGTTCAGTTGTACAGATTCATTGACGCTTTTGTTGCAAGAAATGAACCAGCCAATCACATGACATGTGAAGCCTACAGTTACGGTATGCATTACCTAAGTTTTATTGTTAGCTTTAAGTCCCAGTCTGAATTATAAATTTACAACGTAGTGCACCCTAGCATTTCGTCCCATCAGTAGAATGTATCAACCTGTGGGGCCATCCTTCGCCTCTCGTTTACTTGTGGCAGTGGCGGATCCTTGGTCACCTATACGAGTGGTGTATGAGATAATCACGAAAGGTGCAGGTAATTTTGCAAATCGTGACTACTAATTTTCATTGTATCGTATAATTGCTCGTGATCTCAGCAAAACACTAAGCAAATCCTCACCAATTACCTAGAATGATTATCAGTCGTCCTTCTATAATGTGTATCAATTGTCTATCTAGAAATAGACCATGAATATCATAGAAAATTATCGGTCCGCATTGTGTTAACTCGATGCCTCCAATGACCTTGCTTATGATTACTTGATTGGAACGGCAAGTTCCTCGCTTGTAGAAAATTACATACTGAAACAGAACAATGAGTTTAGAGTGTTTTCCTGTCATTAATTGTCACGATAAATTAAGCAAGTCATGAATCCAAATATATCTGGCTTTGTCTACGAACCTTGGACGCTGACAGCCGTTTTTGTTCCGAATGCATCAACTTATCATTCCTTCCATTATCCCTATTAACCCACGCTATATATTAAACAGAAACACTGGTATTCACAGCAAACTAGTGAATTGTGATCCGATTAGTCGGCCTTTTTTATATGGAAAGCATAAGTTTCCTAATGAATGAATACCTGATTTAGGACGAGATTAACTTTTGTTGTTTGCTTCCTGTTTTCTGTGCGACCGTTTACAATTCGTCTGGCATCTCAATGTGCTTTTAGATATCAGCTTCCTAATATGCGGACATAATAGTTGCATGACCAAAGTTAGTAGTGGTCGATAAGTCTTGGTATCACTCACAAATGTGAAATTAGTAGGCTTAGCGTTAGAAGCACCAATGAAATCAACGAACATTACTTTGAATGCAGCTGATGAGTCGATCAATGGCGATTACAAGAACATCTAATTCTCGTTATTCCTTATTACTGCGGGAGTTATTTGTTGATGGATGAGTAAAACGCACCATTATGTATCATCCGAAGCTAGCTTAACTATTAAAAAAATAAAACTGGTTATGCCTAATTACGACAGGAGTTGTTTGTTGATGAACTAGTGTAACGCAACATTATGTATCAATATCAGAAGCTCAATTATTAAAAACGGCGTTGGTAGTTTGTTCACACTAACTCTGTTGTTGAAAGATGACAATACGAATCGTGAACAACTGCATGGATTCATAATGAAAACGAGCGACAGCTTATTGTATGCGTAAATATCTAAATAACAGAAAACAGCGCCACGTGGAACAATCATTCACGCACCAACTCATATATGTCCAAGAATTAGGAACAAATCTATCGTTGTAAAAAAATTAGATTGCCATGAAATAATTCTCACAACAATATCTATCAACCCGGTTTCATTCCTTAGAGTCATAAAATATGTTTGCTGGAATTTAATGGTACATTCCTGTACTGCCATATAAAATGCAGCTTATATGAACATCTGCCCCTTTACTGTCGCAAAAAGAATACCATAGAGTGACGTAATAATACAAAGAAAGTTATACTAGCTGCTCTGAAAGAAAGCCTAACACAAAGAAATTGCAAAGCTACAGAATTCGCCACCCATGCCCACACTTGCGTCATCTACAGACGTATATAAGGAGAGTTTATGTCTGTCATCGGTCTCTCCGTTACACCAGGACTCAAAAACCACACTGCAATTCCTAACCCCTAACGGTGTCAGCCCTCACTCATACCGCCGTGCTATTATACACTTTATATATGTAAAGGAAGGACAAAGATGACCAAGTCAAGTATCACACTATTGTGCAATGGACGTTATAATAAATAACGTGTTTATCGGGTATGTCGTGTTAATCGTTACACATGCGTGAACCATAATTGTCATTTTTCCACAATGGATTGTTTGTCAACCGAAACCAGCAAAACAATTCTCTATCTTGGTTCATATGCGTTAAAACATCAAACCATTTTGCCATCAGCTATCGCAGGATTCATTGATTTGATTAAATAACAATAATTCTGTGCCGCAAGGTTTGTACGTTTTCTTCTATTTCCTAATGATTTCTTGCGTGCATTTGATGGAGTTGTCAATAAGAGATTGCAGCATGCACTACGTGCGTAAACAAGTATATACACAGATTGGATTCTTCAAAATAAAATTCAGGTACTTTTGGATAGGAATATTCTTGACTTAGGCCATTGACACACATGGCCTCGTTTTAACAAACCTTCATTACCTGTGTTTATAGTTTAGTTCCTCCTTGGCCTATAATTCTCAATATGTCTTCGAAACATACGTGACACCTGACCCGTTACAATGCCTTTGTGCACGGATATTTGCAAAATGCCGATTAGAGACCGCAGATTATTAACGGCTTAGGGAACTTGCCCATCAACCTTCTTAAACATCAGAGAAAGGACCACAAACATATCCATAGTGCTCCCGGTATCCCACACAATGTCGAAACTGTTATCCTGTGAGCTTAAATGTCACGCGAACAATCGACACACAAACCTGGTTAAATCATTTCAAAAACACCCAAACTACTAGTATTTTGATTGGCTTAAATCGATATTGATGACAATAGGTCACACAACTGGATGTCTCCATGGACATGGAAAATATACCACACAATCGTATACAAATCTAATCGTTCACTAACAATTATAGATTCCGACCAATCAAGTGCAAATGATCTTAACAATGGCCAGAAAATCTACCGCACCGAGGGATCCTTAAAAAGATCATAGTCGAAATATGGTCTCGTCCAAACTATACATGCGTTTTTTTCCCTTCCATAATGGAGTGAATATGATTCAAGATAGCTAACAAATTGTTCCACAGTTCG
Source organism: Urechis unicinctus (assembly GCA_034190875.2). NCBI lineage: Eukaryota > Metazoa > Annelida > Polychaeta > Xenopneusta > Urechidae > Urechis > Urechis unicinctus. The sequence continues at coordinate 46,375,529 of CM067358.1, read as the reverse complement.
ACAAGTAGCTACCAGGAATATGTAAGGGTACATATACATATATATATATATAGTTTAAGGTAGACCAGACGTAGGTGCTTATCTTGATGGGGCCAGAGTAACATGCTTGTGTAGAGTTTAAGACTAGTAAGTTAGGTACTATCGTGGACAATCAGAGCAGAGTTATCTTTATCAGCTATAATGGTATATGCTCACGAACGATGACGTCTGTTGGACTTCGTGAGACAAACTAAGGGAATATACTGAGGACCTTGTGTACAATGCATGTGCTATTGCGTAAACGTTCATTACCGCAAACACGAAAAATATAGCATAAATTAAATTCACTATCCCCCTCCAGCAAAGCTTATGCAACATATCTGGACACTTCTTCATCTTGCACATTATATCTACGTACTGCTGTTCCACAGCATGAGGTTTTCCTCTGACATATATTAAGCGCTGTGATGAATGGTCTTGTCTTTGGGTGCTAGTTACATGGCGTTGCATCAAATTCATATGACGCGACAGTTATGGCAGTATTTCCCCAACAGTGAATCGCTGGTTACATCACCACAGAAAGTATCTATATGCTATTAGTGCTTATGCCTATAGATCACAATTTCTGAAAGAAAACAATAGTAAAAATTGTCTATGAACGATTACTTTAATTGTGTCACCGGGCTTAGTGCCATCCCCTCAGGGCTTTTGAGTGCACCATCCGAAATATATCAGAAACTCTCAGATCGGTATACAGCTGCAGAACCAGTATATGCAATTTAACAATGGGTTGCTCTGCTTTATCGTGTGCAAACAGTGAGCAGTGAGGTTTTTTCACATAACTCGTCTGCCTGGATGAAAGCAAAACAGCCGTTAGTTGTTTTCGTTGATGCAATCTAAGCATATTTGTTTTCGGAATCTACGTGACGCATGGCAATCATACCACTTGGCTAAAGCATCATTGTGGAACAAGGATACATTTCTGATGCAATGTATTGCTCTAAACATTTATTTCTCGTAGCGATCGGAAGTATGCGGTTGAACGCAAAGGCACAGAATGCTGGGAAATATGTTCATAATGATAACCTGCATATTACGATGATGAATCTTCAAAAGAAATGAATGCACACATTGTTCTATTTGCATCTGTCCCCATAATCTATATTTACACGTTTACGGGGTGATAATCGTTTGCAGGTATTGTCTCGTAAATGCTGGCAAAGGGAAAGGTGACCAACAGAACTGTAGTGCGCATAGGCGGGAGGGTCTATAGACCCTTCCCTCTGTCAATGTTCTAGATGAATTTCATTTATCACTTCATACGCCAAGCGGTATATGTGCACAATATACTTGTTTGTACCATTTATGTTGGTGTTTATCTTCGCATTGGTGGTAATTTAATTTTTTGGTAAAATATTTCGGTTATCTATGCAAATTTATATTACATGCTTGCAATGCAGTTACCAATATAACAAGACGGTTTGTCTTCTCGTTAGCACACTTAAGTATTTGAAGGAAACCAATTCGACGTGAATCAGCCACGTTAGCCACCGCAATAACACAAGAATCGCCTAACCATTCCTTGCAGGGGGATTTTGGATCCACGGGAGGCCACTAAGGCATTCATATATGTCGATATTTTACACAGTGGAACTTGCAAGAAGGTAAAATGTTTATTGTGCGAAGGCAGCACCTATACGAATAAAGAGTCAGCGCCACGAATGATTTATGTCGTCAGTTGGGCAAAAACACACCAGATTGGACAAAACTACATATGAAAGGGTAGTTTGCTATCCTGAGCATGCTTAAAAATGTCAGATCAGGGGTCATTTTTGGCAATTGCCTGAGATTGGATGATCTTTGCTTACGTGGCAGGACCCCTTTATCGTCTTTTTGTAGCGCATCTGCCGAAGCGGAAACAATCAGTGTGTTTTGCCGATTAAGTGCCAGGATTTTAGGTTTCGCCATTCCAGTCCCAATTTTTGTGCATCGTAAATCATGCTGGTAATGTCTTTTCACGTGACTAGACTTCTTAAGTTGCAGCGCTAATTTCTGGCTTCAATTGTGAGTTTTAGTAAAATAACGCTATCGTCGTTTTATCGGCATATGGGACCTGTCGTATTGCTTAAAACATAGGTTATGATTGTTTAGTCACATCTATTAGGTATTAGCCATAATGCAATGTATATTTTTAGATTTATGACTTTCTGACATTATGAGGAATCAATAACTTGCCCATTTTCCTGGTCGATAAAAATCTACGGCACGTCAACGGCATCCAGAAGTACTTTGTATTGTGACTTTATTGTATTGTGTGCAGAAGGCGACAAGAAGTCCAATTAACTATAGAAAAAAAGGTCCAATCAAATTGCTACTTAACATTTAACTCATTGTGCTTATTATAGTAAAAACGAATCGCCACTACCCCATTAATTACAAATTGAAGAATAATATACGTCGTTAGTTAAGGGCACATTTGACCAAGCGTCACAATTACTATGTTACCCTTGATTTTCTAACCTCTTGTTTGTGATGTGTGCAAACATATCACGCTAGGGAACTTACAGTATAAGATTTATTTATTAACTTCACATTATTTATAGATGATAGATTTACAGATATGGTTCACAAGAATAACTTGATAAAATGTGTGTAGTGGATGAGAGGACTAATCTTAATCCGTAAACTTGTATCATTTCCGGTCGAATGCCCTATTTGTCATTAAAATTCTAATCGCAAATAATATAATAAGCTTTTATAATGGGCTATCGTGGTGATCGATTGCGTTTTGGCTCATATATTGTCTGCCTATTTTAACGTTAATCAGTTGGCAGCAATAGCCATGCTTTCTTCATAATAGACGATTAGCAAACCCTCGCATTGCCCAATAGTAATCCGTCAATTAAAGATATGGTTTTAATGTTATTGCATGATGATTTTTTGCTTGTGATCCCATTGAAAGTAGACGCGGCATGCCATATTTAATGCTGGCAAATAGAAGAAGGCGTTGCTAGCTAACAAGAAATAAGCTAAGCAGAAAGCCGCCGTACGTATAGGAAGGTAAATGGTTTATCGTTTACTTAACCATATGTTGTTTTACACTTTGCCCTAATTTTGTCAATGTTCCAAGGTAATGTGACATAAACCTGTGCACGATTTTTGTGTTTGCAGCTATAATGCCTGTTTACATCTGCGAGTTATGTATTGCGTTAATCCGATCAAATTTCTAAAAGGCGCAGTTTGTCTTGCATAATATGTACGAGAACCACGATGGTGGTACATACATCTTTCGAGCAACGACGAATACATATTGGTTAAGGTTTATTTTCAATTGTTTTTAGATACATGATGCGCGATGAGTTGACAATATTGTAATTTAAAAACAGTTAAAAGCAGGTTAAATTGGGCAAAAGCAGCAATTTACTGTGGTATGCTAAAATTGTGGCCTGATTTATATATCACCACAATTTGGCAAAACCCCGGATTTGCCAGTGCTTGATATAAAAAGCATGTTTTACAATCGAAGACGGGTTGATGGCGTCTTTTTCGGGCATTTGCCCGCGATTCGGTGATCGTTGCTTACGTGACATAATTATCCAATTTTGCTGCACATCTGCCAAGATGGATACAATCAGCGTGTTTTGCAATGAAATGTAATGATTTTAGCTTTTTTCCATTACAGTCCCCTTTTCCATTTAGCAAAACCATAATGTGATTCTGCGTGACTTGCATTCATTTGTGGCAATATGTTGCTGCACATTTGTATTTTGCCATATCGTGCATATCGATGTCACAACATGTCGGTGAAGCAACTACTGTGGCGCCATTTAAATAAGAGCTATGACTCGGATAACAAAGTAAAAAAAATTTAAATGGTCGTTGTCTTGGTCGATCCGCATTTTAAGTACATCAATATTAACCCGCTCTACTTGTAATTTGGCATGAATGTAATGACCTATTTTAAGAGCTAGTATCGTACAACATGGAAAGCATACAGTACAATCCATAGGGAAGGGCTACAGCGAATCCTTGTCCAATAAATGGTACTACAAACAGGGCTACTCAGCTAGGATTACGGCACGCAAACTACTCCCGCCTTTATCGCAAAACGAGTAAACGTTTTGATTCGTAAGGGTTCGAGAATATTTCGCTTCGCCATACTTTTATTGGGTGCACCATTATAAATGATAAATCATCGAGACCATTTGTACAACAAACCGATCTTGTGTATAATAACACAATGACATTGGTATTGAATCACAATGAGATAAACAATTGAACCGCCGTCTGTGTTGGTAAACCGTTTATTAACATGAGCGCACATAGCGAAAGACACTGCTGTCATATTATTCAGTATTGGAAAAATGGTAAAGGCTCTTGAAAAACAAGATTAGAAATTCTTATTGAAGATAGATATCAATTAGGTTCGCTCGGTAAGGTGTAGCTGCTACGTCAACTTAATTAATAAAGGGATAACTTTCTTTCCACAAGTGCGTGCAAAACCTAAAAAGCGCACGAGAAGAATGTTTTATTGCATTATGCATGCTTGGCAGATTTGTTTCATTTGGCTTATTAAATGAATTATCCGTTTGTCAGTCCTCGTAGATATGATAGAACAGTGATTATGTAATTGTATTGCAGCACATTCGTGTGAAGCGATCGGTTTCATTCAATTAATGATATTTGTGTTGATTCTCATCGTCAATTCCGTGAGTTACTTTAGCTGGGCCGTGCTGTGATTTGCCGCAAAAACAAATTATTCGATTATATATATATATATATATATATATATATATAGAGATATATATATATATATATATATATATATATATATATTATATATATATATATATATAGATATATATATATATATATATCTATATATATATATATATATATATATATATATTTAAATATATATATATATATATAAATGTATTTTGTTTTTTATATATATATATATAGATATATTTATATATATGTATATTGCATAACAATATCAATGCTATTGCCCCTATTACCGTTAGGCATTATATGTCTGCAGGCAGTTGTTCTCTGTAAGTAAGTTACAAGCGGATGAGTCACATCCCATAGCGGAATTACTTTGCCGTTGAATATGTTGAGCAAAACACGCAAACTTATTGAAATCTGGTAATACGTTTAACGTGTGGCGCCAACCTAGAAAACGCGAAACTTCAAGCAATGATAAACTGATTACCACGATTTTAGAGCACCTATGGCCCCCGAATTCAGGCTAATAAGTCATACCTAAAGTGCAGACCCCAAGCGCTGAATTACTAATCAGACACGTACTCAGAATTTTCAGAGGGGGGGGGGGGTTCTTTTCCCCTCAATTGTGGACCTTTCTCCTGACTCATACTGATGCGGCAATGCTTTGTAATTGGTTGACAACTGATATGCGCAGCAACACAAATGCGCTACAGTACGACGGACCTTTCTGGACAAAGTGGGCGGTTCGTTCGATCCCCCCCTCTCCCACCCCTGGCTACGGGCCTGTTAATATTGCATTTTTATAGACCTTTCGTGATGTTTTCAAGTTTATTTGACCAGAGCAGTTCTGTCTGATCGTGAAAAAAAGATTTGTTCCAATAAACCAGTGCGCTACAACAATCAAGCACAAGTCCTACGCGATTCCCATGTACACTTTAGATGTAGATAAAATATGTTTTAAAGCATCTTAAGGAGTATTGGTGAGATGAGTACACATTAAATGTTCCAAGTTCATTAACAATTTGTACGTAGCTATCCTATATCACCAAAGTAACCGACTAAAATCTAACTGTTTAATATTATATAAACTCTGCGTTGTAATTAATAGCAGCACCTGATTTAAGGAACAGTGATGGCAGATCATAAGCTGCAGAACGACATTTGTATTGTTCTGGTAAAGTGAAATTAGAATGCAGGTTAGACGTCTTGATCGTTCGCCGTGTGCTTGGCTACTTTAAGTAATTGCAGGAGAGATGAATACAATCATTGCATGCTTGAGCGACAAATAATCGCATGCATTGTGCAATCATAATACGTTCTAGTTTGCAGGCATACAACACTAAAATTTGTCACAATTATGTTGCACAATAGATATCAGTTAGAAGCTTGCAGAATGATAACGCCCTACAAATCCGATTAAATTACTGCGATGGCCGCAGCAAATCATTTGAGGTTTTTTTAGAACTAGATAACTACCCTTAATCTTGTCATTATAGTCAAGTTGCGTCATTGTCCAGTAGTAAACCAATTGTTTATATTATTTTCATAGAGAGATTGCGATTGTGCTCTATGAAATATGATTTTGAAAATGTAGCGCGTTTGAAAATCCGGTTTTCTTTCATAGCAAGGTCTATCGATAAGATGATCGTTTATTGCGTGGCAAGGCTACGTGTTGATGCACATCTGCTGAGGGGGAAATATCCAATGCCCCATTTGGCCTAGCACAAATCATGTTGCAGGTGATTTCGTGAGCTTAGCGTTGACACTGCGATATGATTGAGGTCCAATGCATCGAATAACTGTTTTGTAATTTGAAACCTGTTCTATTCCTATGCATCAAAAACATAAGAAAAACATTATGTGTTTTTGCATTATATATATGTAGGCTAAGTATTTCACGCGATTTTTAAAGTTGGCACACTTTTAATCGAATGACTGCAAGATGGCCATTGAATAGACTCTTTTGTCAACAAGCAAATAATGACAACAGAATCTTTTTGGATCGGCTAGGAATGGCATATGCAAGCGTTATAATGTAAACATACGAGAATGGAAAATAGGCTGTTCGCCTATCGATTTTACGACGCATGCACTAAAATACTGTTGGCATACAATAGGATACGATGCAATGCTCAGATCCAACCAGATTTGTTACATTCCTTAAGTCATACGAGCAAAATCTGTCATACCACTTGACGCAGATACAGCGTGGCTGGGAAAAGGTATGATTCGTGGTTATTTCGGAAAGGTGTTATGTGCCAACAAAGATGCGCAAACAAGGCAATTGGTTAATTCTCTGTACGGAAGCACGCGTTTTACAGCTTACATATCTAAAATCTTCTTAAATAATTTTCGATTTCGTGCCGAGCTAAATATGTATCGCATCACGATGCCAATACTATCGTTTAAATGCCCCTTCATATAACTTCGAAATTGCTTGAAAGATCCGATGGTCGAGATTCTTGATTTTATTGTTCCTACGTTTCTATCACTGCATTTATGGTAATAAGTCCTCTGTTCCAGCATAGTCTCGATTTTGTTATTGGCAGCTGTCATAAGTTGCTCAAGCAAAATATGTGTCACCTTGAAAACCATAATTTGAAGTTAGTAAGAATATAGATGACGCAGATGTGTCACCATCGCTGTCAGTCGACAGAAAACCGACCATATTCACTAACATTGTTTGCTAGTAAAATATGATTTGTATGAGGTCACTCACACGAGCTTTCTACTTTGACCATATTGGACACTAGCAATGAACACAGAGCCGTAAAACAAATGTATTCGCAAAACGAAACCTCGCTTATTTCACTTATATTTCCAATTTGTAGACCCCCTTTTGTAAGGGTCAAGTAACAGGAGCGTTAAGATTCTTGCCTAATCAGAAACTGCATACTTTTTAGAATCTCCGACGATCCATTGAAACTTGATCTGCACTAGGGAAAAGCGAGACATGTTGGCCTGCTGATTAGCATAAACGTCAATTATATAACACAAAGATATATCCCCGATCCTTATCTTTGTACGTTAGAATATTGAGGCATGAGGAAGAAATGGCGAATTTACAAAATGGAATGAGGTTTGTCCAGATCCAAATGTATATTCGATGCGCATGTCCAAAATAATGAGCCCCTATCGCCATCATATTGATTATCATTGATTCACAATGGTATCAATATTTGCTATTGTTAAACATGCTGAGGTTTAATGCATGTTATCTTTTTGGCACTGAAACAAGAAGCCTCTACAAATTTATTTCAGTTGGACAACAATGAATTAAAATAGTTCACATGGCTTATATAGATATGTATTTTTAATCATATCGATTGTGTTTGGCGTTTTTGCGCTCGGGGTGTGCGCTGGGTAAAACATATTTATAAGTGGGCATTTGGAATCGTTAATGTTGTACTATGTGAGCACATCGTTTAATAAAAAACATCAGCCAAATATGACAATCCGTGATCAATTATGAAGAGCCAAATATGATATAGCGCTTAATTATTGCTAAGTAATGTTGAGAAAGCGATTTGATGTAATCACCGCACTAGATATGTCAATGACTGCCCGTATGATATATTAAGTGCTTAATCAAGAGCGAGTTTTTCTTACCTATGTACCTAACACATGAATCAAACCCTCTTTCTTGGAGAATTTCTTGTTTGATTGAACGATATACAGCAGTCCTGTTTCGACCGGTACCTTAAGATTGGAGCTGAATCAAATGACAGTTATTATGAAGAAAAACAATAATTTTGGTATTTCTATTGCATTTCTCAATTTCGAATAGCTATGCGTGGTTTATGAAGGCTGCGTTTGTATCACGATTGTTTCGAAACATGTTGAAACATTGCTGCAAATATCTGTTAATTTAATTATGCTGGTTCCATCATTTAAAATAATTGTGCTCAAATTAAACCCTCATCAGTTAATAAACTAGCACCGTACAAAATGAAGCATTGAATAGGGATGGTGCGTTTAATCTAAGTAGAACTTTTATGGGCCATGATTTATTGTTTAGAAAAACTATTCAATTGATTTCATGACGAGACATATCACACTTTAAGCATCATATTTAAGATTGCTCCTGGAGCCTTATGCTTTTCGATGTTGCCGATCACTGCCCCCTTTTGGGATTCTTTCTTGGGCAACATATCTCCAACAAGAGACAGCGACAGTACCCCTTTCATTGACTCCATGGTTACATCCAGTTTGCACAAACAAAGATTTTAAATCACAGCACACAGCAAGCTTGCTACAAAATGCAATCACTAAGACATAAACTGTTCTTATTTATTTATGGGGCTCAGAATAAAATTTAAAAATGCAACGTTAGCAATCAGCCTTTAAGAAATGTATTCGGAAATATTGCTGGCTACTGCATTTAAACCTTGCTGTGTCTATAAAACATTTCTTTATTGTACGTACCCTGCAGATGTTAGTATTATTTATTTGTGGCTCGAGAAGTATCTGCTGCAAACTAAATGAGAAATGAGTAATGTCTTATCTCCCGTGTGTTGAAGGAAATATGTCACTGGTCAGATGTTTCACAAAGTTTTCAGCTTATGCCACATACTCTTTGATGATGACCTCGGTTTGATTGTACATGTCAGCTCGCTTACTTTCCCGGGTCTTCTCCTGGATGCCTCTCATATTAAAGAAATTGATTGCACATATAAAAAGAAGCCATGGATGCGGCCGTTAGCTGATACGCTCAAGATGTATTTTCATAGTCGCATATAGCACAAAGTGTCCAGACAGCCGAGTTATCAGCTTGAAATACAACATCGTTGGAACTGGTATTTAATAACGATGTAAGATTATTCAAGTACAAGCTGGAGCATTAGTCCATTGAGAAGAGATTTCGGTCATGTGAAGCTCTAGCAGCTAAAGCAGAAGAATACAGTCAATGCTCAAATGTACGCAGAACAAGCAACATCACTACACGCAGTTGCCAGTCTCAATCGCCTTTCTTATTTGAGGCTGATTCCGTGAGCGTCAAATGGCCTACGTGTTATTGTTCTGGGGTAATCAGACACGCTTTACGCTGCAAAATCTTAAATGATTCATTGCCAGTAGACATTGCAGACTTGTCATAGGACGAATGAGACATGTTGAGCAGGCAGGCGCGACAGTTTTATCACACAGTGATATATCTCCGCGCCGTTTCTTTTACAGTACGATATAGTTCTATTAAAACTGTATATTTCAGTTCATGATGTGGATTTGTGAACCCCTATTGCTTTTGCAGGGTGCACCATGCGTAGTCCTATTGCTGATATCGAAACGATCTACCATAACTAATTCATCGTCATACGTGTCCGGAAACGCCAATTAGCAGCGCAGGTGATATTGGCAGCTTACAAGCTTATTTCGCGCGAGACAATTTTAAGACATTCAACTTCTTAATTGCTCTGGGAACACAATCACACCTGAAATACTCTCCGCAATTTGCTTCTCATACACCTAAAAAGCAAAAGGATTGGCGTACTGTTTACATGAACTGTCCGTGACACTATTTGTACTTGGCTCCTGGCTCAGCCATTGTCCACCTAAGCCGAATATTGGGTCTCGAGCCGGAAATTGGCGTATTGACTGAATGGAATGAGTTTCGTCTAGATCTGAATATATATATAAGCTGCGTATGTCTCACAGTAATGACAATCCATGGCCATCATATCTTATAATATTAACTCACAACCGTAGTAGTTGCTGCAATGCAGTATCGTTTTAATATCAATAAAGAATTGTTCTGGCTGTGGAACATTTTGTTCCGCAGGCTGCGTCTGTTAGAAGAACTGCGACGATTATACACTCGTTCTAGCCAGATGTGCTGTTACTGCAGCGTTATGGTTTTATCATGCATAATGGCGCCATGTTATACCAGTACTTCAGAGAAAAGCTATCTAAAAATAATTACCGGACATACGGGCAGCTGCTGAATTAGAGACTGTCACAAATCGCTGCAGAACGACGGAAGAGCCCACACAGAAAGTGCTCTTAGGTTTTAGGTGTATATGATGAAATAGGCTCGAATGCTGCCTCTCAAAGCGTAAAAGCAGTTATGATATATGCACGGCAAAGTCAGACATAACACACTTCTTGCCTCACCTAAATACGTCTCCCGTTCGCAAATAAATATCGCTAGTGATTCTGCGAAACATCATACTTCATTCTGGGTGTTCACAAACTATGGTGTTTGTTCGCAAATAAGAGCGGTAGGCGCCATAAAAACATTTATGTATGATCGACTATTAAGTCCATGCAAATAATTAGTCTCATTCACAACCATCCCTTAATGTTTATAAAAATATACATGATGCATCAATATCGCCGTGGTTATAAGTTGCAGCACATGGTGGTCGCAACGTATGTATTTTGACGGTAATAAACCATGTGGCGGACCGTTTATGTCCAATGTGAACGTAGCTGCTATTTTGTGCATTTATATAATTTATCATAATGCATATGGCAAATATGAATATATTCCATTTTTACTCGCGTGTGTTAGCTTAATTTATTCACTGCTTTTTGATATTTCATATCTCAATTTAGTCTAGTATAGATAACAAAAATCCCGGCAAACTAATTACCTGGATGAATTGTTTGTCACAGGCCATCTAGGTAGGTAGTGCAGAATCCCAGGAAAATTATTTGCTCGCCAAGAGATGCAGTTGACTCTTACAGCGTTATGCCAAATACATAGAATTGATCAACTTATTTATGTATTCAGTCTGTTAATCATAATTCAGGCCGTAGCATTTTGATGTACAGCAAAAATAAACATCATTGACCAATTAGGGCTTTTCAGCTTTGATCTATTTTTGTGCTTAAAGAAAAACAGGCAGAACATGCAGCAAATACTTAATTCCCTTAATAGTGGATATGCAATGCCGGAAGGTATATGAGTTAACATGTACAGCCGCCCTGACTGGCAGGACACAGACGTACGCTTTTGCTATTGTCCAGCTAGCTACACCCATTTTCGGCCTTTGCTGGCGAATTAACTTCGCTAACGTTCCTGATAAACATCCGAATGGGCGCGCACCAAGTATACTTTTTCCATAGTAATAACGAACGCATCGCGCCATGAACGCATATATATATATATATATATATATATATAGATAGATATATAGATATATATATATATAGATATATATAGATATATATATATATATATATATCTCTATATATATATATATAGAGAGAGATATATCTCTATATAGATATATAGATATATATATATATATCTCTCTCCTATATATATATATATATCTATATATATCTATATATCTCTCTATATCTATCTCTATCTATATATATATATATATATATATATATATGATCGGCTATCAGGTTCCAGCAAAGAAACCGTCCGATTAATGGTCCCCATTTGACGAAGATAAGAAGATACATGGCACAGTAATATCGTCCCTCATTGAACACAGCTAGGCATGTAATAAATTTGCCTTCATCAAGTTAATCCAATTAGTTGTGTTATATTACAGTATCCGAGCTCAGAAAAGAATCATATGTGGCCATGCAATGGGGTTAAATGTAGCTGTTTTAAGAAGTTGGGTCAATACGCGAAGGTGATAAATCTATGTCAGTACACTCCCAGATCTAGGTAAATTAAGCCTTTTTATCGTCGATAGGAATTTATATCTGTCCTAGGGTCACTCTCTGTTGGTAGTTCCGTTCCCTAAATCACAGAGAATAATGAATATACTGAATGTAATTAATCGATATCAGCACCAGTTTAATTATTACTTAAACCTCATAAATGCTGTGTTCAAACGGTGAGCACAAGGTGAGTCATTTTATTAATTGGGCCACAAATATTGTTTACATAGCATCTGTGAATTTAGTTTGGACCCATAAATGACGTCTTGGATCATATGAGGAAAATCCAAGTGACTTTGTTGCATTCGTTACATAATGTTTAAATTTTAGTAAGCTGCCAAACAAGAAACAATAGTTACTTGTTATTTAATCATTTTGTTTGTAATGTTTACATATTATGTGCGAATTGATGAGGTATGTATTTTTCTCAACAATTGTCAGCATTGCAGCAAAGCACATCTAGTCTTAAATGCTGGTTCACATATTGTTAATTATGCTAAGACGCTTTTTCGGAGATATGTATATGTTAATGGAATACTGTTACTCCTTTCACGCATTTAAGATCTCAACACATTCAGATGAATTATTGACAGTTGGCAAACTACCACTGATATGTTAATCAACGAAAACGTTCCCATAGCTACACAATGCTTCAGTTGTTTTAACAAACATCGCATCGATTACACATATAGTGAATATCGCCGGAGTATCTTATGTAAAGCGCTATATGAAGCACAAATTCTCTATTAACTTCGTGATGGTAATTTTAACGGGACAAAATGAATGATAAAGGCAAAGATCTTGCTCTCAAGCAGCAATAGCATGCGTAAATGAAGCATTGGCACCCAACTGTGCTAGAAGTGTTATTCTAAATCTTTTATAAAAACAAACCATCATGGCCAGTATAACACGTGAAAACAATGCTTGGAACCGACCTCGTTAAAAAATGCAAACATTAAGAATTCTGTTTTCGGTGATTCCTGAGATTGGGTGATAGTGGTTTTTCGTGGCAGGTCTAATTGATCATGCTCTTTTGTAACGTAGCTGTGGAACAATCAGCCGTTAGCAATGTGTGTTTTGCCAGTAGTACAAGTATGTAAGCTGATGCCATTCCAGGCCCCATATCGACGAAAGCCAAAGCATTATTATTCTAGAATTGAACGAAATGTGCCAATTGACGGACTAAAGTTGATGGGATATTCCATCAATGACTGCAAATGCAGCACAGGAGTCGTTCAACTGCACCTTGGAACGACATTTGATATAAATATCTATATGCTTCTGGCCGTTTATTTAAATAATTACGTAACATGTATTGGAGATCAGTCCGAGTATGTTCGTGGTTGACTGTGATTGGTTAACCAGTTAAGGAAGAGGGCTGGCCCGAGTGAGGTAATGTGATGTGTGTGGTATATAAGTGAATGATATGGGTTGGCTCGGTAGTTCGGATTGAGGGCATGTAAGCGTAAGACTGATTTAACGCAGTGCTAAGTTGTAGTACAATAAATATATATTGCGCTCACCGAAGTCTTTATATATCTGAGTATACGGCTCAGGCCACTACTGAAGAGAAACCGGACTTAAACAAGAAATACCCTCACAAAAAATACTGGCTAATATTGTTATTACATTACCTTTGATATTCAAACCACTTGATTGGCGCAATGCGTCAATAGTACAGCATGTCAGAGCTCGAAACATGTATTTTCGGAAATGAGTTGACAATGCATATTTGTACAATAACAGGGTTACTTGTGCTATATTTAACAATGAGGCGCTGCTCGGAATAGATCGTTTTGGTTTCATTGTTTGGATCCGCATTATCGGAACAGTTTATCTTGTAGGTCTTGTCTGAATCAATTAAGTTGCTTACTTCAGGGTCTATTCAAGTATCGCCAATGCAGCTTCGAATTGATAATCACACACTTTGGCACCCGTTACATGACTTTAATAGCATTGACCAAAGTGCAGCAACTTTGTGCTATATCTTACAACGCGGCACTGCTCTGAAGAAATACTCTTCGTAGGAATTGCTTGGTTTCGCATGATCGGAACAGCTTATTTTTCCGTTCTGGTCTAAATCAATTAAGTTGCCTAGTTACGGGTTCGTTGAATTATCGCTTATTCTTCCTCAATTGGTGGTTTTAATCTATACTGAAGCACACACCTTGGCATAACATTGATCAAATTTCAGCATCTGACGTGTAAGGCTCAATGACGAAAATAGAATAGATGCCTGCAAGACCATAAAGGAAATCAAGCTTCTCATTGAAGGCCATCATTAATTTCGATCCTGCAGCATCCCGTAATGGCTTCCGCCGCTGAATTTACCGTCACAATGACTGTTTAATCCGCCAATTTGTACAGAACCAATAAAGCACGTGGAAAGGGTGTGCGGGTGCTTCGTTTTAAAGACGTTTCGTATTTTACGACATTGTACAATCTTTGCAACCTGTTGCCTAGCTGTTTTGCCTGGCGTAACACCTCATAAGTAGTCTTTGCAGTTTTTATAGAGCAGTATTCACACGTCGATTGTCATTTATACGAGATGCAAAGTATTTCGTAAAGTGATCACCTCCACATGTTTATTACTGTTTACCGTCTCTAAATAAATGGCTGAGATGTTATTTTTGAAATGCAGTCAATAACAAATTACTAAGATGCATTTTTGAACGATCTTGTGAAAAATTTATTTTGCATCCGTTTTGGCGTACTTGTTCAAACCTATCAATTGAAAAAATTTCTTGGCATTGAGAAAACCAGATAAATAGTGACTCAGTCCAAAAATTATGCACGCGCAACTTCACCATTTTATGACACAATCACTCGTTCCATGCGTTTGTTAGCTATGGATGATATCAACCATAATCAAAAGTATTGGTGAATCGTTTTTATCCCTCCAAATTAAATTTGATGATTTGTAAGACTATTATAGTTACATCAACATCTTAGCATGAGCTGGAGCTTAATTGTGCAAGCGTGTTTGCTTTCATAACGTACATTTATATGCTCGCGCATGTGCATTCAGAAAGACATGCGATATATATATATATTTATAGATATGTTATACACATTTATTTATACATATATATACATATGTACATATAGATAAATGTAAATATATATATATATGTATATATTTATAATATACATATACATATATACATATAAATATATATATATAGCATATATAATATATACATTTACATTTACATATGATATCCATATATGTACATATATATACATAGATATACATTTATAAATATTATTTTAATATATACAATATATATAACCCTACACCTATAAATATCACTTCTCATCATCGCGATGTCAGTCATGCAATATATCATGCAAAATCTTTGATCACCTGTATAAGCAGCTTATGAGTGAAATAAGATAGATAATCATGCAAGGTGTAGGTATTTGTTTCAAATTGTTGCTTTTTATTCAATTCGTATAATCTTAGCAAAACACTAAGCGAATCCTCATGAATTACCTACATTAATTGAGTTGTCCTTCCATATTTTTGTACCAATTGTCCACCTAGAGAGAGACGAGGAATATCATAGGAAATCATCTCAGGTTACTGCATATGTATTAACTAGAAATGGATTCCAACTGAACTATTCACTAGATCAATTACATGATCCAGACCTTGCTCTATGTGTCACTCTGGCGGATCATGTCCTCCTCACTGGTGAAAAATGGCATATTGACATGGAATGAATGGGTTTTTGTGGCTTTGGTCTTCTCATTGCCCTGTAGCGATATATCAAGCAAGTCCTAAATCCAAATATTTCTGGTTTGTCTAAGAACCTTGGACGCTGACAGCTATTTTTTAGCGGACCTGTTCCCAATGCATCAGGGTTGTCATCCCTTCAATTATACCTATTAACCCACGCTATATATTAAAGAGACACAGTGCTTGGCTTTGAGTGTTTGGCTGATTACTTTGACACAGTAACACCGTCAGATATTAAAGGCACAGTGCGCCCATTTGCTATGTATAATATACATTTGTGGCTTAGTGTATTATTTTGCGTGGATTTGTGTTCTTATTCAGTAAAACACACTGCCTAACTTTCTACCCGTGATTTTGATTGTTTACTGCCTTGGCTGATTAACATCGCCTCCAATGGTCCTTGCCTGTTGCTACATGAGCCTGGTACACATTCTCTTTAGATGTCGCTGGTATTCACAGCAACCCTAGTGAATTATGATCTGGATGGTTCGGCTTTTCTGTGTGCAAAGCATAAGCTTCCTATGATGAATATGCCTGAATGCTGATTTAGGCTATTTTGCTACTTTGCTATCTATTGAATGTGCGACCACATTTACATTATGATATTCGTCTTTCTCATCAGCATAGCATGGTTTCATATTGTTTTGATATCAGCCGCAATAAATGCAGGCATACTTAATATCTTCGTTGTTTTTTTACAATATACTTAAGAAGAGTGTGGTGCCACCATTCAATCGACAAAAAACATACTATTACAGTTCGTTAATTTTTGTTGATATATAATAAGTGTGTGTGCCCACCATTCATACAAAACCGTAATCGTCTTAACCAATACAGATACCGTTTGTTTGAATAATACCGCACCAGAATCGTGTTGAGAGCCTTGAATATAGGGCACCAGAATGTTGAGCCTCATATCACAACGTTTCACCGATTCTGCTCTGATTTGATATATTGGCAACACCTAGATGCGTATGTCTGATGTATTAAATTTACTTTGTATCTAGTTGCGAAACTATGTATCTGGAATTCTGTCGTGCTAGCAATATTATGTAAGGGTGATACCGCTGTGGCCACCATGGTAGCTAAGTGGGCAGGAAAGGCGATTACGAAAGAGTATAAATTCTGGTGCTAAAAGGTTAGACTTACTTCATCTCCTCTCGACAATAGATATTGTTTTCAATTCAATATTCATGACCCATAATAAGTAGTGCTCGATAACACAGACTTGGATCCCATAATAAAGCTATTGAACGGTTGGCTAGCATGACCATAATAAGTAGTGCTCGATAACAGAGGACTTGGTATCGAGTATCGAGCATAAACTTAAAGTTTGTAGTTTTTTGCTGTTGACGCAACAATGTGAAATCAACGATAATTATTATGAATACAGTTGATGTGTCGATCAATCAATTACAAGAACATATAATACTCGTTATGCCTTATTACTGCGGGAGTTTTTGCTTGATGAATGAACGAGTGTAACGCATTATTATGTATCACCATCAGAAGCTAAATTATTAAAACGGTGTTCATATTATACTCGACCTAACCCTGTTGTTGAGAGAAGACAGTGCCAATCGTAAACAGTTGCTCCGATTCATAATGAAAACAAACGACAGCTTATTGTTTGTGTTAATACCTAAATAACCGACAATTTCGCCGCGTAGAGCAATAAATCTGCTCCTTCACTGCCGCAAAATCAATACCATAGAGTGACATACTAATAAAAAGGCAATTATAATAGCTGCTGTGAAAGACAGCCTGACGTAGAAATATAGCTCGTAACGCTACAGGATTCGCCCCCCATGCACACACTTGCGTCATCCACAGATGTGTACAAGGAGAGTATGTGTCTGTCCTCGGTCTCTCCGTTACACCGGGACTCAAAAACCACACAGCAATTACTAACACTCAACGGTCTTAGCCCTCATTCATACCGACTTGGTATCATACACCTGATATATGAGAAGGAAGGACGTAGATGACCAAATCAAGTATCACAATATTGTGCAATGCACGTTATAATGCATTAAGTGTATCTCACTTCGCCTTTAAGCCTCAACCCTAACTACACAGTTGCTGCCCGCCAACCTGACAGTCCCGAGCAAGCCCTCAAACAAGCAGCATCACTTGGTATTTCCTTCTACACTAGTCTTCAGGCACAACTTTCGGCAGTCATCAAAAGAACCTTAAACTGAATAAAGAGAAGTTTATATTTCGGCCCCCTACAACGTCGTTGACTTGTTTCTACAACCACACATAGCCATTAAGAGAATATAGCCACAACACATGCGTATGTGGAATTTGCATATACAATATGTACCATAGTTGCCCTTTTTCCCACAATGGATTATATGTAATTCGAAAACAGCCCAATAATTCTCCATCTAGATTGATGTGCATTTAAATCATTAAACCATTGTGCCATCAGCTATCGCACATTTCATTGATATGATTAAATAACAATAATTATGTCCATCAAAGTTTGTACGTTTTCCACTGTTTTTAATGCTTTCTTCTTAAGTGCTTTTGATGTAGTGGTGCATACAGCACCTATGTATCCTGTTTAATACAAGTCTATATCTAACCTCTGTGAAAATCTCTTGCCTGTGTAGGGAAATACCGTGGCGCAAACTAGGCTCATTTGGGAATTGATCCAAAGCCTTGGCATTTGATAAGGAGCAGCGGCTTTGTTTGGCATTGGCGCAAGTTGTAACCCTTTCATAATATCCTCAGCCACACACCATCAGTGTTTGATCTATATCGGCACCTTGGAGCTTTGCTTATCATGATATGCCAAATGTAGCATAGAGATTTAATCACTATATCGCCAATAGAAGATTACAGAATGCACTACGTGCGTTAACAAGGACGAAATCTGATTGGATTCTTCAATAGTTTAATTCCTCAGCTGCCTATAATTCTCGATATGCCTTCGATACATACGTGACACCTGACCTCTACCATGCATATAATGACAAAGAAAGGCAAACTTCGTACCCGGATATTTGCAAAATGCCGATTAGAGACCGGAGACTATCAACAGTTTAGGAAGCCTGCTTAAACCTCAGAGAAATAACCACAAACATCTCCCGGTATCGTCGCTGGAACTGGAAAAACATATGTCCACGGTAAACCCCAACATGTCGTCAACCAGCTGTCTTGCACATATAAGCTTATAGATACCGGTTGAGACACACGATGTAGAAACTGTTATCCTTCGAGCTTAAATGCCCCGCGAAGAATCGACACAAACACTTTGACAGATCGGTCAAATCATTCCAAAAGCACCCGAACTGCTCGTATTTTGACTTGCTTAAATCGACGTTGATGACAATAGAGCCAAAAAAAGTCGCACGTTTGGATGTCTCCAAGGACATGATGAATATACCACACAATTGATTACAAAACGAGTCGTTAGCTAACGATTGTAAATTCCGAACAATCAGGTGCAAATGATCTTTAAAATGGCCAGGAATTCTCCCGCACTCATATATATATATATATATATATATATATATATATAGAGATATATATATATAGAGATATAGAGAGATATATATAGATATAGATATATATATATATATATATATATATATATATATATATATATATATATATATATATATATATATATCTCTATATATATATATATATATATATATATATATATATATATATATATATATATATATATATATATGTATATATATAAATATATGTATATCGTTAAAGGTAGATCAGACGTAAGTGTTAATGTTGGTGGCACCCGGGTAACATGCTTGTGCAGATGTAAGGACTAGGAATGCAGGTTATACCGTGGACCTCTATTGATTGGGAATAGTTTTGTACACAATTATCTTTTGCAGCTGAAATGCAGTCCCTGCAATATATTCTGGCAGTAGATTTATTCGATGCATTATATTCCTATGTCGCGAATTCCATACGAACGATGCCGTATGTTGGTCTTTGTGCGATAGGCTAAGAGAATATATTAACGCCCTTCAATACCATCCTCTAGCAAAGCTTAAACCTCATTACTAGCCAGTTCATCATCCTACATATTGCATCTACGTATTCTAGTTCAGGAGCAAGAAGTATCACTCCGATATATCATTAGCGCTCTGAGGAATGTTCTTGTCTGTAGGTGCTAATTTCAAGACGTTTATCAAAGTCATATGACGCGACAGTTTTGACAGTATTGCCTGTACAGTGAATCGTTTGTTATATTAACTCAGAAGTAACCCTTATGCTATTTAAGCTATTGCCTACAGATCACAATGTCTGAAAGAAAAAAATAATGCAAATTGTTTCTGAAAGATTACTTTTATTGTATCACTGTGCTTAGTGCCATCCCCTCAGGTATTTGGAGTGCACCATCCGTAATATATCAGGTACTCTCAGATCGGTAAACAGCTGCAGAAGCAGAATATTTAATTTAACAATGAGTTGCTCAGCTTAATCGTGTGCAACCATCCAGAGTAGTGAGTGTTTGTCATAACTCATCTGCCTTGATGATAGCAAAACAGCCGTTAGTTCTTTTCGTTAATGCAATCCAAACAATTTTTCTTTCGGAATCGACGTGACGCATGACAATCGTATCACTAACCTGCACAAGACTGCTTGGCAAAAGTATTGATGAGGAACAAGTATTCCCTCCTAACGTAATGTGTTGCTTTTAACATATATTTCCCGTAGCAGTCAGCAGTATGCAGGTGAACGCACATATGCTAGGCACAGAATGCTGGGACGTATGTTCATAATAATGTTCATCATGTAATTACCAAAATAACAAGATGGTAAGTCACCTCGTTTGCACACGACCACATTCAAACGGCTCATAAAAGTGTAATCAATAATCACGAACGATAGCACGTTCTCACTTGATCCATGGATACTAAACAAGCCGTTTGAGAATTAGAAGAAAACCTATTCCACGTAAATCAGCCACGTTAGCCACCACAATAACACACCAATCGCCTAACCATTCGTTGCAGGGTGATTTGGATCTACGGGAAGCCCACTAAGGCATTCCTATATGTGGATATTTGACACAGTGGAACTTGCAAGAAGGAAAAAGGTGTATCGGGCGAAGGCAGCATCTATACGAGTCAGCGCCACGAATGATTTATTTCGGGCAAAACTACATATCAATGGGTAGTTTGCTATCCTGAGCATGCCTAAAAATGTGCAGATCAGGGGTTCTTTTTGGCAATTGACTGAGATTTGGTGATCTTTGCTTACGTGGCAGGACCCATTTATCGTCTTTTTTGTAGCGCATCTTCCCAGGCAGAAACAATCAGTGTGTTTTGCCGATTAAGTGCCAAGATTTTAGCTTTCGCCATTCCAGTCCCAATTTTGGGGCAACGTAATTCATGCTAGTAATGTCTTTTCACGTGACTAGCCTTCTTAAGTCGCAGCGCTTATTTCTGGCTTCAATTGTGAGTTTTGGTCAAATAAAGCTATCGTCGTTTTATCACCAGATATGCCAGTGCTATATATAAAAAGGACGGATTGATGGCGTCTTTTTCGGGCATTTGCCATCGATTGGGTGATCGATGCTTGTGTGACATAATTATCCTATTTTGCTGCGTATCAGCCAAGATGGAGACAATCAGCGTGTTTTGCAATAAAATATAATGATTTTAGCATTTTCCATTCCAGTCCCCTTTTCCATGCAGCAAAACCATAATGTGATTCTGCGTGACTTGCATTCATATGTGCCGATATCTTGCTGCAAATTTGCATTATGCTATATCGTGCATATCAATGCAAACAGAAAGCAGACCAAAATAGTGGAATCATTTCATTAATTCACAACGTGTCGGTGAAGCAACTACTGTGGCGCCATTTAAATAAGAGATATGACAAAGTAAAAAACGTTGTCGTTAAATTGTCGTTGTCTTGGTCGATTTGCATTTTAAGCACTTCAATATTAACCCGTTTTGCTTTGTAACTTGACATGAATGGATTGACCTATTGTAAGCGATAGTATTGAACAACATGGAAAGCATACAGTACAATCAATAGAGGAGGGCTACAGCGAATCCTTGTCCAATAAATGGTACTACAAACAGGGCTACTGCGCTGAGATTACAGCACGCAAACAACTCGCGCCTTTATCGCAAAACGAGTAAACGTTTTGATTCGTAAGTGTTTGAGAATATTTAAATGACGGAAAAGGGTCTTTGAAAACAAGATAAGCAATTCTTATTGAAGATGAGCATTAAATAAGTTCCCTCGGTAAGGTGTAGCTGCTACCGCAACCTAATTACTAAAGGGATAACTTTTTTTCCCCCAATTGCGTGCACAACCTATAAAGCGCACGGGAAGATAGGAGTCATTGCATTATGCATGCTTGGCAGCTTTGTTTCATTTGGCTTATCAAGTGAATCATCTGGTTGTCAGTCCTCGTATATATGATAGTGATAGGAGAGTGATTATGTAATTGTATTGTAACACATTCGTGTGAAGCGATCGATTTCATTCAATTAACAGGCCATAAACTGTAATGCTGGTATTGTACTCACAGAAGTGATTCGATTTCCAT
The DNA here is from genome assembly GCA_034190875.2 of Urechis unicinctus. NCBI lineage: Eukaryota > Metazoa > Annelida > Polychaeta > Xenopneusta > Urechidae > Urechis > Urechis unicinctus. The sequence continues at coordinate 46,352,901 of CM067358.1, read as the reverse complement.
AGTTTTAATCCGGATTTCTATCTTACGTGATATGCACCATAAACATTCTGTGATTGCACCTGGCCTGTTATGAGATTATATAAAACGAGAGCTACATACATAAATAAAGCATTCAGTGTGTTGACATTATGAGAACAGAGAGGAATTGATAGCAGTTATTATGCAAATGCAATAAAATATGGACCCACTCGCGAAGTGGGATCATACGACTGATTATCAAGCAATACGAAGATTATCGAATGTATGTGATGTTGCTCAATGACGAAAACACATGCTTATATACGGAACCTATCTTCTCTTTATCCCCGATCAGATTATATGACAACATTCTACCAAAACGTCGTATTATATGCTAGTGTTGCAACGAATAACTATTATCGTTAACCAACTTTGGTGTCAGAGAGCGACAAGGCCGTTTGTATATTTAGGTAAATCTGAGAACTGTAACACCGCAATTATGCCATCTTTGCTAGCCATTACGCACATAGACAATGCCCTGTTATTTAAGACGTTGTAGATTTATGTCACTGTTGGCTGTATGTATATTTGTTCGAGCTTACATTGTGGTCTTTGTTGTATGAAGAGGGGGTACGTTTTTTACACAGCTGGGTTTGATGCTTTAGATTCTGATAGGGGATTAATCAAGTTGTTGGCTGCGTCAAATAGGAGGTACATATTTAAAACTTTAGCAGTTGAATAAACCAACCTATAATGTTGGATACATGATTTGTGGATGTAGTAGAGGTGCCAGAAATATATATTTCACAGCGTTAAACTTTGCATACAACTGCATTGTGTTATTAGTGAAGTGGAATTTTTTTCAAATGTTCCCTTTAAGTAAAAACAACTGACTCAATTTAATACCTTGACATGTCTTTTATTTTTAACTAGTACTTCAGCCTTGGATATGGAATTTAAGTTGCCCAAAATGTCGCCATCCATTCTGGCACATTAGCATTAATTCACATACAATGGTAGAATACATTAATCAAATTGTGTTGGTCACAGGTGGACCATTGACGCTTCCGCTTACTTCCCCAATCAATGTTTATTCCCCGGGGAGCTTATTGTTTAAAAAAAATACTAAATACAAGATGATGCAATATACTATGAAAAAGCAACCGTACCGTTAATAATGCACAGGGAAAAATCAGAATGCGGACTAATGTGCGAATTTTGCTAATGGATGAAGATATTCAACAGATGCGCGGTAAATCATGCATAAACTTATGGGAACGTTCTTATCATTATTATCATCTAGACGAAATTCACCCAGAAGGCTCTAAACGAGACCAATTGCCTGCGTCAGTCTTGAACTAGGTTCTTGCTCCCTGTGATTCGGTGTTGTTAAAATACGATTACCTGTGACGGACGCTTTCACACACACTAACGTATGGCGCGCTCAAAAATGTGCCCATATGTGGTATGTTCGTCAAGATCACTTACCAAATTAACATGGTAGTATCACTAACATTGCTTCTGTGATTTATCTGTCTGTTCTTGATCTTAAATCTGCTCTACAACATAAACATGCAACAAGATTTAGTCATTCATCTGATAAATGAAGCTCAACAAGCTATCAGGGGTCATGCATTGCAAAATCTAACAATGTTCCATGCATTCACACGTTTTCATTACATAGTAAGCAGCTGTAAAGTCATAGTTATGTACGTTATTTTAATGTATTTTGTGTATTGCCTTAACATTTGGTAGGATATTTGCGTTGCGTTGGGTATGTGAAGATTAACATTAGAAAAACATATTGGTTGTGGGGGTAAACAGTTATTTCAACAAGATATCGCTGCATTCACGATTAGTATTAGGACCTGTCCGTGACCCTTGCATCTAATTTTTTATAACCTGGGATGGGTTTATAGCATTGCAGTGATAATAAACTTGTCCACTGAAACCCGATGATATGCGGCTTACGTAAACAATTGAATTGATAATGCTTACCTTTAGCCAGAACAACTCAACTAATTCGACTTCTCATGCATTGCAGCGATTACAAAGATAATGCTTTGCGCATGCTAATATCTTCCGTTTTGCCTTTGCTAGGGGACCTACTTAGGCATTGATGTTTATCATTATTGTGTTAGCAAGTACAGTAAGAAATAGAAGGCATATGTCTTCGTACACAAACACAGTAGGTAATAGAAGAAATATGTCTACTTACACAAAAACAGTAGGTAATAGAAGAAATATGCCTACTTACACAAAAACAATAAGTAATAGAAGAAATATGTCTACTTAAAGTAATTTATTGCGCTACAAAGTAGAGATAATCTTATATAGTCATATATATGTGCTTGTGACTCAAACCGGCCCACTAAATTTTCTGCTTTCGTTGCAACCTTATTTGTAATCGCTATATGACATGGAAACCAAACTTTTATTGCATATCACAATGTGGCATCAATGGTTTTTTTGTTGTATCTCATGCAAAGGGGTCACTTCCGCTTTCTCCAAACCAACGGTGTTGTTGCAGCAAATTTAGCCTCTATGGGTGATTATCTGCCGTTCTTAGAGCTATATACTATATGCAAAGAAAGCGTCAGCTTGGAAACACCGGCTGCATCATGGCGCCAAACTTATTACTGCACTTGACAACACGGCGACCTTTTCTGCATATTTGAGCTTCTTATTACGGTAAGAAAGAAGAACCATTATCCAACAAAGTACAAATAAAGACACTGTGGAGTATAAAATTAGCCCATTTGAATGAGTTTGATGTCAGAAATATATTACACAGCTTTATGTCCACTCAAAAATTCAAACCACATGATCGCTTCGCGTGTAAATATATCACATATTGGAGCTCAGAGGGTTTATGTTAATGTTTTTCCTATATATTATTTCCTGATCGCAGTACAGAATTTCCCATATGCACTAAGTTTTGAAGAAAAACGTTATAATGATAAAACGATGAAATTTGTACGACGAATGTTCCAATCTGAAAGTATTGAGTTGCCCAACGATATGCCCCGATGCATTTATCTATCTCCGAAAACGAAAATTACTATCTACTCGATGGTTCTTTTAAATGGCTTAACGTGGCTATCACTACATATTGTAGAATAAATATGTGCAAAGTTCAATAAAGATGATTGAGAAGATGCCAAAGCGAGCGATAACTCAGTTAATTATGCTTCCCATTGAAGGCAAACATTAATTTGCTTCCCCTTGTAACGTGGATCTGCTACCGCAACTGAATTACTTCATGAATGACATCTTAATCCGCCAATTTGTGCAAAACCATACACGCACGTGGGAAGAATGCTGATGGAATATATGTGTGCACAAAACTCGAAATATCCACACAGTTTAAATTGTTCATGATAATTCGCCATATAAGGAACGATTGTTTTTATTTATTGTGTCGATATGTAGTAATGCATAGAGAAGCATGTGGGGCCAATCCACTGTGTAAGCTGTATTATTAGCTGGTTGGATAAATGCATTGTAGAGTGGAATGAGACAAGCAGTGAGTTGAGTTGGTCTTCATTAGACATGAAGTACATGCTACTGTCAGCCTTAGTGCTATAGTCTATTCAAAGAGAATAGTCCTAATGTTATTGGTGCTAAATGATTTGTCTTCCATATCTTAAATTTGGTATTACTGACTAAGAACTTGTACAACAAAGTGCTTGCCAATGGCCCCTATTTTACAAGTCATAGGCTGCTTCTGGATGGTCGATCTTTCTATTCAGTTTATTCGACTCGGTAACTTCCAAACAAAACCTTAGCTGCGTGCCCTCATGCGATAAGCTTGGCCTCCGTCACATCCCTGCAGAAAAATGATTAATATATATCATGCGAAAGAGGATGACTGCTTTGAACTCCATGTGATTAAAGTGCTTAGCGACATGCCGCAACAATTAGGACATATCCTAACGCTGCGTTCATTTTTGGCTTTAAGACGTCAATTCAACCGCGGTAAGGACGGGATATACGAATGTTACAACCAATTATGTATGAATGGCCATTTGTCTCATTGTGATACATTTTCATCTAATTAGACTTGAGATGTAGGTAAAAAAAGGGTTTCAAAGCGTCCCCTTATGAGTGTTTGTGGGATGGGTACAAATTAAATGTTCCAAGTTCATTAAAAAATTTTATGTAGCTATCATATAACACCAAAGTAACGGATTGAAATCTAACGGCTTAATATCATACAAACTCTGCGTTGGAATTAACAACAACACCTGATTTAAGGAACTGTGACGGCAGAACATCGTCTGCAGAGCGACATATGTATTGTTCTGGTGAAGTGAAATTTGAATTAAAGATGTCTTCATCGTCCGCACTTTGTTTGGCCGCTTTTAGTACTTATAGTCCAGTTACGTAATTGTCTAGTAGTAAACCAATTGTTTATATTATGTTCATAGAGAGATTGCGATTGTGCTTTGTGAAATAAGTTGGGGAAAATGTTTGCGTGTTTGAAAATCTTTTTTTCTTTCATAGCAAGGTCTATCGATAAGGTGATCGTTTATTGTGCGGCAAGGCTACTTGTTGATGCACATCTGCTGAGGTGGAAACATCAGGCAGTGGCACTGTATGTTTTGCAACTAAAACAATGCCATTATAGTTTCCGCCAATTAATGCCCCATTCGGCCTAGCACAAATCATGTTGAATGTGATTTAGTGAGCTCAGCGTTGCACTACTACATGTCAATTTCTGACTGCCATTATGAATGAGGTGCAATGCATCGTACAACGTTTTCGTCATTTGAAACCTGTTCTACTCTTATAAGTCGACAACATAAGAAACAATCTGTGTGTTTGCAAAATATAGATGTAGGCTAAGAATTTCACGCGATTTGTAAAGTTGCCGCACTTTTAATCGAATGATTGCAAGGTGGCTATTGAAAAGATAACGCTTTATCAACAATGACAGCAAGCGTATAATGACAACATGATCTATTGGGATCGGCTAGGACTGACAAATGCTAGCTTCATAAGATAAACATTAGAAATTAGAAAATATACTGTTCGCCATTAGATTTTACAACGCAAGCACTAAAATACTCTTATGTATGGCTATTAAACATATAAAATATCGCAGTTTACACTTATCATGGCGCCCCTGGGTACTGCTTAGTGTTTGCATAAAATAGCATATAATGCAATGCTCAGTTCCAATCAGCTTTGTTACATTCATACGAGCCAAATCGATACGAGCCAAATCTATCATACCACTTCACGCAGATACTGCGTGGCTGAGAAAGTGTGTGATTCATGGTAATTTTGGAAAGGGTTATATGCCAACAAAGAGGCGCATACAAAGCAATTGGTTAATTCTGTGTACGCAAGCGTGCGTTTTGCAGCGTGCATGTCTAAAATCTTCTTTAACAATTTTCGATTTCATGCCGAGCTGAATGTAGATCGCATCACGAGGTCAGAACTATCTTTTAAATGCTCCTTAATATAACTTCGCACAAGTTATTGCTTGAAAGATCCGAGGGTCGATATTTTTGATTTTATTGGTATTCGACATACCTCGCGTTTCAGAACATCTAAAGATCGGGCCCCGTTTGTTGCAAACGCCTGAGACGTTTGGATCGCCTGTTGCGCGGCAGTAACGCATTAGTTTTGCAACTGCAATGCGGACACAGTCAGCCATAAACAGTGCGTATTTTGCCAAATTAGTGATACCATTTTAGCTTTTTGCATTCCAGGTTCCATATTGGTACCACAAAAGAATATTGTTCGATATTTGGCTAGGTGTTGAAGTGGTTATGAGCTCTTGTCTTATATTCTCAAGGCGTGGATATATACGTAGATATCTGCCCGACATCAACAAAAGTCGACAAGGCAATGCAAATTTAAAACACGATAGCAATAATTAGTCTCAAGCAAATGGGACATAATCATACACGGATTATTCAGGGGGTCGTTTTTTTAACCAGAGGTTGTACTGCTTGCTTGTCTTTGAAATGTCTCATCGCAATTCTCGCTAATAACAGCTGAGACTAATGTGCATTGTAAGGAGCGAAACACCTGAAATTTCGATGACCAAAAATGACAAGCATGCTTTTTACGAGCACAAATGAATGCCGTATATATTGTATTAATCACAATGAATAGCAGATATATATTTCTAAGATATATGTGCTACAAAACTCGTAAGAGTACAAACATCCGGCGGGGCATCAATTGCTTTTTGCCAGAGCAGAATAGCTATAGAACGATAAATTGATTTCGCGACTTAAAGGGGAACCTACAGTGACGCAAATGCAACATTCTAGCTTGCTGATTTGAAATTCTATCTACCATTGGCGAGATGGTGTAAGTAACGTATGCGGAGCTCATCGATCAGCAAGAGCATTTTTGCTTCCAGCATGCGCACCTTAACAATCACGAGCGGGTATTGTTTTATTGCCGAAAAACATGCCTTTTCAGAGCATTAATATCATTCAAGCCGACAAATATGTCTTGGTGACGGTGGTTCCGACCGTACTGCATTTACGAATCTCTCTTAGTAATGAAGGTGTGGGCTATATCTATTTGTATTATGTTGCATCTTGTCTTGTCAGTACTCACGTAGGATAAATTCTAACATGGTCAAACACACAACCCGGGCGGTAATGTAATCTACATGTCAGTATTCAACAACATATTGTGCATATATATGTAGGCGCTTTATTCCAAACTGAGCCATTACCAACCGTCTACATAGTACATGTCGGAATTTAAAGGACCGGATGTAATTAACCTTCCGAACGAGCACCACGGAGTCCACGAATATCATGTTACTACGTTTCTTCCACTGCATTAAAGGTAATTAGACTCAGTTTTTAGGCTGGCATTCGTCTTCTGGTCCAGCCTGGTCTCGCTGTTGTTATTGGCAGCTGCCATAAATAGCTCAAGCGAAACATGTGTCACCTTAAAAATCATAATTGGAAGAGAATAAGAATATGAATGACGCACATTTATCGCCATTACTGTCAGCTGACAGAAAACTGACCATATTCAATTACATTGTTCATGAGTAAAAGATGAATTACATTAGGAAGTTCAGATGAGTTCTTGACAATGTTGAGCACTACCAATGAACGCAGAAGCGTAAAACAAATGTAATCGAAAGACTAAACCTCAATTTCAGCATTTACTTGTATTTCTAATTCTTCCAATTTGTGGGCTCCTTTTTGTAAGCGTCAAATAACAGGAGAGTTAAGGTTCTTGCTTAATCAAAAACTGTGCACTCTTTAGAATCTCTGATGATTCAGTAAAAGTTGATCTGCACTAGGGAAGAATGCGACATGTTGACCCTTTGATTAGGCATATGCGTCAATTTTATAACACAAAGACATATCCCGCTCCCTGTCTTTGTGCGTTAGAATATTGAGCCTTGTGCAGGAAATGGATAATTGACAAAATGGAATGCGGTTCATCAAGATCCTAATATATATATTGGATGCGCAGGTCCCAAATAATGATCCTCTATCGCCCTCATTTTATTATTATTGATTCAAAATTACATCAATATTTGCTATTGTTAAACATGCTGTAGGTCAATGCTATTATTGTTTTGGCACTGAAACGAGAAGCATCTACCAATTTATTTCTCTTGAACAACGATGAATCAAAATAGATCTACCAGTTTAGACAGCTAAACCAATCACATGGTTTATATAGTGATGTAATTTGCATTCCTATCAATTGTGTATGGCGTTTTTGCGCTCGGGGTGTGCGTTGGGGAAAACATATTAATAAGTGGCCACTTGGAATCATTAATGATGTGCTATGTGAGCGCATCGTTCAATAAAAAAACATCAGCCAATATGACATAGCGCTTAGTTATTACTTAGTAATGTTGAGATAACGCTCTGGTGTAATCACCGCAATAGAGTTTGTCTTGCTTATGTACCTAACACATGAATCAAACCCTCTTTCTTCGTATTCCTACGACATTGGCCAGGTCAGGGCACTTAGTAGATTAGCTTGCTATGCAATACTCATGACAACCTTCTATCTTTTGTAATTCATATTATTGTAACAACGATACGCCCGACTAGCTTCCGGTATGACTATGAGCAACCTTAGAGGCAGCATTGCTCAATTTCGAATAGCTATGCGTAGTTTATGAAGGCACGATTATTTTGAAACATATTAATACGGTATTGGGAATATCTGTTAATCTAATTATGTTGGTTGCATCATTTAAGATAATTGTGCTCAAATTAAACCCTTACCAGTTGATAAACTAGCACTGCATAAAATAAAATCAACAAAACAATCTACCTGATTTATATTGTAATAAATAAAGCAGCGTTGAATAGGGATGCTGAGTATAATAAAAGTGGAACTTTTATGGTCCATGATTTATTGTTTATTTTGAACTATTTAATTGATTTCATGACGAGACATATCATATTTAAGATTGCTCCTAGAGCCTAATGCTTTTCGATGTTGTTGCCGATCACTGCCCCCCTTTGGACTTCTTTCGTTAGCAACATATCTCCAACAAGAGACCATGGAAGTACCTATTTCATCGACTCCATGTGTATCTGGTACATCTAGTCATTCTTTGTTGGCTTTCACAAATCAAATCAGCACACACGTTGGCGTAACATGTGTTAGTAATATATTTTCTATTTTATATGCTGATGGGTCCCCGTTCTGATCACCACTGTTTGATTCGCTTAACTTATGTTATGTGTAATATATGGTCAGAATTAGTACTTCAGTTTAAAATGTTTTCACACAGCAAGCTTGCAACTAATTGCAGTCACTATGACATGTTTAAAGTTATGTTCTTGTTTAATTATTGGGCTCAGAATACAATCTGAAAATGCAACGTTAGTAATCAGCCTTTAAAAAATGTATTCGGAAATATTGCTGGCTACTGCATCAAGACATTGCTGTCTCTATAAAACCTTTCTTTATTGTACTTAACCTGCAGATGGTAGTATTATTCATTTGTGGCTCAAGAAGTATCGGTGGCATTAACTGCAACTCATAATATGTTTATGATTTTGTGGTATGCTACATGCGTTTTTCAAGCTATTTTTACATTTGCATTCTGCAAAAATATCCGGTTGTATAGAATCGCAGTTATATCATTAATCATGATCCAATAAATTGAAATTGTATTTCTTAGCAGCGTCAAGGTATGACAACAAGGCGTTACAGCTTGCTGTCTATATTTAACAAAGGTAAATATTAAGCCTTAACCAGTAACTGTCAACCAAAGGATAGGATTATGCTTATTCCCCAGATCTTGGCTAGACCGTATCGGCTAACTGCCACATCCATGGCTTCTTCGCCCACTTTCATCCAAAAGTAAACAGCCCACATTATGAAGCCTTAATAACCGAGCAGTTTTATTTATGCAATATTTTTCTTTACTGTGAGAGGCATCCAGGAAAAGACCCGGGAGAGTAAGCGAGCTGACATGTACAATCAAACCAAGAGTAGGTGGCATCAGCTGAAAACCATGTTAAACATCTGACCAGTGAGCTATTTCATTCAACACACGATAGATAAGACACTTATTCCTAATTTAGTTCGCAGTAGGTATTTGCATAGTCGCATTAAGCACAAAGTTTCCAGCCAGCCGAGTTATCTCTGTTGCTTGAAATACAATATCGTTGGAACTGGTATTTAATAACGACGAAGTAAGAAGTTCAAACTGGAGCATTTGTCCATTCAGAAGATATTTTGGCCATGCGAAGCTTTAGCAGCTAAAGCAGAGGACTACAATCGATGCACAAATGTACGCAAAACAAGCAACATCACTACACGCAGCTGTCAATCTCAATCGCTTTTCATAATTGAGGCTGATTCCGTGAGCGTCAAATGACCTACGTGGCGTAATCAGACAAGCTTTACGCTGCAGAATCTCAAATGATTCTTTGAAAGCAGACATAGTACACATGTACATAGGACGAATGTGACATGTCAACGGGTTGAGTAGCCATGGAGCGACAGTTGTACCACTGAGAGATATATCGCCGCCGCGCCCTGTCATTTAGGTATAGTTCTATTAAAACTGTTTATTTCAGTTCATAATGTGGTTTGGTTATCCCCTATTACCATTGCAGGGTGCTTCATGCGGCACATACTCACCTGTGTGTTACATGGTGGCTTATGTACCCATAGAAAAACATGCTCTATTGAATATAATTAGAAAAAGCAGCATTCGTGGTGCATTTCCCGTATTTCACGCACACGGTGATTTCCATTCATTGCGCTTTATAACAACAGCATCATTTCTGTAGTCTTAAAGGGAATTTTATTGTGAAGATATGCCTAACCCTTATTTTATTAAATACTTAAAGTGACATTTTTCTTAGGTAAGGCTTAATACTTAGCTAGCTGTAACTAACTTTATTGCCTGCTAAAAGATACATCTGATTAGATGACGATTTCCATGAATAAAACGGGGGTACATACAAACACATGGAGAGCAATTCAAGTCATTTTTAATTTCCAAAGGAAGTAGCGCGTCATTTACTTATTGTAGAAGTGAAAATGGATGATTTAGTCTTCTCTCGTAAGCGGTTATGCAATGTTGCTTCTGGGCTTCAATGTCAATGTGAGATGAACGTATTGTGGTATATATTGCTACAAGGTATTATCTGATTCAAACCATTTTGCTCAATTACACCTAGAATACTGGGTAGTTTCTAGAGAAAATCTGAAGCAAATGGCACTTACCTAGTCAAAAGTTTGAATTTTATCTACGTCCGTTCCTAAGACAGTACGCAATGGCTAGATGTGAAACTTTAACATTCGTAGCAATGATTTCCGGCATCAGTTCTCATTAGAAATAATGAGTAAAGACTTCCTCTAGGTGTCATATTACGCAACATTCCCTTTTGTATTGCAGTGTCAAACAACTGTGTTTACCCGTCTAGCTATGCAGTGTGCAGCTTTTCATGAAAACCGAGATGAACGTGACTGCGATTCACTAAATCTCAAAGATGGAAGTTGTAATAAAATGGCTTCGTTCGATATTTACTTGCCTTCTTTTACCACTGCTATGTTAATGGGCATATTGTGAAGAGGGGAGGGTCATTTGCTGTCATTACTTAATTTAGCCACAATCATTGTTTACATAGCAGCTGTGTATTTAGTTTGGACCCGAAAATGATGTCTTTGATCAGCTGAGGAAAATGCTGGTGGATTTGTTGCATTGTTTACATAACGTTTAAATGTTAAAAAGTTACAGAACGAGCATTCGTCATTTTTCTAGGGGGCAGATACTTAAACATGTGTTTCCCAATAAGAATGAAAATTGCTCGTATGACATACAGAAAGTTTTGTGGAAATAAATATGTGAGCGCATGGATACGGTTAACATAATGTATCCCTTGCATGTATGTAAGGTACAAAATACACGACAGTGTATAATAAACACATGCGCCTACCTGACCTTCAATCAGGTAATGTATCTATTTGATTCTGAAGAGTACACAGCTGATGCACATTAAAGACAGTTTACTGATGAGCTGATATGTTTTGTTATGATGGAAATTGGTTAGCAAACTCAAATAGACCCCGGCGTTTTAATTTTTTTGATTATATCTAAGTGTACATGGATCTACAATGTAATAATATGATTTGATATAGACTGAGGAGTTGGCTGTAAATGACGCCAATATTACCATGCAACGCTATTTGCGCAATATATTCTCTATTCTCTATCCATAATTACTTGAATGTTGCTGTTCTATTGTTCTTATCCCCAATCAATCTACTTTCGTAATATGCATTTGGTCGTTGTGCCAGTTCGTGTGAATGCATTTGACTTTTCGAATATCACCTTTATAGCCGACACGACGTGACATGTTTCTCTTTAGGACACGGATGAACCATGTCTTCATGGATTTGGTTTGCTATTGAAGGAATACTTAAGCATTATTGAATTTTTAAAGTGACGTTGGTCATCAAGCTTATATGATCATTTGTCCAGCGATTATTTCAGATTACCATTGCATTGCAGCTTGTCGACGCATAAGTCTCTACTAGAAGCTGGTCAGTTGTGCATTTAATTACGATAGATCGAATCACATCATGCTGTATTTGAAATAGGCAGAATGATGAAGGCATTCTGACCTGGTTACCTGACTTTATCTAAATGGAAGGTGGGAAGCCGTAAAACTTTTATATTTTTTTATATTTTCAATATACACAGCAACTCACGTTCTATGGAGACATCTATGTTGCGTAGATAAGTCTAACATTCCTATAGCCTTGATGCATTTGAAATGCAAGGGTAATGTTGCCTACTTTGTTGATTTTAGCGGCAGTATAACTTAAATAACATGAGCAAATTTAATCTAATAGCTGATTATGCTTTTTGATCATATTAAGCATTACATCGGATACTTATTGGTACTGTTATATTAATGCATTGTGTCACAGCGTACAATGTATTTGCGAAAAGGGTATGTACAGAAGAATAATACTTCTCATTGACAACAGTCTTGTAGCTATATTTAGCTTCTCATTTTCGGAGATTTGACTATAGATTAACGTAAAATCTGTCGGTAATATCAGTCATTGAACAAAATGACATTTTTAGCACGATATTTTTTGCGGCAACTTTAATGGCAGCTGAATCGATACAATCATTCTCAGAAGAAAACATTGCCGAGCAGGCTATGCACATTTTAAAGAAAACCGCGGTTCTTCTAGGCGTTGCTGATAGACGACGGTTAATGTGCTGAATGAGATCACTAAAAAAGACATTCGAGTATATTACAAAGCCTTGCGAATTTTGAAAATAAATGAATTTGGGGTCTGCTGTATGTCCAGAGACGTTGCCATTAATGGGATCCCATGCTTAACCAGCTTCAAACGAGAAACTACGTTAAAAAGAAATGGAATGTTGTGCAAATAAATGCTGTTTTGAATGTGCATCCTCAATAAAAGGAGGCATATGTACCTGCCATTCAATGATATGAATTATATCTTTGTATGCTCACTTGGGTCATTAAAACAAAAGTCATATAGCTGACATGGGCGAATACAGTAGGAATGCCACAGCATCAAATTATGCTGATTATCTTTGAAGGTTCCAGTCTTGAGTTCGGGAAGGAGAACAATTCTAATATTAAGAAAGCTACGTCGATTCCTCAAATGATAAATTATATAGCCCTGCACAGAGAGGAGTTATTTCTTATTAGTTCGAGTCATGGCAGCATCATAGTCAAATACACATGACCGGTAATTTTTATCACCTTGCATTCCTACATTTTACTGTCGATGCATTGTTTACAACAAGATACAGTCTCAAAGCCTAAATATTAATTGGCTTATGATGAGTAGAAAATTCGTCAAGAGATCAAATCATAGACGAAAAGGCATCTGTTACGTCATCCGATTACTAAAGATCCCGACCTAGATTACTTTAGCACCCGTCATTGTGGTTGATAGCGCATTTCCAAGTGAACAGGCTCTGGCACAAACTTTGGCACCATGATGATTGCTTGCTTATTCTGACTAGTTATTTGCACAGAAAATCCATTCCATGCATTCTTGTCTTCATCCTGTCAAGCTGGCATTAAATACAATGCACAATATGGGGGCTTAATAATGTTATCCATTGTTTATAGATTCTCTAAGTTTTGGCTTGGCTGCTGATAAAATTCCCAAAATCATATAGACTCAAAACAACGTATTAAAATCTTGTTTCAGGCCACATTCCATTGAATAAATAAAACCAGCGGAATGTTGTTGCTCAATATAATTCCTCAAACGGTGTCTACTGGACCGTAATCGATTCAAACAAAAGGCACGCAATGTAATGTATCGAAAAAGCATGGCTCACGAAACATTGCTCTTGTCGGGGTTGTGAGCCCCCATAAACAATTATGTGTTCTCACAGGGAGTGGTCATTTTAATTGATTCATGGTATATTCATACATGCCATCTCAATACATTAAAAAATCCACCTGAAAAATACAGGAATTTTTTTAGTCGTTATCGGTCATATAGAGTGGGGTAGAAATCAATCTGGAATCCCAAGGGACCTTAACTAAGCCAGACAAACTGAAATTGTTCTATGGCAACGATCTTAAAATCATGGGCTTTATTTACTTTCGCATTGTATATCTATCGTTCTTCTGTTTCAATGTCACGGTTAGCATGGGAGCTAAATCTTATGTGTCATGAGCGGATAAGAAATATGTATCTGAATACAATCCGCTTTTTATAAACATCCCGAACTTCGGGCTCAAATATATAGAGTCGAACATACATCGCAGATGCAGGGTTCGTAAATGGTTTCTAGGTTTTGACCAATTAGTATCAAGTAGGTGATGCCGCTTTTGAAGCTTTTTTATGTATTGCTTTCCTCATCACCCACCAGGTAAGGGACATGATATCTCTTTCTCATTGATAAGATCAAAACGATTCAGCTTTGCAAACAAGCGTGGCAAACAATCGTGGCCCTACCCCCAATCAAGATACAAACAACTTCTCGATTCCAGTTCAATCTGTTCTCATTTGTTATAGGTTAGCCCTGAAAATGAGAGCTTGGTGAATTAATGGGACGCAATTCCATCGACTAGTTGAGTAACTGGAGGTGTATTAATGCACGCTTTGCGCATTTATCGTGTTGGCTTAATCTACAAATCATCAGCGTATCTTAATGTCTGACCCCTTAGAAAGATATAAGCGGTACAGATTGGAGAGTGGTGCTTCTTTGCAATGCACCAACAATCTAAGCGTAAACGTCACGTTTCAGGCGAATGGCGTGGACAAGGCTTGAACATCAGGGTAGCCTTCCGAGCAGCTAGGATTTCTCAACGTTGGTTAAGTCGATATTGGATCAGAGTGAATAGTATTATTCCTCGTGGTATAGTCTTCACAGCCGTCATAGATGAAGATTGATGAACTTGTTAGAAACATTGCATAAGATTGCTCTGAGGTTTTTAGGCCAAAGTAAGGATGAGAAGTAAAATATTACACATAATTGAATAGCATGCTCTTGTCAATTTAACATCAGCTTTGACGGTAAAATGATTAATATAACATTGTTGTTTATTTTTACGCTCAACACTGTGTGCTTCATTGCATATGAAGGATACACATTGTGTCCTGTTCGGGTTATGACAGTATAACATAAATTTACAACATTACAGTACAGACGAGTGACCACCTAGACCAATGTCAGAACTGCACACCCAGAAATATAATCAAATTATCTTACGTTTCCACACTGCTTATAATCACGTTATCGTAGTAAAAGGGATACGGTCTATCTACATTTAGTTATTGACCAAGACATATATAGTTCGTTGGGATATAATGTGGGGTGTTATATGAAGTACAGGTGGCTCTACTGGCGTTGTGATTGTCATTTTAACGGGCCAACATGAATGATAAAGGCAGAGATATTGCTCTCAAATCGCAATAGCATACGTCAGTGAAGTAGTCGCACCCAACTGTGCTAAACATGTTATTTTAAAC
This sequence comes from Urechis unicinctus, assembly GCA_034190875.2. Taxonomy (NCBI): domain Eukaryota; kingdom Metazoa; phylum Annelida; class Polychaeta; order Xenopneusta; family Urechidae; genus Urechis; species Urechis unicinctus. The sequence continues at coordinate 46,337,478 of CM067358.1, read as the reverse complement.
ACTTAATAAAAACAAACCACAATGGCCATTACAACACATGAAAGCAATGTTTGGAACCGATAGCTCGTTAAAAAATGCAATGATAAAGGGATTCTGTTTTCGGTTGTTGCTGAGATTGGGTGATAGTTGCTTTTCGTTGCAGGGCTCATCGATCATCCTTTTTTTTTGTTACGTAGCTGTTGGAACAATCAGCCGTTAGCAAAGTGTGTTTTGCTGATTAAGTGCAAGTATTTGAACTTATGCCATTCCAGGCCCCATATGGACCATTTCCTGACTAAAGTTCACGGGATATTACGTCAATGGCTGCAAATGCAGCACAAAATCCATTTAACAACACCTTGGAACGAAATTCGATATAAAAACTGGATATTATTGCTATTACATTTACCTTGACTTTCAAACGTGTAAGAGCTCGTAGCATGTATTTTAAGCCATGAGTTCAAAATGCATTTGTTACAATAACAAGGTTTCTTGCGCTATATTTAACAGCGAGGCGCTGATTTTTAGTTCGAATTGTTTGGTTCCACATCAGCTTATCTTGCGGTTTCTTGTCTCAAACAATTATGTTGCCTACTTTAGGGTTAATTAAAATTCAGTCTCTATCAAATTGTGGCGATAATCTTAAGAGAAGCCCTCACCTTGACACCCGTTACATGTCTTTCATATCATTGATTAAATTGCATCAACAGATACGAAAGACTCGATAACGAAAATAGAAAGTACGCCTGCAGGATTATCCAGGTGATCAAGCTTCACATTGAAGGCATTCATTTATTTCAATCATCTGGTATCCCGAACCGGCTTCCGCTGCTGAATTGCCGATGGAATGGCTGTTAAATCAGCCAATCTGTCTAGATGGCTTGCCAAGCATAATACCTCATAAGCAGGCTTTGCAGTTTTTATAAGACAGTATTTGCACGTCGATGATCATTTATTCGTGATACATAGGATTTTCGTAAAGGGATCACTTCCACAAGATTAATACCGATAACCGTCTTTTGATTAAATCAATGGAATGTTTATTTTTAGAAATGAGGTCAATCATGAGACATAAAGAAGCATTTTTCAATGATTTTGCGCGAAATTCATTTCGTATTCTTTTGAGTATTTGCTCACGCAGCTCAATAGTTAATCTTCCGGGGCACTGAAAACACTAAATGAATAGTTACTTGGTGTAGTAATTACGCTATGGATGAATTGTAGCTTCTTGTGCATGCCATACTGGGTTAAAAATTCACGTTAAGTCCTAAACATGAAAAAGAACTTTCGCTCATTTTACCGATTTCTCTCGATTTAACGGCTATCAATCATTATCAAAAGCAATAGGGAACCGTGTTTAACCCACCCTATTTAATTTGATGATTTGTATATATATAAATCAACATCCTAGCATATACAGGGGCTTGATTTTGCAAGCTCGTTTTGTCCATAACGTTCATCGATATGCTCGCGTAAGTGCATTCAGGAAGACATGCGGTGTTAACGCTGGGGCATAGAACTCATTCGATGCGCGATATGAAGATGCCTGATGGGAGGGATAAGATTATGGGTTTCCATCCTAGAAAAGTGCTCGATTTCTGGATACGCGCGGTTGCCTATTAAGAGCACTTCTACACTGCAAGCCGTTTTAAACCAGCATAACAGGCAGATACGTGGGATGGCAGACCAGAAAGGGGCCATGAAGAAATGAGACAACGTATAAATACTAAATATAGATAAACATAAAATATATATATATATATATATATATATATATAGAGATATATATAGATATATATATAGATAGAGAGATATATATAGAGAGATATATATATATAGATATATATATATATATATATATATATATATATATAATATATATATAAATATATAAATATATATATATATATATATATATACATATATATATATGTATATATATATATACATATGTATATATACTTATATATATATATATATATGTAATATATGTATATATATGTAACATATATTTATAAATATATATATATATATATATATAATATATATGTATATATATATATATATTTATATACATATATTATAATATATATATAATACAAATTAGATATATATATTATAAATATAATATATATATATATATATATATAAACATATGTTTTATATATTTAAAACATTATATATATATATATATATTTATAAATATATTATATATATATATAAACTATGAAATATACCATACTCGCGATGTCAGTCTGCAATATTATATGCAAATGATTGTACGGTTGTACAGATTCATAGACGCCCCAGTCTGACTTGAAAATATACAACATAGCGCGACCTCGCATTTCGTCCCGTCAATAAAATGTATCAACCTGTGGGGCCGTCTTTCGCCTCTCGTTTACTTGTGGCAATAGCTACGGTTGATATTGCGGATCCTTGGTCATCTGTACGAGCGTTTTATGGGTGAATGCGATGGATAATCATGAGAGGTGCAGGTATTTTTGCAATTCGTTACTAATAATTTTATTCATTCATATAATTGCTCGTGATCTCAGCAAACACTAAGCTAATCCGCATCTATTACCAGGATTGATAATCAGTCGTCCATCTATAATTTGTATCAATTGTCCACCTAGAAATAGACGATGAATATCATGGAAACTATCTGTCCGCATGGTAATAACTCGAAGCCTCCAACTGACCTTGCCTAAGGTCACTTGATGAAACGGCCAGCTCCTCGCTTACGGAAAATGACATACGGAAAGGGAACAAAGGGTTTATTGGGTTTTCCTATCTCTGCCTGTCGTGATAAATCAAACAAGTCATAAACCCAAATATTTCTGGCTTTGTCTAAGAACCTTGGACGCTGACATCAGGTTGTCATCCCTTCAATTATATATATATGTTTAGTTCGTACTCAAGGTGCCTGCATAAACAATAATTGTGATACATAAATTTAAACTATAGTGCTACATTCAACTTATTAACCCACACAATAGTTTAAGAGACAGCTATAATTGAGAGTTTGGCTGATTTACTTTGACACAGTAACCGTCTAATTAAAGGCACGGTGCCGCCAATGCGAGGTATAATAGTGTGGCTAAATATGTTTGGCGCTGATTGTTTTCTAATTGGTAATACAACTGCCTTAAATTCTAAATGTGATTAACATCGCCTCCAATGTACTCTGCTTGTTGATACATTAGCCTCATGAATATTCTCTTTAAATAACTCTGGTATTCACAGCAAACTAGTGAATTATGATCTGATTGTTCGGCTTTTTCTATGTGCAAAGCATTAGCTTCGTTATGAATGAATACCTGATCTACGACGAGATTAACTTTTGTTGTTTGCTTCCTGTTGTCTGTGCGACCGTTTACAATTCGTCTGGTATCTCAAAGTGCTTGTTGATATCAGCTGCCTAATATGCGGGTAAACTTAATAGTTGTATGACCATAGTAAGTTGTGCTCTATAATCGAGGACACGTCTTGGTATCGCTCACAAATGTGAAGTCTGTAGATTTAGCTTTTGAAGTACCAATAAAATCAACGAACATTACTGTGAATCTAGCTGATGAGTCGATCAATGGCGATTACAAGAACATCTAATTCTCGTTTTTCCATGTTACTGCGGAAGTTGCTTGTCGATGGACGAGTAGAACGCACCATTATGTATCACCATCCGAAGCTAGCTCAATTATTAAATCTAATACTCGTTATGCCTTATTTCGACAGGAGTTGTTTGTTGGTTAACGAGCTCAATTATTAAAAACGGTGTTGATAGTTTGTTTACACTAACCCTGTTGATGACAATACGAATCGTGAGCAACTGCGTGGATTCATAAGAAAGCGAACGACTGCTTATAGTATGCGTAAATACCTAAATAACCGACAACTGCGCCGCGTGGAGCAATAATACACGCACCAACTCATATATTACCTAGATTTAGGAACCAATCTATCGCTGCAGGAAATGAAGATTGCCATGAAATAATTCTCATAGCAATATCTATCAACCAGGTTTCATTCCTCAGTGCCATATAACAGGTTTGCTGAAATCTAATGGCACATTCCTGTCCATATTTTTCGCCATATATGCCGCAGCTAAAGCTTGCGTTTATGGACATCTGTCCCCTTACTGTCACAAAAAGAATACTAGAGAGTGACATAAGAATTAAAAAGAAATTTGCTAGCTGCTCTGAAAGACAGCATAAAGCAGAAATATTGCTCGTAACGCTACAGGATTCGCCAACAATGCAAACACTTGCGTTATCCACAGATGTGTACGAGGAGATAATATGCCTTTGTGCCCGGATATTTGCAACGGCTTAGGGATTACGATACCTATACATATATGTATATGTATTTATATAAATAAATAAACATATATATATATACATATATATATTATCATATATGTATTTATATAAATGAATAAACATATATATATATACATATACATATATATATATACACACATATTTATATATATGTGTATATATAGGTGTTTATATATATATTTTACATATATATATATATATATATATATATATATATATATATATATATATATATATATATATATATATATATATATATATATATATATATATATATATATATATGTATACATATATATATATCGTTAAAGGTACATCGGACCTAGGTGCTTATCTTGATGATGGCAGGGTACCAAGCCTGTGCAGAGTTAAAGCCTAGGTATATAGGTGCTACCATCAGCGCAAAATATGTCATTAATTCACTACCCCCCTGCAGCAAACCATTGCAACATAACTGGCCAGTTCTTCATCTTGCATATTACATCTACGTACTGCTGTTCTACAGCATGAGGTTTCCCTCTATTTATATTTGGCTTTACTTCAAAGTCATATGACACGACAGTTATGACAGTATTGACCCTACAGTGAATCGTTGGTTAAATCACCACAGAAGGTACCTCTATGCTATTGGTGCTTATGCCTAGAGATCACCATTTCTGATGAAAACGATAATGCAAATTGTTGTCACTGAAAGATTACTTTAATTGTATCACCGTGCTTCGTGCCATCCCCTCGGGGCTTTGGAGCGCACCATCCGAAATATATCAGGAACTCTCAGATCGGTAAACAGCTGCAAGACCAGAATATCCAATTTAACTATGGGTGGCTCTGCTTTATCGTGCGTAAACAGTGAGCAGTGAGTTTTTGTCATAACTCATCTGCCTGGATGAAATCAAAACAGCCGTTAGTTGTTTTTCGTTGATGCAATCTAAGCATATTTGTTTTCGGAATCTACGTGACGCATGACAATCGTACCACTTAACATATACCTGCTGAGAACTGCTTGGCAAAAGCATTAATGTGGAACAAGGATACATTTATCGCGCAATGTATTACTCTAAATATTTATTTCCCGTAACGATCGGAAGTGTGCGGTTAAACGCACATATGCAAAGGCACAGAATGATGGGATGGTGAATCTTCAAAATAAATGAATGCATACATTGTCCTATTTACATATGCCGCCATAATCTATATTTAAACGTCTACGGGGTGATAATCGTTTGCTTGCTGCACTCTACATGCCATTTTTCTTCTGGTATTGTCTCATAAATGCTGGCGAAGGGGAAGGTGACCAGCAAAGCCGTCGTGCGCATAGAAGAGAGGGTCTATAGACCTTTCCCTATGTCAATGTTCCAGATGCATTTCACTTATCACTTCATACGCCAAGCGTTATATGTGCACCATTTACGTGTTTGCACCACTTATGTTAGTTTTTATCTGTGCATTACTGGTAATTTCATTTTCTGATAATATATTACGGTTATCTGTGCAAATTTATATTGCATGCTGATAATGCAGTTACCAATATAACAAGACGGTATGTCTTTTTGTTAGCACAAGACCAAGTTTAACCGGCGCATTGAAGTGTATTTAATAATTACGAATGATAGCACATTATCGCTTGATCCATGGAAAATAAACGAGTCGTTTGTGAATTAGAAGGAAACCAATTTGACGTAAATCAGCCATGTTAACCACCGCAATAACACAAGAATCGCCTAACCATTCCTTGCAGTGTGATTTTGGATGCACGGAAAACCACAAAGGCATTCATATATGTGGATATTTGACACAGTGGAACTTGCAAGACGGGAAAAGGTTTATTGTGCGAAGGCAGCACCTATACAAATTAAGAGTCGCCACCAAGAATAATTTTTTTGGTCGATTGGGCGAAAACACACCAGATTAGACAAAACTACATATGAAAGGGTAGTTTGCTATCCTGAGCACGCCTAAAAATGTCAGATCAGGGGTCATTTTTGGCAATTGCCTGAGATTGGGTGAACTTTGCTTGCCTGGCAGGACCCATTTATCGTCTTTTTGTAGCGCATCTACCAAAGCGGAAACAATCAGTGAGTTTTGCCGATTAAGTGCCATGATTTTAGCTTTCACCATTCCAGTCCCAATTTTGGTGCATCGTAAATTATGGTGGTAATGTCTTTTCGCGTGACTAGACTTCTTAAGTCGCAGCGCTAATTTCTGGCTTTAATTGTACGTTTTGGTCAAATAAAGCTACCGTCGTTTTATCGGCATATGGGACTGCTTGTTATTGCTTAAAACGTAGGTTATGATTGTTTACTCACATATTTTAGGTATTAGCCATAATGCAATGTATGTTTTTAGACTTTCTGACATTATGAGGAAATAAAAACAATTTGCGGCACGTCAACGGCATCCAGTAGTGATTTGTATTATGACTTTATTGTATTGTGTGCAGAAGACGACAAGAAAAAAGTCCAATTAACTATGGAAAAGAAGGGACAATTTGCTACTTAACATTAAACTCTCTTTTCTTATTGTGGTAAAAACGAATAGCCACTACCCCATTAATTACAAATTGATGAATAATATACGTTGTCAGTTAAGAGCACATTTGACCAAGCGTCACAGTTACTATGCTACCTTGGATTTTCTAACCTCTTGTTTGTGATGTGTGGAAACATGTCACGCTGGGGAACTGACAGTATATGATTTATTGATAAACTTCACATTATTGTTAGATGATCGATTTACAGATATGATTCACAGGGATAAATTGATACAACGTGTGCAGTTGATGAGAGTCGAATGCCCTATATGTCATTACAATTGAAATCGCAAATCATCTAATAAGCTTTTATAATGGGCTACCGTGGTAATTGATTGCGTTTTGGCTCATATAATGTCTGCCTATTTTAACGTTAATCGGTTGGCAGCAATACACATAATTATTAAAATTCCTCGAGCGATACTGTTCTTACTCAAGTTTCTCATTGAAAGTGAACATTACTTGATTCATCTAAATTACGGTTAGATCCACCGATTTGTTAGCAATTGATGAGATGCATGGAAAGAACGGTTTATTATCATATATAGCAGAGTGATGAGTGTCTATATATTTGCACCATATTCAATCATATATCATAAAATCAAGTAGCATCGTTCTGCAGGTCCCTTGCCCATTGGTAATCCGTCAATTGAAGATATTGTTTTAATATTATTGTAATATGATTGCTTGCTTGTGATCCTATTGAAAGTAGAACCGGCATGTCATATTTAATGCCGACTCTGCCTAGTAAATGCTGGCAAATAGAGAAAGATGTTGCTTGTTTAAAAGGAAGCAAGCTACACAAAAAGCCGTCGAACGTATTTGAAGGCAGAAGGTTTATCGATTACTTTACCAGATATTGTTTGACACTTTGCCCTCCCTTTGCCAATATTCCAAATTCATTTAAGATTGTGTGATATAAACCTAATGACATGCGTACACGATGTTCGTGTTTGCAGCTATAATGCTTGTTAACATCTGCAAATATAGTGTTTGGTTAAACCGAGCAATTTCTAAAAGGCGCAATTTGTCTGGCATAATATGTACGAAAATGATGGTGGTGCATGCATCTTTCGAGCAATATAATATCTTCTCTTATGCAAGCGCATTTTACAATGAAAGGTTGATTCGAGAGAGATTGCATATTGGCAAAAGGAATAGCAGCGGTTATGCAACGGCGAATACATATTGGTTGAGGTTTATTTTCAATTGTTTTTAGATACATGGTGCGCAATATGTTGACAATATTGATATTTTAAAACAGTTATAAGCGGGTTAAATTGTGTAAAAGCAGCAATTGGCTATGGTATGCTAAAATTGTGGCCTGATTTTTATACCACCACAATTTTGCAAAACCCCAGATTTGCCAGTGCTAGATATAAAAAGCATACTTCACTATCGAGGATTAATGAAGTCTTTTTCTGGCATTTGCCCGCGATTCGGTGATCGTTGTTTGCGTGACATAATTATCCAATTTTGCTGCGCATCTGCCAAGATGGAGACAATCAGCGTGTTTTGCAATAAAATGTAATGATTATAGTTTTTTTCCATGTGATTCTGCGAGACTTGCATTCATATGTGCCAATATCTTGTTGCAAATTTGCATTATGCTATATTTAGCATATCGATGCAAACTGAAAGCAGGCTAAAATAGTGAAATCATTTCGTTCATTCACAACGGGTCGGTGAAGCAACTACTGTGGCAAATTTAATTAAGAGCTATTACTCGGATGACAAAGTAAAAAAAGATTTAAATGATCGTTGTCTTGTCTATCCGCATTTTAAGTACTTCAATATTGACCCGTTTTACTTTGTAATTTGGCATGGATGTAATGACCTAATGTAAGCGATAGTATTGTACAACATAAAAAGCATACAGTACAATACATAGGGGAGGGCTACAGCGAATCCTTATCCAATAAATGGTACTACAAACAGGGCTCTTCAGCTAGGATTACGGCACAAAAACAACTCGCGCCTTTATCGCAAAACGAGTAAACGTTTTGATTTGTTAGTGTTCGAGAATATTTCGCTTCGCCTTACTTTTATTGGTGCGCCATTATAAATGATAAATCATCGAGACCATTTGTACGACAAATCGATCTTGTGTATAATAGTACAATGGCATAGGTATTGAATCATAATGAGATAATCAATTGAACCGCCGTCTGTGTTGGCAAACCGTTTAATAACATGAGCGCATATTGCGGAAGTCACTGCTGTCATATTATTCAGTATTTGAAAAACGGAAAAGGGTCTTTGAAAAAGATTAGAAATTCTTATTGAAGATAGACATCAATTAAGTTCGCTCGGTAAGGTGTAGCTGCTACGGCAACTTAATTACTAAAGGGATAACTTTCTTTCCCCAAGTGCGTGCAACACCTTAACAGCACACGAGAAAAAATGTTTCAGTTCATTATGCATGCTTAGGAGCTTCGTTTCATTTCGCTTATTAAACAAATTATCTGGTTTTCAGTCCTCGTAGATATGATAGAACTGTGATTATGTAATTGTACTGGAACACATTTGTGTGAAGCGATCGGTTTCCTTCAATTGACGGGCCATAAAATGTTATGCTAGTATTGTACATGCGAAAGTTTTTCGATTTCCATAATCTCGATTTCGTGATGTGCACCATAAGCATACTCTGATTCAACCTGGCCTGTTATGAGAATATATAAGTCAGAATTCTTTTTTACAGAACTAGAGCTACATACATGAATAAAGCATTCAGTGTGTTAACAGTATGAGAACAGAAAGGTAAACAATAACAGCTATAATACAAATGCAATAAAATATTGACCCACTCACGACGTGGTATCATACGACTGATTATCAAGTAACATGAAGATTATCGAACGTATGTGATGCTGCTCAATGACAAAAACACATGCTGATAAACGGAACTTAACCGGAACAAAACATCGTATTATATGCTAGTTCTGCAACAAATAACTTTAACCAATAAAAAAACTTGGTGTCAGAGCGCGACATAGCCGGTTATATTCAGGTGAATTTGACAACTATAACACCGAAATCATCTTTGCTAGCCATTACGTACATAAATAATGCCCTGTTATTTAAGACGTTGTCGATTTATGTCACGGCTGGCTGTATGTATATTTGTTCGAGCATATATTGTTGCCTTTATTGTGTGAGGAGGGGGTATGTTTTTACACAGGTTGGATAGCTGCTTTAGATTCTGCGAAGGGATTAATCAAGTTGTTGACGGCGTCAAATAGGAAGTAGATATTTATATGTTACACAGGTCTTGATGATTTTGCATTTGAATAAACAAACGGATAATTTAGGATCAATGATTTGTGGAAGCATTACAGGTGCCAGAAATATATATTTTACCTCATAGCGTTAAACTTTGTAGACATCTGCATTGTGTTATTAGTGACGTGGAAGAAAATGCAAATGCTCCCTTGAAACTAATTTAGTAAAAACAACTGACTCAATTCATTACTTTGACATGTCCTTTATATTTAAACTAGTACTTAAGCCTTGATTGGCCAAAATGTCGCCATAGCTTTCTGGAACATTAACATTAATTCACATAAAATGGTAGCATACATTAATCATATTGTGTTGGTAATACGTGGACCATTGACGCTTCCGCTTACTTCTCCAATCAATGTTTATTCACTGGGGAGCGTATAATTTTAGAAAATTGTAATAACAAGATAATGCAATATTCTATCAAAAAGCAACCGTAATGTTAAAAATGTACAGGGAATAATCAAAATGCGGACAAATGTGCGAATTTTGCTAAGGGATGAAGATATTCAACAGATGCGCGCTAAATCATCTATAAACTGTTGATAACGTACTTACATTATTATCATCGAGACAAAATTCACCCAGTAGGCTTTAGAAGAGACCAATTGTCTGTGTCAGTCTTGAACTAGGCATTTGATCTCTTTGACTCGCTGTTGTTACAATACGATTACCTGTGACGGACGCCTTTACACACACTACAGTATGGCGCGCTCAAAATGTTCCCTTGTGTGATATGTTCGTGAAGGTCACTTACCAAATTAATATAGCATTATTACCCACATCTCTACCGTGCTTTCTCTGTCTGTTCGTGATCTGCCCTACAACATAAACATGCAATGAGATTAAGTCATTCATATGATGAACGAAGCTCAACAAGCTATCATGGGCAAAATCTAAAAATGCCCCATGCATTCACCCGTTTTTATAGCATATATTGCGGCTGTAAAGTCATAGTTAAGTACGCTATTTGCACATATTTTATGTATTGTCTTAACGTTTAGTAAGATATTTGCGTTGCAAATCGGCGTTGGGTATGTGGAGATTAACATTAGAAAAACACTGGTTGTCGGGGTAAATAGTTATTTCAACAGAATATCGCTGCATTCACGATTAGTATTAGGACCTGCCCATGACCCTTGCATCTATTACTTTTATAACCTGGGATGGGTTTATAGCATTGCACCGATAATAGAGTTGTCTCACTGAAACCCGGTGATATGCGGCTTACTTTAACAATTGCATTAATAATTCTTTGCCTAAGCCAAAACAATTCTACTAATTCAACCAGCTGGTTAGTGTATTTTGTGGTTTACCCTGTGTCCTTAATCCGTTTTATCTCGAAACCAGAAAAGGCTTCAAGATATGCCGTCCGATTATCAAGTCTATTCCAAGCTAGCATCCGCATTTGCATCATGCAGTATTCGATACTACAATGTCGTATTGCGGTAATGTCGGTGACTATGTCTGCTAATTGCTTACAAATTGCAAATACTTCTCTGAGCTGCCTATTGGACAGTGGTTGCTTCTCGATTGTTAGAAACGAGTTGTTTATCAGTATATTGACTTGGTTACTTCTAAATGCGCCTCAGCAATGCGGAGTCGGACGATAATTTTGACAAATATGTCATCGTAATTGGGACGCCTTGGAAATGCTTCCTTAAGAAGAATCCCCGCTCATTGAAACAGGCTGATGGTTTTATATTCCGTCTGATTAGGGGACTTAGACCAAGCCTAACTAATGTATGCAGGGATACAACCTCACCATGCTGCAACTCCAGCTAAGTGCCAATGCCGAAAATAATGTACGCCAGAATCCAGGTGTATGAATAATATCTCCTTGCTAACGGAAAATGCTGAATTGAATCGTTTTAATGTTAATAATCATACTTTATGTGTTTCATTTCGTTTCCAATAGAGCATGACTATCGAGCATTTTATTCTATCAACTGGTGCACTCGAACAAACAAGAGTAGTGATACTGTAGTTTTAATGAACAATTAGGAATATTCAAAGAATATATCATTACGCACGCTTGTGTATGAATGGGCTTGCGTCCCTGGCACGTCATCTTACCTCTGCGACGCATAGACATCTATATTTATACATAAGATGATGTGTGAATTATTGATATTTGTGTTGATTCTCACTGTCAGTTTCGTGAGTTACCTAAGCTGGGCTGTGCTGTGATTTGCCGTAAAAACAAATTCTTCGATTTGACCCAATTGAACTATTCTTTGCTTCCATATCATTGTGCCGTGTAATATAAGGCAGTATTCTAGTCACGTGCAACTGATAAATATGCCGATTGGTAGTTAAGCATCGAAGTGTTTGACTTATGCGTGTAAACTACGAAGAGAGGAGCCGACCAAATATTGCGACAAACGCAATCCATAAATTTGATTTCATCATCGCAAAATACCTGTCGTGCATTGGATAAACACGAGAACGTATTAGATATAGCAGAACACACTTTGCAGGTTGCGCTTTAGTAAAGTGTCGGATATAATGGCTATTCGGCAACAATGAATCACTCTTGGTTGAAATCTATATTTTACCATCAAACCGCATTATGAACTTCTCATGCATTGCATTGCGCATGCTTATATCTTCCGTTTTGCCTTTGCCAGGAGACCTACTTATGCATAGTTGCTCATCATTATTGTGTCCACAAGTACAGTAAGAAATGTAAGAAATATGTCTACTTACACAAAAACAGTAAGTGATTGAAGAAATATGTCGACTTTAAGTACTTAATTGCGCTAGAGAGTAGGGATAATCAGATAAAGTCATATATCGGTGTTTGCGACTTCAAACGGCCCACTAAATTCTCTGCTTTCGTTGCAATCCGATTTGTAGTCGCTAAATGTCATGGGAACCAACCTTTTATAAAATATCACCATGTTGCATCAATTGGTCTTTTGTTGCATCTCATGCAAGGGGTCAGCTCTATTTACCTTCTCCAATACAACAGTGTTGTTGCAGCAAATTTGGCATCTATGGGGGATTATCTGCCGTTCTTAGAGCTATATACTATTTGCAAAGAGCGTGTCAGTTTGGAAACACTGGCTGCATCATGGCGCCACCCTTATTACTGCACTCGACAACACGGCGACGGTTTCTGCATATTTGAGCTTCTTATTACGGTTAGAAAGAAGAACCATTAACCAGTACAAATAAAGACACTGTGGAGCACAAACATAGCCCATTTGAATTAGTTTGATGTAAGAAATATATTACGCAGCTTTGTGTCCCTTCAAATATTCAAACCATATGATCACTTTGGGTGTAAATATATCACATATTAGAGCTCAGAGGGTTTATGTAAATGTTTTGCCCACATATGATTTCCAGATCGCAGAACAGCATTTACCATATGCGTTACGTTTTGAAGAAATACATTATTTGGTAGAAACGATGAAATTTGTACAGCGAATTAGAGTGCCAATCTGATGTTATTGAGTTGCCAAACGATAGGCCCCGATGCATTTATCTATCTTCTAAAGCGAAAATTACTATTTACTCGATGGTTCGTCTGGATGGCTTAACACTATCACTACATGTTGTAGCATAAATATGTGCAAAGTTCAATAAAGATGATTGCAAATATGCCAAAGCTAGCGATAACTGAGTTAATTATGGTTCCCATTCAAGGCCAACATTAATTAGCTTCTTCTTGTAACGTGGATCTGCTAACGCAACTGAATTATCCCATAAAAGACATTTTAATCCGCCAATTTGTGCAAAATCAGACACGAACGTGGGAAGAATGCTGATGGAACATATTTGTCCACGAAAATCGAAACATCCGCACAGTTTAAATTGTTCATAATTTGCCATTAAAGCAACGATTGTTTTTATTTACTGTGGCGGTATGTAGTTATGAATAGAGAAGCATGTGATAAGTGCAAATTCACTGCGCAAGGCTGTGTATTATTAGCTGGTTACTGCAGCTGTTCACAAGGCATTGTTATTTCCGTGCCGATTGAGGTAAAATCATCAATTCGTATTCTACTGCTTTATCAAATAGAACCGTGAGATATCATGATCCAGCAGACATGCATTGTGATTCATACTGGTTAGGTTGTTTTCACAGCAAAAAAATAATTCATAGTAGTCATGTTTCCAGCGCATACATTTTTAGTGTTCTAGAATAATTGTGTTATCACAAAGCAGCGCAACAACGCGACCCTGAATTTCAGCACTAGCTGCAATCTGCCGTAGAAGACATTTTTTTGGCCACCAAATGCTACGGATTGCGCGCGAATGCATGCACAATATTGTGATTACAGAACATATCAACAATTCAAATCGTTGATACAGCGTTCTATAACTTCAGAGAATCGGTATATGATATAGTTGAATTGAATTATACTGAATATCGAATGCAACTAGCTTTGTGGATTGGTTTTCTCGCCATACAATCAATGATGAATATGTATCAACATTTATCTGATTGTATTTATCTCTCTTACTACTGGATAAAAACATTGTAGGATGGAATGAGACAAGCAGTGAGTTGGGTTGGACTTCCTTAATAATGAAGTTCATGTTACTGTCAGCCTTAGTGCTATAGTCTTTTCAAAGATAATATTCCTAATGTTCTTGAGATTGACTGATTTGTGTTCCATGTCTCAAATCTGGTATTGCTGACCATGAACTTGTACCGCAGAACGCTTGCCAACGGTCCATATTTTCAAAATCAGAGGCCGCTTCTGGATGGTCGATCTTTCTATTCAGTTCATCCGGCTCGGTAGCCTCCATATGAACTTCAGCCACGTGCCCTCATGCGATTATCTTGCATCCATCACATTCGTGCAGAGAATTACTTGAAATTTATCATGAGAATACCAAATAGTCTTACATTTAGAGAGGATGACGGCCTTCAATTCCATGTGACTAGAGTGCTTAGCAACCAGCCACAGTCAATCAGGATGTATCCCAACGCTGCTTTCGTTTTTGGCTTTGAACAGCCTGTCTTTGATTATGAGCTCCGTAATAAGAAATAATAATCTGTTTAACATCGATGTGATGCATAAGTTGTAGTGTTTTCAATCCAGCTTGGTCACGTCCCATCAATGAATGACCCACCAACACAGAGCTATAATTTTTTTCAGTCGAGTAGATGGATAGGGTTCGAATAATCTACGAATAACATGTATTGTGGTTTTCCTAAATATTTCATCTGCTTGCAACAAGAGTATATACATCCAGCTCAACAGTCCTAAACAAATTCCGATAAGTAAGAGAAATTAACGGATACAAAACGCAAAACAAATATCTTATCGCTCCGATCCATGATTGATACTAAGAGCAATCGATGCCAGGGATTATCTTATATGGAATGTTAGAATGAGCATGTATCCTCCGGAAATCATGTATTGAGCTTCAATTAGATATTTGAGAGGCATAAACATATGAAATGATCCTGTGTTATATTTACTATAACCATGTATATATTCTATTAGTATATTAGATTTTGTCTCTCTTACTGAAAACAATTTACCTATTAAATATTTATAATATTCAGTTTCTTAGTATATATATATATATATATATATATATATATATAATATATATATATATATATATATATATATATATATATATATATATATATATATATATATATATACTATATATATATAATATAAATATACTGATATGCATAAATATATATATGTATATATATATATTTATATATATATATATATAGCACATATAAATATATACTGATATGCATATATATGTAATATATATATATACGCACATATATGTATATATATATATATATATATATATATATATATATATATATATATATCATACATATATATATATTCATTAGAGCAGTCGTCATTGGAGCAGTCGTCATTGGAAGTAAGAACTGAGCATATATATATATATATATATATATATATATATATATATATATATATATATATATATATATAGGTATATATATATATATATACATATGATATATATATATATATATATACATATATATATATATATATATATATATATATATATATTATATGTATGTAATATGTATATATATATATATATAATATATATATATATAGTATATATCTATAAGCAAATATATATATATATATATCTTACACGCATATATATTTATATTTATATATATATATGCATATTTATATATATATATATATATACATATATATATTTATATATATATATATATATATATATATATATATATATATATATATATATATATATCATATATATATCTATTTATATTTTTATATTTTTATATACATATATACACATATATGTATATATTGCATACCAACATCAATGATATTGCCCCTATTACCGTTAGGCATTATATGTCCGCAGACAGTTGTTTTCTGGAAGTAAGTTACGAGCGGATGAGTCATTTCCCATAGCGGAATTACTTAGACGTTGAATATGATGGGCGAAACACGCAAACCTATTGAAATCTGGTAATACGTGTAACGTGTGGCGCCACTCTAGAAAACGCGAGACTTGCATGCTACTTCAAGCAATGATAAACTGATTATCTCGATTTTAGAGCACCTATGGTTCCCGAATTCCGGCTAATAAGTCATACCTACAGTGCAGACCCCAAGCGCTGTATTACTAATATTGCATTTTATTGACCTTGCGTGATGTTTTCAAGTTTATTTGTCTAGAGCAGTTCTGTATGATCGTGAAAAGAAGATTTTTTCCCAATAAAACCAGTGCGCTACAATAATCAAGCACAAAGGCGGAGGCAGATTTATTGTTTGAAACAAGTTCCACGCGATCCCCATGCAGACATGAGATGTAGCTACAATATGTTTCCAAGCATCCCCTAAAAAGTGTTGGTGAGATGAGTAAACATTTAATGTTCCAAGAGCATTAACAATTTCAACGTAGCTATCCTATAACACCAAAGTTACCTCTTAATATTATATAAAAATCTGCGTTGGAATTAATAACAGCACCTGATTTAAGGAACTGTGATGGCAGATCATCAGCTGTAGAACGATATTTGCATTGTTCTGGTAAAGTGAAATTAGAATGCAGGTTAGACGTCTTGATCGTTCGCCGTTTGCTTGGCCACTTTAGGTATTGTAGGAGAGATGAATACAATTATTGCATGCTTAAGTGTTTACACGAAGCGACAAATAGTCGCATGCATTTTGCAATCTTAATATGTCTGTAGTTTGCAGGCATATAACTCTAATATTTGTCACAATTATGTTGCACAATAGATATCTGTTAGAAGCTTGCAGAGTTGATAACGACCCGCAAATCCGATTAAATTACTGCGATGGCAGCACCAAATAATTTGCACTTGATAATGAGGTTTTTTTAACTAGAACTAGATAACTACCCTTAATCTTGTCATTATAGTTAAGTTACGTAATTGTCTAGTAGAAAACCGATTGTTTATATTATGTTCATAGAGAGATAGCGATTGTGCTTTATGAAATACGATTTGGAAAATGTAGCGCGTTTGAAAATCCGGTTTTCTTTCATAGCAAGGTCTATCGATAAGATGATCGTTTATTGCGTGGCAAGGCTACTTGTTGATGCACATCTGCTGAGGGGGAAACATCAGCCAGTGGCAATGTATGTTTTGCAACTAAAACACTACCATTATAGGTTTCGCCTTCCAATGCCCCATTTGGCCTAGCATAAATCATGTTTTAGGTGATTTCGTGAGCTCAGCGTTGACTTTGCGTTATGCCAATTTCTGACTGCCATTATGATTGAGTTGCAAGGCATCGAACAACTGTTTTGTAATTTGAAACCTGTTCTATTCTTATGCATCGAAAACATAAGAAAAGATGTATGTGTTTTTCAATTATATAGATGTAGGCTAAGCATTTCACGCGATTTTTAAAGTTGGCACAATTTTAATCAAATGACTGCAAGATGGCTATTGAATAGACTCTTTTAGCAACAAGCAAATAAAGACAACAGATTTTTTTTGGATCGGCTAGGAGTGGCATATGCAAGCTTTATAATGCAAACTGACGAAAATGGAAAATAGGCAGTTCGCCTATCGATTTTACGACGCTGGCACTAAAATACTGTTTGCATGCAATAGGATACGATGCAATGCTCAGTTCCAACCAGATTTGTTACATTCCCTAAGTCATACGAGCCAAATCTGTCATACCACTTCACGCAGATACAGCGTGGCTGAGAAAGGGTTTTGATTCGTGGTTTTTCTCGGAAAGGCGTTATGTGCCAACAAAGATGCGCAAACAATGCAATTTGATTAATTGCGCGCTTTTTACAGCGTACATGTCTAAAATCGTCTTAAACAATTTTCGATTTCTTGCCGAGCTGAATATGTATCGCATCACGATGCCAATACTATCGTTTAAATGCCCCTTCATATAACTTCGAAATTGCTTGAAAGATCCGATGGTCGAGACTTTTGATTTTATTGGTATTCGGCATACCTCGCGTTTCAAAGCATTTAACGCTCGGGTCCCTTTCATGAAAATAGCTGAGATGTTTTGATTGCTATTTACGGGGCGGTAACGGATAAGTTTTGCCTCGGCTACGCGGACACAGTCAGCCCTTAACAGTGCGTATTTTGCCAAAAAGTTATACCATTTTAGCTTTTGGCATTCCAGGTCCCGTATCGGCGCAATAAAAGAATATTGTTCGTACGCGACATTTTGTTGCTAGGTGTTGAAGAGGTTATAAACTCATGACTCATATTTTCAAGGTAATGCATACTGAAAATGTGTTATTTTTTAACATTAGTTAATGTTATGAAAATTATTTCGTAAAACTTGGAGTGCATCCCCAGTATTTCGGCATATATGAGCCAAATGAACAATTAAATCCGTTAAATGCGGTTTGTATTCACTGTATGAGCACTACACCACCCTAATGCCCGCGTAGTGTAAAATTAGCCACCAGTTGCCAATCTAACAAAGCCAGCTTGAATTTTGAATCATCAATGTTTTGAACTGTCATCATTTTTTATTGGTAGCAATAAACGCACACCATTAAAGAAAACAGAAGTCAACAATATTGTCTGCGTAACGGATACTGCATGTTTTATGCAAAATGATGAACAACCATAATCTCATAAAACATTATCCAGCCTCGCATTTAAATTATGCATGCAAACGTACCACATATTAGCACATATATTGTTGTCTTTATTATTGCCGTAACATACAGCATCACAAATGATACAGAGTACTGTACACACAAGTTCCAGTCCTAAATTATGAAAGATTCATTATCAAGACTTCAATGAACAAACCAATCCTAAATACCTGCAAATAAAAAAATTACCTTTACAATGCATTTAAATTGGGTTATTATGACATTATTCAGATTGCAGCAGAAGCGATATTCTATTTGCTAACCGTGTTGAACTGTAATTGCTGCTGCAGCTGAATTGCCGAAAACCGCGTTCAAAAGTGGAAAAGTACACCTGATAATGTGCATAACGTATGCGTGTGCTAATCGGGGTTGCCGATAATGTAATATCATAGGCAGTCTTTTTCAGTTAAGACGAGAAGTGTCCAGACGTCAGTACTTGAGCTGCCGCTTTTACGTTATTGCTGCTATTAGTACGTCTTAGGTTGCTTATTTTGTATGTTAGAAACTTGATGAAGAAGGAGCCATTGTCTATTTGATGTATAGTCAATTCAGGGAACTCCTCCTTGAAGGAATGTAATGAAAATATATTAAATTGAGGTGGAGATCAAAGAATCATCAAATTGTTCGGTATTTCCATAATCTTTCAACATATGGCATCTGCGAGAGGGTTGCTTACTATGACCATCACCTATAAAGAATGTCGCATAAAACTACTTTTGTCTAGCAAATATTGTTTCGAGGTTGATATATGTAAGCAAATGTTAATACGTTCGTTCTTTTCATCATGGAACTGTCAGGTGCATGACAGTGAGGCCACCAGGCTGCTGCATCAATGATGCTCTTAATCAGGCTAAAGCTGATACATGTCGGATGTTTGTCGTAATAATCGTGAAAAGAGTAGTCGAGCTTCCAAGAGCTTGCCCATCGTCTGCGCTGAAGGGGGCTTTCTTACTCTTGATCAAAACAGTAGCTACAATTGACCCAATGGCGGTACAGCCGAATATTGTATGCGTGGATATCTGCCCAGCATCAACAACAGTAGACAAGGTACTGCAATGTAAAAACATGAAAGCAATAATAAATTAATGGGACATAAGCATGGACGGATTATTCAGACGGGCGTTTTTTTATACCTAAGGGTGTGACCTTTTTTGTTATCTTTGAAATGTCTCATCGCAATAGCCGCTTATAAGAGTCGCGATTAATGTCCATTGTAAGGCGTCAAACACCAGAAAGTTCGTTGACCAAAAATGACGAGCATGCTTTTTACGAGCACAAATACATGTCATATATATCGTATTAATCACATTGAAAAGCAAATGTATATTGCTAAGAAATATGTGTCACAAAAGACGCATGATAACGATCATCCGGCGCTGCATCAATCGATTGGTTCATTTCGCGACTTTAAAGGGAACCTACAGTGGCGCAACAAAAACAGGCTTTTGAGAATTAACCTATGCAAATGCAACATTCTATCTAGCAGTTTTGAAACTCTGTCAACCATTTGCGAGATGATGTAATTAACTTGTCCGGAGCTCGTCTATCAGCACGAGCATTTTTGCTTCTAGCATGCGCACCTTAACACTCGCGAGCGGGTATAAATCTTTTGCAAAATAACATGCCTCTTCAAAGAAAGGAAGTTCATTGTAAGCAAACAGTACTGCATTAATGTAATTAAAAGTGACAAATATGTCTTGATGACGGTGGTGCCGACCGTACTGCATTTATGAATCTCTCTTAGTACTAAAGGTATGAGCTATATTTATTTTTATTGTGTGACATCTTTTTTTGTAGTACTCACGTAAGAACACATTAAAAAGTTCTCTAACTAGGTTAAACACACAACACCATGGTAATGTAATGTACATGTCAGTTTTTCCACAAGATATTGAGCATATTTATGTAGGCACTTTATCTTTCCAGCTACCTTTTATTTCAGCCAGATCCTAAGAATTTCTCTGTATTATGATTTAAGCGTTCTCTTGCTTATTCCTAACTGAACCATTACCAACCGTCTACATATTACATATCGGAATTTAAAGGACCGGATGTAATTTTCCTTCTGAGAGAGCACCACGAGTCCCAGAATATCATGTGCCTACGTTGCTATCACTGCATTTATGGTAATCAGTCTTCTGTTCCACCTAGTCGCGCCTTTGTTATTGGCCGCTGTCATAAGTTGCTCAAGTGAAACATGTGTCACCTTAAAAACCATAATTTGAAGATAGTAAAAATACGGATGACGCCGATGTGTCGCCATCGCTTTCAGTTGATAGAAAACCGTCCTTATTCAATAACATTGTCTGTTACTAAAAAAATTTTTGTTTTAGGTCGCTCAGACGAGCTTTTGACAATATTGGGCACTAGCAATAAACGCCGAGGCGTAAAACAAACGTATTCGCAAGACGAAACCTCAATTTAAGCATTTGCTTATTTCACTTATATTTCCAATCTGTAGACTCCCTTTTGTAAGGGTCAAGTAACAGGAGCGTTAAGATTCTTGCCTAATAAGGAACTGTATACTTTTTAGAATCTCCGACGTTTCATTGAAACTTGATTTGCAATAGGGAAGAATGACACATGTTGGCCTACTGATTAGGCATAAGCGTCAATTATATAACACAAAGATATATCCACGATCCTTATCTTTGTATGTTAGAATATTGAGCCATGAGGAAGAAATGGCGAATTTACAAAATGGAATGAGGTTTGTCCAGATCACAATATATACTGGATGCGCAAGTTCAAAATAATGACCCCCTATTGCCATCATATGAATTATCATTGATTAACAATTGTATCAATAGTTAGTATTGTTAAACATGCTGAGGGTTAATGCATGTTATTTTTTGGCACTGAAACTAGAAGCCTCTACAAATTTATTTCAGTAGGACAACAATGATTTAAAATAGTTCACATGGATTATACATTGATGTATTTTGGATCATATCGATTGTGTTTGGCGTTTTTGCGCTCGGGGTGCGCGCTGGGTAAAACATATTTATAAATGGTCCTTTTGGAATCGTTAATGTGCTATGTGAGCACATCGTTCAATAAAAAAACATCAACCAAATATGACAATCCGTGATCAATTATGAAGAGCCAAATATGATATAGCGCTTAATTATTGCTTAGTAATGTTGAGAAAGTGCTTTGATGTAATCACCGCAATAGATATGTCGATGGCTGCCCGTATGATATATTAAATGGGAATTTCTTGTTGGATGGACGATATACAGCAGTACCTTGAGATTGGAGCAGCAACGAATGAGAGTTGTTATGAAGAAAAAAAATATTTTTGGTCTTTCTATTGCATTGCTTAATTTCGAATAGCTATGCGTGGTTTATGGAGGCTGCGTTTGTATCACGATTATTTCGAAACATGTTGAAACAGTGCTGCAAATATCTGTTAATTTAATTATGCTGGTTGCCTCATTTAAAATAATTGTGCTCAAATTTAACCCTTATCAGTTAATAAACTAGCACAGCATAAAACGAGGCGCTGAATAAGGATGGTGAGTTTAATCAAAGTAAAACTTTCATGGACATGATTTATTGTTTAGAAAAACTATTCAATTGATTTCATGACGATACATATCACACTCAAAATTCTATAGCTAAGACTACTCCAGGAGCTTAATACTTTTCGATGTTGCCGATCACTGGCCCTTTTTGGGCTTCTTTCTTGGGCAACATATCTCCAACAAGAGACAACGAACGTACGCTTTTCATTGACTCCATGTTTATCTAGTACATCCAGTCATTCTTTGTTCGCTGTCATAAATCAAATCAGCAGACACGTTTGCGTAATATGTGTCAGTATTGTATCGACTCTTTGATAGGTCCCCGTTCTGATCACGATTGTTTGCTTTCAAAATCTTTTCTTAACTTATGTTATGTGTAATTTATGGTCAGAATTAGTATTTGATAAGTGTAAATTGTTTGCACAAACAAAGATTTTAAATCACAGCACACAGCAAGCTTGCTACAAAATGCAGTCACTAACACTTTTAAACTTACGTTGTTGTTTAATTATGGGGCTCAGAATACAATCTAGAAATGCAACGTTGGCAATCAGCCTTAAAGAAATGTATTCGGAAATATTGCTGGCTACTGCATTTAAACCTTGCAGTGTCTATAAAACCTTTCTTTATTGTACGTACCCTGTAGATGTTAGTATTATTCATTTGTGGCTCGAGAAGTATCGGTGGCATTTACTGCAACTCACAATATGTTTATGATCTTGTGGTTTGCTATATGCGTTTTCAAGCTGTTTTTACATTTGGATTCCGCACAAATATTCGGTTGTATAGAATCGCATTTATATCATTAATCATGATCCAATCAGTTCAAATTTTATTTCTTAGCAGCGTGTCACTTCACTGCATTCAACCGCGCTAATTACCATGGAATGATTCCGGCGTCAGCTCTAACAGAACACTGGAAAAAGGGCACCACATGCCAAATATATGCTAGCTCAAATGTAGCAAAGGACTTCCGCAGCTCGTCGCGTTGCAGCTTTTAATTGACTATGGTCCAATTTCATGTATGGTGCTAGCAGAACACTCGCCGCAAATGTTGAGCCTTGACAAGTAACTGTCAACCAAAGGATTGGATTATACTTATTCCCCAGATCTTGGCTAGACCGTATTGGCTAACTGCCACATTCATGGCTTCTTTGTTCAATATCATCTAAAAGCAAACAGTCCGCATTATGAAGCTTTAATGACCTTCGAAGATTTTGATATATGCAATCTTTTGCTTTTCTATAAGCGGCGTCCAGGAGAAGACCCCGGCAAGTCAGCGAGCTGTTCAATCAAACTGAGGTCATCATCAAAGAGCATGCGGCAACTGCTGAAAACTATGTGAAACATCGGACCGGTGGGCTATTTTCGATAGTTAAGGCAACACTTATTTCTCATTAAGTTAGCAGCGTGTGTTTTCATAGTCGAATTTAGCACAAAGTGTCCAGCCGAGTTATCTCTGTCGCTTGAAATACAACCGCTTCGGATCTGGCATTTAATAACAATGTAGGATTATTTAAGTTCAAACTGGAGCATATGTCCAATTAGAAGAGATTTTGGCCATGTGAAGCTCTAGCAGCTAAAGCAGAAGAATAAGTCGATGCACAAATGTACGCAGAACAAGTAACATTACTATACACAGTTGTCAATCTCAATCGCTTTTCATATTTGAGGCTGATTCCGTTAGCGTCCAATGGCCTACGTGTTCTGGTTCTGGCGTAATCTGACACGCTTTACGCTGCAGAATCTAAAATGATTCATTGCAATTGGATATAGTAGACATGTACATGGGACGACTGAGACATGTCAACGTGTTGAGTAGTCAGGAGCGACAGTGTTATCACACAGAGATATATCTCCGCGCCCTTTCTTTTACATCTAGGTATAGTTCTATTAAAACTGTATATTACATTTCATGATGTGCTTTTGTGAACCCTATTACCAGTGCAAGGTGCATCGTGCGTTGTCCTATTGCTGATATCGAAAAGATCGGCCAAAACAAATTCTTTGTAATACGTGCCCCGGATACGCCAATTGGCAGCGCAGGTGAAATGGGCACCGTACAAGCTTATATCGCGTGAGACAATTCTCAGGCATTCTACTTCTTAATTGCTCTGTGAACACAATCACACCTGAAATACTCATTACTGGTGGCGCATGCGAGCACAGGTAACAGTTCCTGCATCACGTCAGCCAAACTATCCTGTTTACTTGTCAACATGGGTGGTAATTATTACCGCAAGAAACATCATGAAATAAGTGCGATGTGACAGGTGCTTGCACAATTGCTCGCAATTCATTTTTCACTTAAAAAGAAAAAGGATGGCGTACTGTGTAAATGAACTGTACGTGGCATTATTTGCAATATTTAACGCGGCATGTGTTTGTCGTTGGTTGTCACGGAATATAAGTAAGAAGGACTGCTCACATCAATATAAACCACCCCGAATGTGACTAACGACGTGTAGTATCGAAAACAGCCATCATTGGAATATCCGGATGCCACGACTGGCTCAGCTGATGTCCACCTAAGCCGAATATGGGTCTCGAGCCGGAAATCGGCGTATTGACTAAATGGAATGATGTTCGTCCAGGTCTGAATATATATAAGTATGTTACATTATTACCGGACATACAGGCAGCTGCTAGATTAGACTCTTTTACAAAACGCTGCAGAAAGACGGAAAAATTATTGTAGTACATTAACAAATACGTCTTCTTCATTTTAACCCCATCAATTTATTGTGAGTACAGATGCATAAGTGTTCTATCCGTAAATATTTTCTACCAAGCTTGTTTGGGTGCTTTGGCATTTTTAACTTCAATCATTGAGCTGGATAATCCCTAATGCAGCAGTTTACGGTGCGAAGTGGTGCGAAGATATACTCATAGATTGTCATGGACAGAAAGTTTCCTGAGCGTAGAATTGCAATAACGAGGCATATAAGCTGATATACAACGGTATGCAATGGTTATCGCAAGGAAAGCCAGACATTAGGAACAAAGAATGGGATGGCCGTAGCTAAATAAGGGGTGCTTTGGATGGCAGAGACACAAAAAAAAACACAGACCGGAAGTGAAACCGTAGGTGGCCGTGAATAAACAATGTCATGAAGATATTGAAAATCATATTATAAGAATTGAGGTAGGTTATATAATAAGAATAATGTCAAGACTGTGTGCATTTAACGCTCAAATGAAGATCATTACGCTGCAAAGAAAGTCAAAACGCACTTAGTCGGCGGGATATAGATAAAACACGGATGTTGCTCTCGTAGATAGGGATATTCCAACAATTTTATCACAAAGAAGATTTCAAACTAAATTGGCACATGACACGGCTCACTAGCTACGAGGTAAAACCTCATGAGCAGCATTGACTGTCTGAAAAATGTGCAGCGTTAGTCGTCCTGTACACAGGAGGAAAACAGTTGAACGAGTTTTGGTTTGTATACAATATTCCCTGACTATTCATCATTGATGCATTTATTCTATTTAGGAAGAAGGACGCCTCCTCCGCTTTAAACCACACAAAATGTGACAAAAACTGCATGGACCTACAGTCATACTAATGAGTGAGACGACTCGAGTGAGGCGCCTCGATTCGTGTTGCTGATGAAAAATTTGCAAAATGACCAAACATCGTCAGATGAGAGTCTGAACAAACACGCCCTAAATATTGATCCCGGAGTAAAGACTTCCTGTAGCAGCCATATTACACAACATTCCTTCTGCGTTGCAGTGTCAAATGGCTGTGTTTCCCCGTCGAGCTAGGCAATGTGCAGCTTTTCATGAACGCCGAGATAAACATTACTGCGATTTACTAAATCTCAAAGATGGACGTAGTAATAAAATGGCTTTGGTCGATATTTACTCGCCGTCTTTTAACGCTGCTATGTTAGCGGACATATACTGTTAGATACGGGCTAAAAATATGCAAGCGCTCTATGTCGCTGTGTATCGGGCCATTGCATAAGTACCCCGTGCAACCCTAATTAATGCTACTGTCACTGGCAATTCCATCACAACATGGGGAACATCTATTACGATGTTGCATCGTTCAATAGCCTAAGAAATGAATGCCGGCCCTGAAGTAATAATTAATGGGTTGCATCTGTTATCAATCACGTTGCTGATTACGAAAGCTGCCACCCTTAACTAGCAATCAAAATTCAGACTCCGACATGTGCAGCGGCAACCAAGTGCCATTATTGAGCTGTAAAACGCTTTTGCATGTTTCCCTAAGAGCCCACACAGGATGTGCTCTTAGGTTATATGATGAAATAAGCTCCAATACTGTCTCTCATAGCGCATAAGCAGTTACGATAAAAGTCAAAGAGACATAACACACTTCTTGCTTCACCTGAATACGTCTCCTGTGCGCGAATAAATCTCGCTAACATCACACTCATTCTGGGTTTTCACAAACTATGCTGTTTGTTCGCCAATAAGAGCGGTAGGCGCAAAAAGAACAATTATTTATGATCGACTATTAAGTCCATGCAAATAAAATGTCTCATTCACAACCATTCCTTAATGTTAATAAAAATATATAAAATGCAGCAATATCGCCGCGGTTATAATTTGCAGCATGGCGGTCGCAACGTATGTATTTTGACGCTAATAACCCCTGCGGCGGACCGTTTATGTCCAATGTGAACGTAGCTGTTTTTGTGTGCATTAATATCATTTATCATTATGTTTTCGCATATTGCAAATATGAATTTTTACTCTCGTGTGTTGGCTTAATTTATTCACTCTTTTTGGTATTTCATAGCTAAATGTAATCTAGTTAGATAACAAAAATCCCGGCAAACTATTTATCTGGATGAATTGTTTGTCACAGGCTATATAGGTTCGTAGTTCCGAATCCCTGAAAAAATCATTTGCTCGCCAAGAAATACAATTGACTCTTATCTCGTAATGCTCAAATACATAGAATTGATCAACTTATTTATGCATTCATACTGTAAACTCATGCATATATTTGTGCGCGAGACCGTGCATGAAAGGAAACACACTGCTTGCTAGATTCAATGACAATGCATACTGCAAGGATTCCACGAGTCTGTCAGGCCTATTTTATCACAAATGTTATCTGATAATGCTTCATGATTGATAATGCAACGACCAATGCTTGCTTCAGTCCCTAGATTATCTTGATGAATATTGCTCTTAAACTTCCCTACCAACAATGCATTAGGTACTCGTTACTGATGCCATGGCGGCGTAATCTGGCCTCGGCGCCGTACAACTGGCCATTCATCACTAATGTTTTTGTGAGAACGCCGCGCTATAGAAGTAGATATGATAGACCACTCGGAAGCAGCTGCTCTTATTCCTCACCCTCATTTATTTCTCAACTATGTGTTTTCATGCTATTTAAGGAACTATTTTCAGTGGTGACGCTGTGTAAGGTTTACATCACACCCCGTAGGGTTAGTTAGTTTGCACCCTAATAGGGACCACCACGAACCGGAAACGTATGGTCATACGGCTCTTAGAAAAAGCATGTATGCTATCTATTAATGTTATGACAGAACACTTCTACCTGGCTCTAAGTGCCATCTGTAACAGGTGTAGTTACAAATATATTTGTTAACGTTACGATCGACTGCATTTGACCTAGTCCTATAATAAGTCGACATACTTTCCACTTCCCACACCTTTATCGCTTTGGCGTTGCCATCCGAAAGTTATTGTATTGATGTATAATTATATTAATTATTGAGTGACAACGTTCGGTGTAAAGTCACAAACAGTAAGCTTCACGTAAATCATATAAAATTAAAATAAATGTATCTAACATATCCCAAATTGACTTCGCGTCACCCTTCTGCGCCATACATTGTCCGTGCAACAATGATAAAACGCAAGATTTTTCTTTCATGACCACGTTAATTAATTTGTTTAATCACAGAGAAGCGAGGTTTTTTTCGGCATGCTCACCAGTATAGGACTCAGCTGCGGCAGCGTCAGTCAATCTGTCCAAATGAGAAAGAAAGTTAAAGGAGTATGGTTTTGTAAAGACGCTATCTTTTCCGTGACCGTTGAAACAATCCATGGGTGTACCAATTGTTAGCAATCACAAAAGCACAGTTTAGCGATGCGGTTTCTTAGAGTGTCTACCTGTGTCCAAACGAGTGACACATCAAACATATCTTATATTGGTAGCCATTGATTAAATTATGTCATTATTGAACCATGCATATATTTCAAATAAGAAGTGACAGACACAGTGTACAATACGTACGTTGTATCATCACCTATGTCATGACGTCTCATCAAAGGCCTGCGTAACAAATAGATCACAACATACCCAAACTGCTATCCTCCTTGTCTGGTATGGGCATTGATTACGAACGGCTTGTTCGTACGTATTCTCAAGGGCCACATACTATGGACGGAATCATCAACAAGTTACTGGATAGTCCGCATCTGGTTTGCACAAATTATTCACAAATATAAGGAAGCAATGTTGATGTCATCGAGGTTGTTAAGTGTGGGGAAGAAATGGACGCATAACGTCTTTACAGAAAAATAGTCCTTGCCTTTGCCGTGTTACTCCACTTCCTCACGCATCCTATATCACCATTTGAACCAAATATGACTAAGGAGATAAAACATTTGTGAAATCCAAAGACATTTGCTTCCTTTTTGATGCTAGCGCTGTTTTTACATATCCGTAAACCCAATTGACTGATATCGGTGTCAGTTTACGACCTCATATATGTTGTGCTCGGCAAGTGTCCAATCTGAATAAGTGGACCTGAGTGACCAACGAGAGGTAAATGTTTGTTTACTTTGAGATCTTGTAACCAGATCGATGCTTACGAAATGCTTGCATGGGACGATACTTCATCATATATCCTATATCACCATTTGAACAAAATGAGTTAAAACATTCCATTTGTTCCTGTAACACCACTTGCATGGGACGATATATGTATTAAGTCAAATGGAGACAATGTTATCATACATATAATTCACTTTTTTCTCTAATGATCATTAAGATACCAGCCCATATATCAACATGGTCATTAATTCTCTTGCGTCATATAGCCATGAAGCCGTTCCACGTTTGTTCATTGTTCATTTTGATAGTAGACAGCCAGGTAATGATAATTTTTCTCGGTATGTAGCGAAACGGAAACCCTTAAAAATCCTCCAGCTCTAAATGAATAGAACTTATCAGAATAACTTGCTATTGCTCTGAAATTCAATTAATCTGCTGATGTTCTTTGATTGTAGTGTTAAACTTACCAGGATGCATGTTACCTTACTTTTGCGTTAGTGATACTTTTTAAAAATACCCTTTCACTCGTGTCGATGCATGGCTTCTTAATGTCGATGCCATACGGCGCAGAGAAATCCGGTTATTTTACTATATAACATGCGTATAATAGGAACCGAATTGATGCATAGGGCTCACCTCGCATCCGTCTGGGCCGCTATCTGATTTCGACATATAATGGTCGTATAGTAGAGTTACATGAGTCAAAGCGACATTGTCGTTCCATTTTATTAAGCTCTTGGGAACTTTATGCCCGCATTGATATTATATGAATTTTATTTTTGTCCATTACCGGTCAGAAAGCGTAAGAGCTTACCAGCTTGCATCATTAAAATGCTGCTACGGTACCCCTTTATATCAACAATGCCTAAAGATCATGGAAAGATGTTTAACATTTGCTTGAGGATTGGACGGAGTAGGGGGCTTTTAAACGATATTTGATAAATCTATACCCGTCTCATCAAATGTTACAAACTAAAATGAATGACAGTTAGATAATAAAGTAATTTTCGTGGACTATATTTCTCATAAAGCTTGGTGCTACTAAGAACACCCTGATTATACAGCAATGATACAATCTATTCAGTCGGTTAATCATAATTAAGACCGTATCATTTTGATGTACAGCAACAATAAACATCGTTGACCAATAAGGATTTTTCAGCTTTGTTCTATTTTTGTGATTTAAAAAAAAACAGGCAGAGCATGCTGCAAATACTTCATATCCTAATATGGATATGCAATGCCGGAAGTTATATGAGTTTACATGTACAGCCTCCCTGACTGACATGACACAGACGTTTGCTTTCGCTATTGTCCCGCTAGCTACACCCATTTTCGGCCTCTGCTGGCGACTTAACTTCGCTAACGTTCCTGATAAACATCCAAATGGGCGCGCACAAAGTATACTTTTTTCATAGTAATAAAGAACGCATCGCGCCATGAACGCGTAAATATATGATCGGCTATTAGATTCCTGCAAAGAAACTGTCCGATTAATGGTCCCCATTTGACGAAGATAAGAAGATACATGGCACCGTCATATCGCCGTGGCAGTGAGCTGTTGCGCGTTATGGTCTTCACATTTACTTTATGACCAAAGTTGATGCGGTGGAAAATTCACGTCCCTCATTGAACACAGCTAGGCATGCAATAAATTTGCCTTTATCAAGTAAATCCAAATAATTGTGCTATATAAGAGTATCCGAGCTCAGAAACGAATCATATGTGGTCATGCAATGGGGTTAAAGTAGTATTTCAAATGTAGCTGTTTTCAGAAGCTGGGTCAGTACGCGATGGTGATAAATCAATGTCAGTACACTCCCAGATCTAGGCAAATTAAGCCTTTTTGTCATCGATAGGAATTTCTATCTGTCCTAGTGTCACTCACTGTTGGAAGTTACGTTCCCTGAAATACAGAGGACAATGAATATCCTGAATGAAACTAATCGATATCAGCACCAGTTTAATTATTACTTAACATCAAAAATTTAAAAAATCATAAACGCCGTGTTCAAAAGGTAAGGCCCAAAGTAGATCAAACATTGAGGAGGGGAGGATCATTTGCTGCCATTTTTAAACTAGTCCACAAATATTGTTCACCAAGCAGCTGTGATTTCCGAAAATGATGTCTTGGATCAGCTGAGGAAAATCCTAGTGGCTTTGTTGCATTCTTTACATAATGTTTAAATTTTAGTAAGCTGCAAAACGAAACAAAAAGTTACTTGCTAAACAATCATTTTGTTTGTGATGTTTACACATTATGTGCGAATTGATGAGGTATGTATTTTTGCACATGCGCAACGTTGGTGGAGCGTGCTGTATCCGCTAAAGAAATAATAAACGAACGCCGGTTTTAAACTGCTTAGAAGGTTGGCTATTGTTACAAATGATGGTACAGTAACGCTTGGTCATTAGGAACCCCATGACTTTTCGTCGTTAACATCGATTAACATTACTAAGAGACCAGCTATGCTTACACAGAGGAACGGGTCTCGGGTCAATTCTCAACAATTGTCAGCAATGCAGCAAGCACATCTAGTCTTAAATGCTGGTTCACATATTGTTAATTATGCTTAGACGCTTTTTCGGAGATATGTATATGTAAAAGGAATACTGTTACTCCTTTCAAGCATTTAAGATCTCAACATTCAGATGAATTATTGACAATTGGCAAACTACCAATGATATGCTAATCAACGAAAACGTTTCCATAGCTACGCAATGCTTCAGTTTTTTTAACGAACATCGCATCGATTACACATATAGTGAATATCGCAGGAGTATCTTATGTAAAGCGCCATATGAATCACAGATTCTCTATTAACTTCGTGATGGTAATTTTAACGGGACAAAATGAATGATAAAGGCAGAGATCTTGCTCTCAAGCAGCAATAGCATGCGTAAATGAAGCATTGGCACCCAACTGTGCTAGAAATGTTATTCTAAACCTTTTAAAAAAAAACCATCAGGGCCAGTATAACACATGAAAACAATGTTCGGAGCCGACAGCTCATTAAAAAATGCAAAGATTAGGAATTTTTCGGTGATTGCTGAGATTGGGTGATAGTGGTTTTTCGTGGCAGGACTAATTGATCATGCTCTTTTGTAACGTAGCTGTGGAACAATCAGCCGTTAGAAAAGTGTGTTTTGCCAGTAGTACAAGTACAAGTACGTGGGCTAATGCCATTCCAGGCCCTATATCGACGAAAGCCAAAGCAATATTAATCTAGAATTGAACGAAATGTGCCAATTTACGGACTTAAGTTGGCGGGATTTTCCATCAATGACTGCAAATGCAGCACAGGAGTCGTTCAACGCACCTTAGAACGAAATTTGATATAAATACTGGCTAATATTGTTATTACATTACCTTTGATATTCAAACCACTTGATTGGCGCAATGCGTCAATAGTACAGCATGTCAGAGCTCGAAACATGTATTTTCGGTTATGAGTTTACAATGCATTTTTGTACAATAACAAGGTTACTTGTGCTATATTTAACAACGAGGCGCTGCTCGGGATGGATAATTTTGGTTTGATTGTTTGGATACGCATTATCGGAACAGTTTATCTTGCACGTCTTATCTGAATCAATTAAGTTACTTACTTCAGCGTCTATTCAATTATCGCTAATGCAGCGTCGAATTGTTGTGATACTCTTAAGAGAAGCACACACCTTGGCACCCATTGCATGTTTTTCATAGCATTGATCAAAGTGCAGCAACATTGCGCTATATCTTACAACGAGGTACTCCTCTGGAAAAATACTCTTCGTACGAATTGCTTGGTTCCACATTATCGGAGCAGCTTATTTTGCGGTTCTGGTCTAAATCAATTAAGTTGCCCAGTTCAGGGTTCGGTGAATTATCGCTTATTAATCCTCAATTTTTGATGATAATCTTTACTGAAGCACACACTTTGGCATAGCAATGACGAAAATAGAATAGATGCCTGCAAGACCATACAGGAA
The DNA here is from genome assembly GCA_034190875.2 of Urechis unicinctus. Taxonomy (NCBI): domain Eukaryota; kingdom Metazoa; phylum Annelida; class Polychaeta; order Xenopneusta; family Urechidae; genus Urechis; species Urechis unicinctus. The sequence continues at coordinate 46,303,926 of CM067358.1, read as the reverse complement.
AGCAAGCTTCTCATTGAAGGCCATCACTAATTTCGATCCTTTAGCATCCCGTAATGGCTTCCGCCGCTGAATTACCGACATAATGACTGTTTAATCCGCCAATTTGTACAGAACCAATAAAGCACGTGGAAAGGGTGTGCGGGTGCTTCGTACAAAGGCGTTTCGTATTTTACGACATTGTACAATCTTTGCAATCTGTTGCCTAGTTGTTTTGCATGGCATAACACCTCATAAGTAGTCCTTGCAGTTTTTAAAGAGCAGTATTCACACGTCGATAGTCATTGATACGAGATGTAAAGGATTTTCGCAAAGTGATCACCTCCACATGTTTATCACTGCGTACCGTCTTTTAAATAAATGGCTGAGATGTTATTTTTGAAATGCAGTCAATAACAAAATACTAAGATGCATTTTTGAACGATTTTGTGAAAAAAATTATTTTGCATCCGTTTTTGCGTACTTGCCCAAACAGATCAATTGCAGATCTCTCTCGGTATTGAGAACATCAGATGAATAGTGACGCAGTCCAAAAATTGTGCAGGCGCAACTCCACCATTCTATGACACCATTACTCGTTCCATGCTCTTTTTACCTGTGGATGTATTGTAGGATTTTATGAGTGACAAAAGTCGCGTTACGTCACAACTATATAATCGGACTTAGCTAAGGCAAACATTAGGTGCATTGTACCAGTTTTGCTCGATTTAACGTGTACCAATCATTATCAAAAGCATTGGTGAATCGTTTTTATCCCTTAAAATTTAATTTGATGATTTGTAAGACTTGCACCCTTATGATTACATCACTATCTTTGCATGAGCAGGAGCTCAATTGAGCAAGTGTGTTTGGTTCATAACGTTCATTTAGGCTCGCGCAAGTGCATGCAGGAAGACATGCGATATATATATGTTTATAGATATATATATATATATATATATTATATATATATGCTTATTTAGATATATATATTTTATATATATACATATATATTATATATTTATATATGTATATATGTATATATATATATATATATACATATATACATATACTTACATAAATATATATATATATTAACATATTATCTATATATATAATATATATTTATAAATATATATATATATATTTATATAAACACACTATTAATAATCCATAATCGCGATGTCGGCCTGCGATATAACCTGCAAATGATTGTTTGTTTATTTAGCTTAATAGACGCTTTTGTTGTTAACAAGCCAATAACATGTCATGAGAAGTCGCCAGTTACTGTAAGCATAACCTATTTGTTTTTGTTAGCGTCCCAGTCTGAATTTTACAACATAGGGCGCACTCGCATTTCGTACTTTTAGTAGATTTTATCAACCTATTAGGCCGCAATTCGCCTCTCGATTACTTGGGGCAGTAGCGGCGGTTGATATTACAAATCCTTGATCACCTGTACAAGCAGCTTATGAGTGAATAAGTTAGATAATCATGAAAGGTGCCGGTATTTTTTCAAATCGTTACTTTTAATTCATTCGTATAATCTCAGCAAAACACTAAGCGAATCCTCATGAATTACCTACATTGATTAAGAGTTGTCCTTCTATAATTTTTACCAATTGTCCACCTAGAGAGAGACGACGAATATCATAGAAAATTATCTGTTCGCATAGTTTAACTAGTAGCCTCCAACTGACCTTGCTCGAGATCACTTGATGGAAACGGTCAGCTCCTCGCTGGTGAATAATGGCATATTGAAATGGATTGATGGGTTTATTGTGTTTTCCAATCATTGCCTGTGGCGATATATCAAGCAAGACTTAAATCCAAATATTGCTGGCTTTGTCTAAGAACCTTGGACGCTGACAGCAATTTTTGAGCCGACCTGTTCCAAATGCATCAGGTTGTCACCCCTTCAGTTATACTTATTTTGATTTACTTTGATACAGTAACCATCTGATTAAAGGCAAAGTGCCCCCAATGAAATATTTAATAGTGTGGCTAAGTGTATTGGGCGTTGATTTTTTTTCTGATCAGTATCACAACTGCCTAAAATTCTTCCTGAGATTAAAATCGTCTCCAATGTACCCTGCTTGTTGCAACATAAGCCTTTTGCATATTCTCTTTAGATGCCATTGTTATTCACAGCAACCTAGTGAATTATGATCTGATAGTTTGGCTTTGTCTGTGTGCAAAGCATGAGCTTCCTAATGAATGAACACCTGATCTAAGACTGCTTGATTAATTTATGATGTTTGCTATCATTTGTCAGTGCGACCGTTTACAATATTCGTCTAGCATCTTAATGTGATTGCGTGATATCATCCGCCATAATTTGGGCATACTTTTTTTCGTTGTTTTGACAATATAATTAAGAAGAGTTCTGCTCCACCATTCATTTGACAAGACATCACATTGATTTCGTTTAACCAGGCGTTGTGGTCTTAAATATTACCGTAATCGTATATAACATTACAATTTGTTTGAATATAGTAGCACCAGATTGTTTACCTTTATTGAGCGGCAGAGGCGATTAAGAAGAGTAAAACTTTAGGGAAGCTAGTGCTAAAAGGTTATACTTACTTCATCTCTGGCAATGGGTGAAGCGATATTCATTTTCAAGTTGCATGACCATAGTAAGTAGTGTTCTTTAACAGAGGACTTGGTATCGCGCATATATGTTAGGTTTGTAGATTTAGCTGTCGATGCACCAATGAAATCAACAAAAATCGATATGAATACAGTTTGTGAGTCAATCAATCGATTACAAGAACATATAATACTCGTTATGCCTTATTTCTGCAGGAGTTGTTTCCTTGATGAACGAGTGTAACGTATTATTATGTATCACCATCAGAAGCTCAATTATTAAAAACGGTGTTGATAGTTTATTCACCCTTACCCTATTGTTAAGAGAAGACAATGCCAATCGTAAACAGCTGCGTGGATTCATAATGAAAACGAACGACAGCTAATCGTGTGCGTTAGTACCTGAACAACTGTCAATTGCGACGCGTCGGACTGTAATATACGCACCAACTCCTACATGGCTAATATTTAGGAATGATTCTATCACTGCAAGAAGTGAAGATTGCCATTAAATAATTCTCATAGCAGCATCTATCAACCAGGTGTCTTTCCTAAGTGTCATGTAACAGGCTTGCTGGAATCTAATGGCACATTCCTGCCCATATTTAGTGCCGTATACATGCAGCTTAAGCTTGCTTATATGGACATCTGCCCCTTTACTGCCGCAAAAAACATACTAGAGAGTGACATGATAATAAAAAGGCAATTATACTAGCTGCTCTGAAAGACAGCTTAACGTACAAATATTGCTCGTAACGCTACGGGATTCGCCACCCATGCACACACTTGCGTCATCCACAGATGTGTACAAGGAGAGCATGTGTCTGTCCTCGGTCTCTCCGTTACACCAGGATTCAAAAACCACACAGCAATTACTAACACTCAACGGTCTCAGCCCTCATTCATACGACTTGGTATTATACACAGATATATGAGAAGGAAGGACGTAGATGACCAAACCAAATATCACCCTATTGTGCAATGCACGTTATAATGCATTAAGTGTATCTCACTTCGACATGCCATATAGTGTTTATCGGGTGTGTCGTTTTAATCTATACACATGCGTATGAGGAATTTGCATAAACAATATGTACCATAGTTGCATTTGTCCCACAATGGATCATTTGTCACTCGAAAACAAAGTAATTCTCCATCTTGGTTTATATGAATTTACATCTTCAAAGCATTTTACCATCAGCTAATGCACATTTCATTGATATCAATATATGACAATAATTCTGTCGAGCAAAGTTCGTACGCTTTCTACTGTTGTCTAATGCTTTCTTCGTAAGTGCGTGTATTTGATGGGTTGGTGCATACGGCATCTATGTATCCAGTTTAATAAGAGTCTATATCTAACCTCTATAAAAATCCTTTGACTGTGTAGGGAAACAGCGTTGCTTTTTGGAATTGATCCAGAGCCTTTGAATTTGATTGGAAGCAGCGGTTTTGTTTGTAACCCTTTCATAATATCCACAGCAACACACCATCAGCGATTGATCTATATCGGCGCCTAAGAGCTATGCTTAGCATAATATGCTAAATGCAGCATACAGATATAATCATTTTATCGCAAAAAGATGATTGCAGAATGCCCTAAGTGTGTCAACAAGGACGGAATTTGATTGGATTCTTCAACACACTATTTGATATGATTATTCTTGCCCTTGATGCACACGGTCTCGTTCAAACAAACCATCATTACCTGTGTTAATAGTTTAATTCCCAAATGGCCTATAATTCTCGATATGCCTTCGATACATATGTGACACCTGACCCTTTTACCATGTCTTTAATGCAAAAAAAAGGCAAACTTCGTACCCGGGTATTTGCAAAATGTCGATTAGAGACCGGAGGCTATTAACGGTATAGGGAGCTGTGCGCATCAACCTGCTTAAACATCAGAGAAAGCACCACAAACATCTCCATGGTGCTCCCGGTATCGTCACTGGACCTGGTGAAACATATGTCCCCAGAAAACCCAAACATGTAGTCAACCAACTATAGTACATGTAGTTATAGTACATTTAAGCTTAAGCTTAGATACCTGTTGAGACACACGATATAGAAACTGTTATCCTGCGAGCTTAAATGCCCCGCGAAGAATCGACACACAAACTTTGGCAGATGGGTCAAATCGTTCCGAAAGCTCCCGAACTGCTCGTATTTTGACTTGCTTAAATCGACGTTAATGACAATATGGCCAAAAAACGTCGCTCTATTGGATGTCTCCAGGGACATTGTGAATATACCACACAATTGGTTACAAAACAAATCGTTTGCTAACGATTGTAAATTCCGAACAATCATGTGCAAATGATCTTTAAAATGGCCAGGAATTCTCCCGCACTTAACAAGATCATAGTTGTATCAAGCGCTAATGGGCTGTCATTGCAATATTGTCTCGTTAAAACTATAAATGCGCTTTTGGTTCCTTCCATAATAGAGCAATTATGATTCAAAATTAGTAATAAACTGCTACCACTGATAGGCAAGGTTACATAAAGACTACAATTTGATGGGTTTATCATTTTCTCACTAATCTACCAGTGCAAATCATATGCATTCAGGCTGTTTTGTCATGTAACGAGGGTTGTACTGAAGATACAACTACTATCCTACGCAGGTAAGTAATGGAAGTAATCTCATTAAAGCCTTACACTCATTGTGACTTAAGTGAGTTCTTTGTTTTGATTGGTTGGTTTAAATTTTACGAAAACGGCTGTTGTTTTTTTTATATTTCAAATCAGCTCGTAAATAGTCTTTCAGGGTTTTATAACTTGAGTTTTTTTCGCAATTGCTATCCCAGACACTTTAACGCGTATCTATGTAATAAAAAGATATAACTCAATAATACTGCAATCAAGAACCATCTGATAATATTGCAAATCTTTCACGAAATCAGCGTTTGACGACACATTACGTTTATTACGTATAGGGTCAATATGAGTTACGCTAAGCATGAATATTGGAGCTTTGGCAGCCCTTAGTGAACGTCTCACTTCCTTCATACGCCATTCGTTATTTTTGGGCATTAGCTTTTGATAGCCCGTTAAGCTGAAAACGACTTTTTGTACCTCCTTATACGCAGCGCTCATTCCATTCTGACACAGAGTTCTTTTTATGTTTTCACAAAGAAGCTTTCTCCAGTAGGGCCGCTCGATTATAGACTGAGTTCGGTAAAATAAACTCTCATCATGGCAAACAAGTACTTTATGATGCGGATGCAACACATTTATACACACACACGTATATATAAATATATATAAATATATATATATATATAGAGAGATATATATATATATATATATATATATATATATATATATATATATATATATATATATATATGAGATATATATAGATATATATATATATATATATATATAGAGATATATATATAGAGGGGCGAATATATATATATATATATATATATATATATATATATATATATATATCTCTATATATATATATATATATATATATATATATATATATATACACATATATAAATTTATGTATCGTAAAAGGTAGATCAGAAGTGCTAATCTTGGTGGCACCAGGGTACATACTTGTGCAGATGTAAGGACTAGGAATGCAGGTACTACCATTGATCACTATTGATTGGGAATAGTTTTGTACTGAATTATCTGTTGCAGCTGTAATGCGGTCCCTGCAGTATATGCTGGCAGTAGATTTACTCGATGCATTATATTCCTATGTCGCGAATTCCATACGAACGATGCCGTCTGTTGGACTTTGTGCGACAAGCTAAGAGAATATACTAAAGCCCTTCTGCACAGGGTATGTGCTGTTGCGCAGACTGTCCGTACCGCATATACGCAAAATGAAGCATTCATTCAATACCATCCTGCAGCAAAGCATAAACAATATTTCAAGCCAGTTCATCATCTCACACATTGCATCTACGCATTGCAGTTCAAGAGCATGAAGTATCACTCCGATATATCATTAGCGCTGTGTTGAATGTTCTTGTCTGTAGGTGCTAATTTCAAAACGTTGCATCAATGTCATGTGAAGCGACAGTTTTGACAGTCTTGCTTCTACAGTGAATCGTTAGTTATATCAAAGCAGAAGGTACCCATATGCTGTTTGTGCTATTGCCTAGAGATCACAAAGTCTGCAAGAAAAAAATAATGCAAATTTTCTATGAAAGATTACTTTAATTGTATCACCGTGCTTAGTGCCTAGAGATCACAAAGTCTGCAATAAAAAAATAAGGCAAATTGTCTATGAAAGATTACTTTAATTGTATCACCGTGCTTAGTGCCATCCTCTCAGGGCTTGGAGTGCACCACCCGAAATATATCAGAAACTCTCAGATCGGTAAACAGCTGCATAGCCAGAATATCCAATTTAGCAATGGGTTGCCTCGCTGCATCGTGGTCAACCGTCAAGAGTAGTTAGCAGTGAGTTTTTGTCATATTGCATCTGCCTGGAAGAAAGCAAAGCAGCCGTTTGTTGGTTTGTTTTTTTTCGGAACCTACGTGACGCATGACAAACGTATCACCTTACACATACATGCACAAGACTACTTGGAAAAAGCATTGATGTAGAACAAGGATATTTTTCTAACGCAATTTATTGCTCTAATCATATATTTCTCGTATCAGTCGGCACTATGCAGGGGAACGTATATATACTAAGGCACAGAATGCTGGGACATATGTTCATAATAATGTTCATATTGTAGTTACCAATAAAACAAGTTGGTAAGTCTCCTCGTTCGCACACGACCACTTTTAATCGGCGCATAGAAGTGTATTCAATACTCAAGAACGATAACACAATCTCACTTGATCCATGGAAACGAAACGAGTTGCTTGAGAATACGAGGGAAACCAATCGACGTTAATAAGCCACGCTAACCGCCATAATAAGACAAACATCGCCTAACCATTTGTTGTTCGGTACTTTTGGATGCAAGGGGAGCCCGCTTAGGCATTGATGCATGTGCACCGTGGAGCTTGCAAACAGTAACAAGGCAGGTAAAAGGATTAGTGTGCGAAGGCACCACTTACACGAATTTAGAGTCAGCGCCACTAATGATTTATTTCGTCAATCGGGTGAAAACACACCAGATTATACAAAACTACATGTCTAAGGGTCGTTTGCAATCCCGACCACGCCTAAAAATGTGTAGATCAGGGGTCCTTTTTGGCAATTGCCTGAGATTGGGTGATCGTTGCTCGCGTAGCAGGGTCCATTTATCGTCTTTTTTTGTAGCGCATCTGCCCAGGTTGAAACAATCAGTGTTTTGTCGATAAAGTGCCACGATTTTAGCTTTCGTCATTCCTGTCCCAAAATTTGTGCATCGTAAATCATGCTGGTAATGTCATTGAGCGTAACTAGCCCTCTAAAGTCTCGGTGCTAATTTCTGGCTTCAATTATGAGTTTTGGTCAAATAACGCTACCATCGTTTTATCGGCATATGGGACTTGTCTTATTGCTCAAAACGTGAGATTTGATCGTTCAATCAAAACGAGTAGGCATTGGCCATAACGCAATGTATATTTTGAGACTTATGACTTTCCGGAATTAGGAGGAATTAAAAACTTGGCCATTCCCTGGTCGATAAGAATTTGCGGTACATTACCACCATTCAGTGGTACTTTGTGATGTGACTTCATAGTATCGCGTACAGAAAACGGCAAGAAGATAGTGCAATTAACAATGGAAAAGAAGGGCCAATCAATTTGCTACATAACATTGAAATATGATTATTATGATAAAAACGAATAGCCACTACCACATTAATTATAAATTGAAACAAATACGCGTCGTCAGTTCACTATGTTTCCTAAGATTTTCTGGCCTCTTGTTTGTGATGTGTGCAAAAACTGTGGAACTAACAGTGGTGCACATGATAGATTTAATGTAACAGTAAAAACCGTCGTGGATGAGAGGACCAATCTATATAACGGTAATCGGAAGCTATTAGACATATCACAAATCAACTAACACAACAGTAGTGACCATGTATTTTGCTTCAATCAGCTAGAACAGATTGAGAAGAACCTCGAGCGATACGGTTTTTTGATCAAGCTTTTCATTGAGATTAAACATAATTTGCTTACTACTCGCAATGTGAACCTGCTATCACAGTTGACTAATTAGCTGAATGACGGTTTGATCCATCGATTTGTAGAAAACTGACGAGATGCGTGGAAAGAATATTTCATTTGCTTTGGTCCTGGATGTGCAAGTGCTGGGAACTTAACGATGTGATATATCTAGCGATCTATTTGTATATGCAGCAGACTGCAGTGTCTATATTTGCTCGAAATTACAAATATATATACTGTTTGTTACATTGTGCATGGTAATGTGTCAATGAATCAAAGTTCATTCCTGTTATGGCGGTGTATACACGTTGCTTGGCGAATGATTTTATGACATGCAATGCAAAAAACGAGGCTGCTTAGTTGGTTTGCTATTTGTCATGAGATAGAATTATAAGGTAAATGTGTAAATGATCATGCTTACATGTACTTATTTGATATAAGGAAAAATAGGAGCAAACGTTGATTCAGGTATTTCCAAATTATACAATTTCACTGCCTGCATTTCATTATACCATTTTACTGCCAAATGAATAAAAATGCCTGCACTTTATATAACATTTGGTTTATAATCTATGACAGCCTTGTGTAAAGGTTAAATGTATTTCGTAATTGTTGAACAATGCTCATCGTCCTCATTCACAGAAAGCAGCGAAGTAAATGGCCTATTATATGCAATTCGCCAATAATAATTATTTTCTAGTTTAGGGATTAGATTTCAATAGAATATTGGGATCATCCCGTAATTGGAATCATCTTTATGTATAGTTATGAAGTTATCTTTAATATTGGAGTCCGTAACAGGCGTTTTCATACTGTTAAGACGGTAAGTCTTCGGGGCACAAATTATAGAAAATATATTTGAGCCGGAAATATGAATGAGATAAATTGATTACTACATAGGTGCCATTATTGGACGCATGAATACAGTTACGCTTACAGACTG
>CM067358.1:46256817-46287041 GCA_034190875.2 Urechis unicinctus | reverse complement strand
ATTCTCTGTACAACTTGTGAGTCATGTTTCAGAAGCCATACTGGAAACTCAAGGCGAATGTGAAAGCAGTTGTCCCGACGCTTGTGACGTCGTTACGTACCGAACTGGGGTGTCCTATGTCAATTTACAGGGAAGCAATATGCACTTGATTCTTAACGATGACGAGTTAGAACGTGTCCAAACTAAGTACGCTCAAACAGTGAACTTGCGGAGCCGCATAACTGACGAACACATGATCGAACTCTTAAACAAAATACGAACAACTCAAAAGGCATACAGTGCGGGTATTCGGTTCCTCAACACTAATGTGCAGGAGGACTCCACCTCTCTATTTGTCCGCGTATTGAACGCCATAAACGCCCTGGCTGACATGGCTAAGGCTGATCACGAGATTTAGATGGAAGATGTGGACAAAATAAGTGGCGCATACTCTCCCAGTGTGGGTCCTTCAATCGACTTTATCTACACTCAGCTGAACCTTTGCAGTGGTCTGCTGAGCACCATGCAGTCCATTCTGTTTGCCGAATCTGATTATGACTTGCATCGAGACGCATTTGAGTCTTTAAAGGAGAAGGCGATTGAATGTCTGCATGAGGGACTCCAAACAATAAAAGTGTTCATAACGTATTTAGTAGCCGGGGGAACGCCGTCCAATCTCGTCCCATTCTATGTTCTCTCGTCCAATCGATCTGAGCTTCTCCACACTGCACGTGCCATTATGAACTTTGAATTTGAGGCTCCTAAGTTTGTGGAAGTTTTATCTGCGAAGGACTCTTCCTGGGCTGTGACTAACGTGAGATCTTATCTTGATAACAAGCTCGAGGCCTTTCAGCAGAACATCCGAAAAGTGACAACGGGCGTGAAGAGTTACCATAAGTTTCTGCTAGAGATGGACTCTTTTCAGAAGTCTCTTAATTATAAACAGACGGATATATCTATATCAGATTACAAAGACGTCACCAATGTGTATGAAGAATGGCAGGAGTGGTTGGAAGAAATTATGGAGCAATACGTCACTTCCAACATAAGTAAGGAGCAATTGTGCGAGGCAGTGGTGGGCTATCGGATGGTGCGCGCAAAAGAGAGCATGGTGGGGGCTATTAATATGTTCAAATCTGTCGACATGACACAACTTCAGGCGGTAATACAAACTCAGGGCAGTACGTTGGAAACAGAGTACACAACAGCTCTCACCTACATGGCCCAACTATAGGCATTCTTCGCTTCAGCCAAATTCTCCACCAAGGCGAGAACCATGAAAATCTGGAGGCGTCCAACAGTCAACTTCAACAGTGAAACAGTAAGCAATTTTTGACTTTGAACTCATTTCAGTAACTCGTACGCTTCATCCATCAACATTGTGAAAAATTGCATTGCAGATTCTCAGCTACAAATTGCGGTCATCTGCTTCCTGGAAAAGTTGGTCAGTAGCCACTAACTTCAATGAGTTTATCTTGACGTCTTCCTCTGGTTCAAGAACTATGACCTCCCTGATAGCCGACTACAATATAGAACTGAATGAGGAACTAACTAATGCAGATTATGTGTTGAGACAAAAATACGATTACATTATGCAGAGCATCAACGGCTAACAGACGTATTGTAGAGCATACAATGCTTCAATCAACGCAAACGGACACTTTGAGTGTCAATATCACTCTGAACAGCTTATGTGCTAGATACGGTGCAGCTAAAAGTAGAGGTGGTGGTTGGGGAGGGTTAATTACATTCCTCGTAGTACAGAGTTTACAATTGTGTAATTTTAAATCGGGAACAATTGTTTAACGTTCTTAATTAATAGTCTTTAATCGTGCATTAACGACGCATGGACTATGTCAGTGTCTATTTTTCTCCCCCTGGCATCTGTAGACACAACTACCTGCAATTGGATATCTTCTATGGCGAGCTAAAGTATCAGTACATTGAGCAGCTGAAGGGATACGACGTTATGACATTCCTAGGTACGTCCCATCGTTCTTTACAACTGTCACCAGTAGCAGCAAGTCAGTATACTAGTGACACATTTGTCATAGCAGGGCGTGAAAACATTGGATAAAATATCAGAAAAGTAACCACCCCCATTTGGACTGGGATAAACTTATCCAGTAAGCAGAATTTAAACGTGCAAAGAATGCTTTCGTTGGCCCGAAGAGTTAATGAAGGTAACCAATGATTTGGATATGTAGCTGAAGTTTGTATTGTTCGGCCACTTTCAGGCGAGATTGGCGGTTATATGGGTCTTCTCCTGGGAGGCAGTATCATCACGGTAATCGAATTCCTCGACCTCATTATATTCAACATATTGCAAAAGATGAGCCGCCAACATAAACGCAACCATCACGTATCAACCATGAAAGACAAACATACCACGATTGTAATCTGGACCTCTGGGGTCGACGATTTTCCTAATATCCATATATAATCACTGACTGTGTTTGATTTTGAAACAATCTTGTTATATTCTAGACGTTGGGAATTTCGTTGATTGAAACTGAAAAATTGGCATTTTATGTGTATATGATAATCACAAACTTTACGATTTCGCAATTATGTAATTTATGTTGTGATATTCTGCCATTTTACTTATAAATAAGCAGGTTGGCGATATTCGACGTGAAGACGTACAGAGATTAAATAAGTTACTTTGACATAGTAGATATAACTTTGTATCGATTCGGTCAATTGTTGATGATGCCAATATTTTGACAACTTATATAATACATTTGATGATTGCGTAAAACATTTGTTAAATCTACTTTTATATTTAAAATTGCTACATTTGCCAAATATTCTGCATTTTTATGAACAACACTTAGCGAGTTATAACCTTATTGATAATGCATATTACTCATGCACTGCATTAAGTTGCTGACCAGCTGCTGAAGAATATATCAGCATTTTATTACATATTCGGTAATAAACAAAATGTATCTGAAATGGCCATGTGATATTGTAAATATTTTGCCCCTCAGGGCGTTGGAGTGCACCATCCGAAATATATCAGAAACTCTCAGATCGGTGAACAGCTGCAAAACCAGAATATCCAATTTAACAACGGGTTGCTCCGCTTCATCGTGTGCAAACTGTGAGCAGTGAGTGGTTTTCATAACTCATCTGCCTGGATGAAAGCAAAACAACCGTTAGTTGCTTTTGTTGATGCAATCTAAGTTTTCAGAATCTACGTGACGCATGGCAATCGTACCACTCAACACGTACCTTCTCAAGACTGCTTGGCAAAAACATTAATGTGGAACAAGGATACATTTCTAATGCAATGTATTGCTCTAAACATGTATTTCCCGTTGAGATCGGAAGTATGCGGTTGAACGCACATATGCAAAGGCACAGAATGATGGGAAATATGTTCATAATGATAGGTTGCATATTACGATGGTGAATCTTCAAAAGAAATGAATGCATACATTGTCCTATTTACATCTGTCCCCATTATCTATGTTTACACGTTTACGGGGTGATAATCGTTTGCAGGTATTGTCTCGTAAATGCTTGCGAAGGGGAGGGTGACCAACAGAGCCGTCGTGCGCATAGAAGAGAGGGTCTATAGACCTTTCCCTTTGTCAATGTTCTAGATGCATTTCACTTATCACTTCATACACCAAGCGGTATATGTGCACCATTTACCTGTTTGTACCATTTATGTTGGTGTTTATCTTCGAATTAGAGGTAATTTCATTTTCTGGTAAATTATTACGGTTATCTGTGCAAATTTATATTGCATGCTGGTAATACAGTTACCAATATAACAAGACGGTTTGTCTTCTCGTTAGCACACGACCACATTCAAACGGCGCATTGAAGTGTATTTAATTATCACGAATGATAGCACATTCTCACTTGATCCATGGAAAATAAATGAGTCGTTTGAGTATTAGAAGGAAACCAATTCGACGTAAATCAGCCAGGTTAGCCGCCGCAATAACACAAGAATCGCCTAACCATTCCTTGCAGGGTGATTCTGGATCCACGGGAGGCCACTAAGGCATTAATATATGTGGATATTTGACACAGTTGCAAGAAGGTAAAAGGTTTATTGTGCGAAGGCAGCACCTATACGAATTAAGAGTCAGCGCCAAGAATGATGTATTTCGTCAATTGGGCGAACACACACCAGGTTGGGCCAAACTACATATTAAAGGGTAGTTTGCTATCCTGAGCACGCTTAAAAATGTCTTATCAGGGGTCCTTTTTGGCAATTGCCTGAGATTGGATGATCTTTGCTTACGTGCATGACCCATTTATCGTCTTTTTGTAGCGCGTCTGCCTAAGCGGAAACAATCAGTGTGTTTTGCCTGTTAAGTGCCAGGATTTTAGCTTTCGCCATTCCAGTCCCAATTTTGGTGCATCGTAATTCATGCTGGTAAAGTCTTTTCACGTGACTAGCCTTCTGAAGTCGCAGCGCTAATTTCTGGCTTCAATTGTAAGTTTTGGTCAAACAAAGCTATCGTGTGTACCGGCATATGGGACTGCTTGGTATTGCTTAAAACGTAGGTTATAATTGTTTAGTCATATCTATTAGGTATTAGCCATAATGTAATGTATATTTTTAGATTTATGACTTTCTGCCTATGGGGAATTAAAACTTGCCCATTTTCCTAGTCGATAAGAATCTGCGGCACGTCACCGGCAGCAAGTAATGCTTTGTATTGTGACTTTAATGTATTGTGCGCAGAAGACGACAAGAAGAAAGTCCAATTAATTATGGAAAAGAAGGGCCAACAAATTGCTACTTAACATTAAACTCTCTGTGCTTATTATAGTAAAAACGAATAGCCACTACACCATTAATAACATATTGAAGAATAAAATACGTCGTCAGTTAAGAGCACATTTGACCAAGCGTCACAGTTACTATGTTACCTTGGATTTTCTAACCTCTTGTTTGTGATGTGTGCAAATATGTCACGCTGGGGAACTTACAGTATATGATTTATTTATTAACTTCACATTATTGCTAGATGATAGATATACAGATATGATTCACACGAATAACATGATAAAATGTGTGCAGTGGATGAAAGTCCAATCTTAATCCGCAAACTTGTATCATTTCCGGTCGAATGCCCTATTTGTCATTAGTATTCAAATCGCAAATCATCTAATAAGCTTTTATAATGGGCTACTGTGGTGATCGATTGCGTTTTGGCTCATATAATGTCTGCCTATTTTAACGTTAATCGGTTGGCAGCAATAGCCATGATAAATAGAAATCCTCGAGCGATACTGTGTTTAACCAAGTTTCTCACTAAAAGTGAACATTATTTAAATTACGGTTTTGTTCAAAACTTATGAGATGCATGAGAAGAACGATTCATTACCATATGTAGCAGACTAATGAGTGTCTATATATTTGCACCAAATTCCATCATCCACACTATTTGTTACATTGTGCATGATAATGTGTCAATGAACAATTAAAGTTCATTCCTCTAATAGCGGTGTATACACATTGCTTGGCGAAATAAGTTATTGGATGCAATACACAAAACGAGGCTGCGCGTAGGTTTGCTATTTTTCATGATACTTAACTGATTGGTAACATATAAATATGGAAGTATATATTGCGTCTGTTTCATAATAATTACTAATTTGTCACGGTAAGCATGGTATGCTCGTATATTTTGCATACCATTGCGGCAGCAAGTATGACACCAATACTTAATATATATTACAGTTGAATACAAAGGGACGTTGTCTTGCTTACAGCCCGCATGTTAATGTGATTAATCATAAAATCAAGTAGATGCAGCATCATTCTGCAGGACCCTCGCATTGCCCAACAGTAATCCGTCAATTGAAGTTATTGTTTCAATATTATTGTATTATGAATGTTTGCTTGTGATCCTATTTAAAGTAGTCCCGGCATGCCATATTTAATGCAGACTCTGCATAGAAAATGCTGGCAAATAGAGGAAGGCGTTGCTTGTTTACAAGAAACAAGCTACACAGAAAGCTGTCGTACGTGAAATTCGCGAATTTTGGTAATGGATGAAGATATTCAACAGATGCGCTGTAAATCAGATATTCGAAAGACGAAAATCAGAAATTCGAAAGAGCAAATTCACCCAGAAGGCTTTAAACGAGATTAATTGCCTGTGTCAGTCTTAAACTAGGTTCTTGCTCTCTGGGACTCGGTGTTGTTAAAATACGATTACCTGTGACGAACGCCTTCACACACACTAAAGTATGGCACGCTCAAAAATGTTCCCATGTGTGGCATGTCCGTAAAGATCACTTACCAAATTGACATGGTAGTATCACTTACATTGCTTCCGTGCTTTATCTGTCTGTTCTTGATCTTAAATCTGCTCTACATCATAAACGTGCAACAAGATTTAATCATTGATCTGATGAATGAAGGTCAACCAGCTATCAGGGGTCATGCATTGCAAAATCTATGAATGTCCTATGCATTCACATGTTTTCATAACATAGTATGCAGTTGTAAAGTCATAGTTATGTACGTTATTTTCATGCATTTTATGAATTGTTTTAACGTTTGGTATGATATTTGCGTTGCGTTGGGTATGTGAAGCTTAACATTAGAAAAGCATATTGGTTGTGGGGGTAAATAGTTATTTCATCAAGATATCGCTGCATTCACGATTAGTATTATGACCTGTCCGTGACCCTTGTATCTATTACTTTTAAAACCTGGGATGGGTTTATAGCATTGCAGTGATAATAAACTTGTCCCACTGAAACCCTATGACATGCGGCTTACGTAAACAATTGAATTGATAATGCTTAGCTTAAGCCAGAACAATCCAACTTATTCAACTTCTCATGCATTGCAGCGATTACAAAGATAATGCTTTGCGCATGCTAATATCTTCCGTTTTGCCTTTGCTAGGGGACTTACTTAGCCATTGATGTTATCATTATTGTGTTAGCAAGTACAGTAAGAAATAGAAGACCTACGTCTTCTTACACAAACACAGTAGGTAATAGAAGAAATGTGCCTACTTACACAAAAACAGTAAGTAATAGAAGAAATATGTCTACTTAAAGTAATTAATTGCGCTAGAGAGTAGGGATAATCTGATATAGTCATATATCAGTGCTTGTGACTCAAAACAGCCCACTAAATTCTCTGCTTTCGTTGCAACCCGATTTGTAGTCGCTATATGACATGGAAACCAAACTTTTATAGCATATCACAACGTGGCATCAATGGGTCTTTTGTTTTATCTCATGCAAAGGGGTCAGTTCCGCTTTCTCCAAAACAACGGTGTTGTTGCAGCAAATTTAACTTCTATGGGTGATTATCTGCCGTTTTTAGAGCTATATACTTCATGCAAAGAGCGTGTCAGCTTGGGAACGCCGGCTGCATCATGGCGCCACACTTATTACGGCGCTTGACAACACGGCGACCTTTTCTGCATATTTGAGCTTCTTATTACGGTAAGAAAGAAGAACCATTATCCAACAAAATACATATAAAGACAATGTGGAGTATGAAAATAGTCCATTTGAATGAGTTTGATGTAAGAAATATATTACACAACTTTATGTCCACTCAAAAATTCAAACCACATGATCACTTTGCGTGTAAATATATCACATATTGGAGCTCAGAGGGTTTATGTTAATGTTTTTCCTATATATTATTTCCTGATCGCAGTACAGAATTTACCATATGCACTAAGTTTTGAAGAAATACATTATAATGATAAAACGATGAAATTTGTACAGCGAATTTTCTTAACGATATGCCCCGATGCATTTATCTATCTCCGAAAACGAAAATTACTATCTGCTCGATAGTTCTTTTAAATGGCTTAACGTGGCTATCACTACATATTGTAGCATAAATATGTGCAAAGTTCAATAAAGATGATTGAGAAGATGCTAAAGCGAGCGATAATTTAGTTAATTATGATTCCCATTGAAGGCAAACATTAATTTGCTTCCCCTTGTAACGTGAACCTGCTACCGCAACTGAATTACTTCATGAATGACATCTTAATCCGCCAATTTGTACAAAACCATACACGCACGTGGGAAGAATGCTGATGGAATATATGTGTGCACAAAACTCGAAATATCCGCACAGTTTAAATTGTTCATGTGAATTTTCCATGATAATTCGCCATATAAGGAACGATTGTTCTTATTTATTGTGTCGATATGTAGTAATGCATAGAGAAGCATGTGGGGCCAATTCGCTGTGTAAGGCTGTATTATTAGTTGGTTGGATAAATGCATTGTAGAGTGGAATGAGACAAGCAGTGAGTTGGGTTGGTCTTCATTAGACATGAAGTACATGCTACTGTCAGCCTTAGTGCTATAGTCTATTCAAATAGAATAGTCCTAATGTTACTGGTGCTAAATGATTTGTGTTCCATATCTTAAATTTGGTATTACTGACTAAGAACTTGTACAACAAAGTGCTTGCCAATGGCCCATATTTTACAAATCATAGGCTGCTTCTGGATGGTCGATCTTTCTATTCAGTTTATTCGACTCGGTAACTTCCAAACAAAACCTTAGCTGCGTGCCCTCATGCGATAAGCTTGGTCTCCGTCACATCCCTGCAGAAAAATAATAAATATATATCATGAGAAAGAGGATGACTGCTTTGAACTCCATGTGATTAGAGTGCTTAGCGACATGCCGCAACAATTAGGAAATATCCTAACGCTGCGTTCATTTTTGGCTTTAAGACGTCAATTCAACCGCGGTAAGGACGGGATATACAAATGTTACAACCAATTATGTATGAAATGGCCATTTGCCTCATTGTGATACATTTTCATCTAATTAGACTTGAGATGTAGGTATAGAATGTTTCAAAGCGTCCCCTTATGCGTGTTTGTGGGATGGGTACAACTAAAATGTTCCAAGTTCATTAATAATTTTTATGTAGCTATCATATAACACCAAAGTAACCGATTGAAATCTAACGGCTTAATATCATACAAATTCTGCGTTGGAATTAACAACAACACCTGATTTAAGGAACTGTGACGGCAGAACATCGTCTGCATCATTGGGATTGGCTAGGACTGACAAATGCTAGCTTCATAAGGTAAACATTAGAAATTAGAATATACTGTTCGCCATAAGATTTTACAACGCAAGCACGAAAATACTCTTATGTATGGCTATTTAACATATAAAATATCACAGTTTACACTTATCATGGCGCCCCAGGACACTGCTTAGTGTTTGCATAAAATAGCATATAACGCAATGCTTAGGTCCAATCAGATTTGTTACATTCATACGAGCCAAATCTATACGAGCCAAATCTATCATACCACTTCTCGCAGATGCTGCGTGTCTGAGAAAGGGTGTGATTCATGGTTAATTCTGTGTACGCAAGCGTGCGTTTTGCAGCGTGCATGTCTAAAATCTTCTTTAACAATTTTCGATTTCATGCCGAGCTGAATGTAGATCGCATCACGAGGTCAGAACTATCTTTTAAATGCTCCTTAATATAACTTCGTGCAAGTTATTGCTTGAAAGATCCGATGGTCGATATTTTTGATTTTATTGGTATTCGACATACCTCGCGTTTCAAAACATCTAAAGATCGGGCCCCGTTTGTTGCAAACGCCTGAGACGTTTGGATCGCCTGTTGCGCGGCACTAACGCATTAGTTTTGCAACTGCTATGCGGACACAGTCAGCCATAAACAGTGCGTATTTTGCCAAATTAGTGATACCATCTTACCGTTTTGGATTCTAGGTTCCATATTGGTACCACAAAAGAATATTGTTCGATATTTGGCTAGGTGTTGAAGTAGTCTCTTGTCTTATATTCTCAAGGCGTGGATATATACGTAGATATCTGCCCGACATCAACAAAAGTCGACAAGGCAATGCAATTTTAGAACACGATAGCAATAATTAGTCTCAAGCAAATGGGACATAATCATACACGGATTATTCAGGGGGTCGTTTTATTAACCAGAGGTTGTACTGCTTGCTTGTCTTTGAAATGTCCCATCGCAATTCTCGCTAATAACAGCTGAGACTAATGTGCATTGTAAGGAGCGAAACACCTGAAATTTCGATGACCAAAAATGACAAGCATGCTTTTTACGAGCACAAATGAATGCCGTATATATTGTATTAATCACAATGAATAGCAGATATATATTTGTAAGATATATGTGCCACAAAACTCGTAAGAGTACAAACATCCGGCGGGGCATCAATTACTTATTTCCAGAGCAGAATAGCTATAGAACGATAAATTGATTTCGCGACTTAAAGGGGACCCTACAGTGACGCAAAAATTCCTTATGCAAATGCAACATTCTAGCTTGCAGATTTAAAATTCGATCTACCATTGGCGAGATGGTGTAAGTAACGTATCCGGAGCTCATCGATCAGCAAGAGCATTTTTGCTTCCAGCAATTTGTGGGCTCCTTTTTGTAAGCGTCAAATAACAGGAGAGTTAAGGTTCTTGCTTAATCAAAAACTGTACACTTTTTAGAATCTCTGATGATTCAGTAAAAGTTGATCTGCACTAGGGAAGAATGAGACATGTTGACCTCTTGATTAGGCATATGCGAAAATTTTATAACACAAAGATATATCCCCGCTCCCTGTCTTTGTACGTTAGAATATTGAGCCTTGAGCACGAAATGGCTAATTGACAAAATGGAATGCGGTTCATCAAGATCCTAATATATATGGATGCGCAGGTCCTAAATAATGACCCTCTATCGCCATCATGTTTATTATTATTGATTCACAATTACATCAATATTCGCGATTGTTAAACATGCTGTAGGTCAATGCCTGTTACTTTTTGGGCACTGAAACAAGAAGCATCTACCAATTTATTTCTGTTGAACAACAACGAATCAAAATAGATCTACCAGTTTAGACAGCTCAACCAGTCACATGGTTTATATAGTGATGTATTTTGCATCATATCGATTGTGTTTGGCGTTTTTGCGCTCGGGTTGTGCGCTGGGGAAAACATATTTATAAGTGGTCGTTTGGAATCATTAATGATGTGCTTTGTGAGCGCATCGTTCAATAAAAAAAACATCAGCTAAATATGACATTCCGCCAGGTCAGGGCACTTAGTAGATTAGCTTGCTTGGCAAAACTAATGACAACCTTCTATTCTTTATAATTCATATTACTGTAACAACGATACGCCCAAGTAGCTTCCGTTATGACTATGAGCAACCTTAGAGGCAGTTTTGCTCAATTTCGAATATGGTACCATTTCATGTATGATGCCTTCAGAACTCCCGTCAAGGTATGATAACAAGGTGTTACAGCTTGCTGTCTATATTTAACAAAGATAAATGTTGTGCCTTAATCAGTAACTGTCAACCAAAGGATAGGATTATAGTTTTCCCCTGATCTTGGCTAGACCATATTAACTTACTGCCACATCCGTAATCTCTTCGTCCAGTTTCATCCCAAAGCAAACAACCAGTCTGCATTATGAAGCCTTGTATAACATTCCAGCATTTTTATACATGCAATCTTTTTCTTTACTATGAGAGATATCCTGGAGAAGACCCGGGAAAGTAAACGAGCTGACATGTACAATCAAACCGAGGTCCTCACTAAAGAGTATGTGGCATCAGCTGAAAACTATGTGAAACATCGGACCGGTGAGCTATTTCCTTAATCACACGGGTGATATGACATTACTCGTTTCTCATTTAGTTCGCAGCAGGTATATTCATAGTCGCCAGCCAGCCGAGTTACCTCTGTTGCTTGAAATACAATCTCGTCGGAACTGGTATTAAATAACAATGTAAGATTATCAAAGTTCAAGCTGGAGCATTAGTCCATTGAGAAGAGATTTCGGTTATGTGAAGCTCTAGCAGCTAAAGCGGAAGAATACAGTCGATGTACAAATGTATGCAGAACAAGCAACATCACTACACGCTGTTGTCAATCTCAACCATTTTTGATATTTGAGGCTGATTCCGTGAGCGTCAAATGGCCAACGTGTTAGAGTTCTGCTGTAATCAGTCACGCTTTACGCTGCAGAATCTCAGATGATTCATTGCAAGTAGACATGAACATAGGACGAATGAGACATTTCAACGTGTTAAGTAGGCAGCAGCGACCGTTTGATCACACAGAGATATATCTCCGCGCCCTGTCTTTTACATCTAGGTATAGTTCTATTAAAACTGTATATTTCAGTTCATGGTGTGGTTTTTGGGAACCCCTATTGCCATTACATGGTGCACCATGCGTTGTCCTATTGCTGATATCGAAAAGATCTGCCTAAACTAATTCATTGTCATACGTGTCCCGGATACGATAATTTGCAGCGCAGGTGATATTGGCAGCTTACAAGCTTATTTCGCGTTCTACTTCTTGGTTGCTTTGTGATCACAATCACACCTGAAATACTCTTTACTCGTGGCGCAAGCGAGCATAGGTAACAGTTCCTGCATCACGTCAGCCGAACTATCCTGTTTACTAGCCAACATGGGTGGTAATTACTATCACAAGAAACATTATGCAGAAAGTGCGATGTGACCGGCGCTCGCAAAATTTCTCCGCAATCCATTTCTCATACACCTAAAAAGCAAAAGGATGGCTTACTGTGTACATGAACTGTACGTGGCATTATTTGCAATATTTAACACGGAATGTGTTTGGCCTTGGTTGTCATGGAATACAAGAAAGAAGCACTGCTCAAACCCATATAATCCAACCCGAATGTGACTAGCGACTTCTAGTGATTGCCGCGTTATCGAATCATTATGCAAAGTGACCCCGTTGCTACTAACGAAAACAGCCATCATTGGAATATCCGGATGCCGCGACTGGCTCAGTTGATATCCACCTAAACCGAATAATGGGTCTCGAGCCTAAATGGAATCGTTTGTCCTTATTTGTATTTATTTACATATATATATTTGCTGCGTATGTCCCGCAGTAATGACATTCCATGGCCATCATATCTTATAACATTAACTCACAGCCGTAGTAGTTGCTGTAATGCAGTATCAGGCGGCATCGTTTTAATCTCAATAAGAATCGTCCTGGCTGTGGAACATATTGTACCGCAGACTGCGTCTGTTAGAAGAACTGCGACGATTATACACTCGTTCTTGTCACATGTCCTGTCACTGCAGCGTTATGGTTTTATCATGCATAATGGCCCCTTTTATACAAGTACTTCGGACAACAGACATCTTAACATAATTACCGGTGATACGGGCAACTACTCGATTAAAGTCTTTGACAAAACGCTGCAGAACGTCGGAAATTATTGTAGTACATTAAAAAATACGCCTGGTTCATTTTTAACCCCATCAATTTATTGTGAGAACAGATGCATAAGTGTTCTTCTCCAAAAAGTCCGTAAATATTTTCTACCAAGCTTGTTTGGCTGCTTTGGTTTTTTAAACTTAAATCATGCTGGTATAGTAGGATAATCCATAATGCAACAATTTACTTTGCGAGGTGGTGCGAATAAATACGCAATGGATTGCAACGGACAGAAAGTTTCTTGAGTGTAGAATTATAACTACGAAGTATGTAAGCTGAAATAAAACGGTATGCAATGGTTATCGCAAGGAAAACCAGACATTAGGAGCAATGAAATGGATGGCCGTAGCTAAATAAGGGGTGCTTTGGATAGCAGCGACACCAAAAACACAGACCGGAAGTTAAAAGTAGATGGCCGTGAATATACAATGTCATGATGATATTGAAAATCATATTATAAGAATTGAGGTGAGTTATTCACGTAAGAATAATGTCAAGACTGTGTGTATTTAACGTTCGAATGAAGATCACTACGCTGCAAAAAGCCACAACGCATTTAGTCGTCGCTATATAGCCAAAACACAGACGTTCCTCTCGTAGATTAGGATATTCAACCACTTTGATCACAACAAATGATTACAAGCCAAATCGGCACATGACTTGCTCACTAGCTACTAGGTAAACCCTCGTGAGCAGCAGTAATTGTATGAGTAATGTGCAGCGTCAGTCGTCCTGTACACAGGAGAAATACAGTTAAACAAGCTTTAGTTTGTATATAATATTCCCTGACTATTCATCATTGATGCATTTAATCTATATTAGTTACGATGGCGATCGTTGCACACTGTTACAATGTGTTATGATATCGTCGCACCAGTGACAATCGTGCCTTCAGACAATGTCAGCTTCAACTCTTATCCATGTTGCATTTTGAAAAAGCCGCCACCAAAACAAAAGCGGCTGCAAATTAGAGCATCTGGCCTCCTTTTACACCCAGTGTCTCTGACTGTACAAGAAGAAACGGACCAACCTGTAGTACAAGAACGTCTGAATCAGCAATTGGTCAACAAGTCGATAATTTGCAACAGGCAAGGTAAGTATAGGGTTAAGCGGCACACACTCACTAGTTACACGGTGGCTTATGTACCCATAGCAAAACATGCTCTATTGATTATAACTCGAAAAAATCGCATGTGTGGTGCATTTCCTGTATTTTACGCTCACGGTGTTTTCTATGCATTGCTCTGTATGACAACACCATCATTTCTGAAGTCTTGGAGGGGAATTTATTGTGATGATATGCCTAACCCTAATTTTATTAAATACTTAAAGTGACATTTTTCTTAGGTAAGGGTTAATACGTAGCTAGCTGTAACTAACTTAATTGCCTGCTAAAAGATGCATCTGATTAGATGACGATTTCCATAAATAAAACGGGGGTACATACAAAAACATGGAGAGCAATTTAGGTCATTTTTAATTTTCAAAAGAAGTAGGGCGTCATTTACTTTTGTAGAAGTGAAAATGGATGATTTAGTCTTCTCTCTTAAGCGGTTATGCAATGTTGCTTCTGGGCTTCAATGTCAATGTAGATGAACGTATTGTGGTGTATATTGCTACAAGGTATTATCCGATTTAAACCATTTTGCACAATTACACCTAGAATACTGGGTAGTTTCTAGAGAAAATCTGAAGCAAATGGCACTTACCTAGTCAAAAGTTTGAATTTTATCTACGTCCGTTCATAAGACAGTACGCAATGGCTAGATGTGAAACTTAAACATTCGTAGCAATGATTTCCGGTATCAGTTCTCATTAGAAATAAGGAGTAAAGACTTCCTCTAGCTGTCATATTACGCAACATTCCCTTTGTATTGCAGTGTCAAACAGCTGTGTTTACCCGTCTAGCTATTCAGTGTGCAGCTTTTCATGAAAACCGAGATGAACATGACTGCGATTCACTAAATCTCAAAGATGGAAGTTGTAATAAAATGGCTTTGGTCGATATTTACTTGCCTTCTTTTACCGCTGCTATGTTAATGGGCATATTGTGAAGAGGGGAGGGTCATTTGCTGTCATTTTTTAATTTAGCCACAATTATTGTTTACATAGCAGCTGTGTATTTAGTTTGGACCCGAAAATGATGACTTGGATCAGCTGAGAAAAATGGTGGTGGATTTGTTGTATTGTTTACATAACGTTTAAATGTTAGAAAGTTACGGAACGAGCATTCGTCATTTTTTAGGGGCAGATACTTAAACATGTGTTACCCAATAAGAATGAAAATTGCTCGTATGACATACAGAAAGTTTTGTGGAAATAAATATGTGAGCGCATGGATACGATTAACATAATGTATCCCTTGCATGTATGTAAGGTACAAAATACACGACAGTGTATAATAAACACATGCGCCTACCTGACCTTCAATCAGGTAATGTATCTATTTGATTCTGAAGAGTACACAGCTGATGCACATTAAAGACAGTTTACTGATGAGCTGATATGTTTTGTTATGATGGAAATTGGTTAGCAAACTCATATAGACCCCGGCGTTTTAATTTTTTTTGATTATATCTAAGTGTACATGGATCTACAATGTAATAATATGATTTGATATAGACTGAGGAGTTGGCTGTAAATGAAGCCAATATTACCATGCAACGCTATTTGCGCAATATATTCTCTATTCTCTATCCATAATTCTGACGACTAACTGAGGCCACTACTTGAATGTTGCTGTTCTATTGTTCTTATCCCCAATCAATCTACTTTTGTAATATGCCATTTGGTCGTTGTGCCAGTTCGTGTGAACGCATTTGACTTTTCGAATATCACCTTTATAGCCGACACGACGTGACATGTTTCTCTTTAGGACACGGATGAACCATGTCTTCATGGATTTGGTTTGCTATTGAAGGAATACTTAAGCATTATTGAATTTTTAAAGTGACATTGGTCATCAAGCTTATATGATCATTTGTCCAGCGATTATTTTAGATTGCCATTGCAATGCAGCTTGTCGACGCATAAGTCTCTACTAGAAGCTGGTCAGTGGTGCATTTAATTACGATAGATCGAATCACATCATGCTGTATTTGAAATAGGCAGAATGATGAAGGCATTCTGACCTGGTTACCTGACTTTATCTAAATGGAAGGTGGGAAGCCGTAAAACTTTTACATAATAGTCGGCTTTCAATATACACAGCAACTCACGTTCTGTGGAGACATCTATGTTGTGTAGATAAGTCTAACATTCTTATAGCCTTGATGCATTTGAAATGCAAGGGTAATGTTGCCTACTTTGTTGATTTTAGCAGCAGTATAACTTAAATAATATGAGCAAATTTAATCTAATAGCTGATTATGCTTTTTGATCATATTAAGCATTACATCGGATACTTATTGGTACTGTTATATTAATGCATTGTGTCACAGCGTACAATGTTTTTGCGAAAAGGGTATGTACAGAAGAATAATACTTCTCATTGACAACAGTCTTGTAGCTATATTTAGCTTCTCATTTTCGGAGATTTGACTATTGATTAACGTAAAATCTGTTGGTAATATCAGTCATTGAACAAAATGACATTTTTAGCACGATATTTTTTGCGGCAACTTTAATGGCAGCTGAATCGATACAATCATTCTCAGAAGAAAACATTGCCGAGCAGCCTATGCACATTTTAAAGAAAACCGCGGTTCTTCTAGGCGTTGCTGATAGACGACGGTTAATGTGCTGAATGAGATCACTAAAAAAGACATTCGAGTATATTACAAAGCCTTGCGAATTTTGAAAATAAATGAATTTGGGGTCTGCTGTATGTCCAGAGACGTTGGCATTAATGGGATCCCATGCTTAACCAGCTTCAAAAGAGAAACTACGTTAAAAAGAAATGGAATGTTGTGCAAATAGATGCTGTTTTGAATGTGCATCCTCAATAAAAGGAGGCATATGTACCTGCCATTGAATGATATGAATTATATCTTTGTATGCTCACTTGGATCATTAAAACAAAAGTCATATAGCTGACATGGGCGAATACAGTAGGAATGCCACAGCATCAAATTATGCTGATTATCTTTGAAGGTTCCAGTCTTGAGTTCGGGAAGGAGAACAATTCTAATATTAAGAAAGCTACGTCGATTCCTCAAATGATAAATTATATAGCCCTGCACAGAGAGGAGTTATTCCCTATTAGTTCGAGTCATGGCCATATACAAACAGCATCATAGTCAAATACACATGACCGGTAATTTTTATCACCTTGCATTCCTACATTTTACTGTCGATGCATTGTTTACAACAAGATACAGTCTCAAAGCCTAAATATTAATTGGCTTATGATGAGTAGAAAATTCGTCAAGAGATCATCATAGACGAAAAGGCATCTGTTACGTCATCCGATTACTAAAGATCCCTGACCTAGATTACTTTAGCACCCGTCATTGTGGTTGATAGCGCATTTCCAAGTGAACAGGCTCTGGCACAAACTTTGGCACCATGATGATTGCTTGCTTATTCTGACTAGTTATTTGCACAGAAAATTTCATTCCATGCATTCTTGTCTTCATCCTGTCAAGCTGGCATTAAATACAATGCACAATATGGGGGATTAATAATAATATCCATTGTTTATAGATTCTCTAAGTTTTGGCTTGGCTTCTGATAAAATTCCCAAAATCATATAGACTCAAAACAACGTATTAAAATCTTGTTTCAGGCCACATTCCATTGAATAAATAAAACCAGCGGAATGTTGTTGCTCAATATAATTCCTCAAACGGTGTCTACTGGACCGTAATCGATTCACACAAAAGGCATGCAATGTAATGTATCGAAAAAGCATGGCTCACGAAACATTGCTCTTGTCGGGGTTGTGAGCCCCCATAAACAATTATGTGTTCTCACAGGGAGTGGTCATTTTAATTGATTCATGGTATATTCATACATGCCATCTCAATACATTAAAAAATCCACCCGAAAAATACAGGAAATTTTTTAGTCTACGGTATCGGTCATATAGAGTGGGGTAGAAATCAATCTGGAATCCCAAGGGACCGTAACTAAGCCAGACAAACTGAAATTGTTCTATGGCAACGATCTTAAAATCATGGGCTTTATTTACTTTCGCATTGTATATCTATCGTTCTTCTGTTTCAATGTCACGGTTAGCATGGGAGCTAAATCATACGTGTCATGAGCGGATAAGAAATATGTATCTGAATATAATCCGCTTTTTATAAACATCCCCGAACTTCGGGCTTAAATATATAGAGTCGAACATATATCGTAGATGCAGGGTTCGTAAATATTTTTTAGGATTTGATCAATTGGTATCCAGTAGGTGATGCCGCTTTTGAAGCGTTTTCTATGTATTGCTTTGCTCATCACCCACCAGGTAAGAGACATGATATCTCTTTCTCATTGATAAGATCAAAACGATTCAGCTTTGCAAACGAGCGTGGCAAACAATCGTGGCCTAACCCCCACTCAAGATACAAACAACTTCTCGATTCCAGTTCAATGTTCTCATCTGTTATAGGTTATCCCTGAAAATGAGAGCTTGGTGAATTAATGGGACGCAATTCCATCGACTAGTTGAGTAACTGGAGGTGTATTAATGCACGCTTTGCGCATTTATTGTGTTGGCTTAATCTACAAATCATCAACGTATCTTAATATGTCTGACCCCCTTAGAAAGATATAAGCGGTACAGATTGAAGAGTGGTGCTTCTTTGCAATGTACCAACAATCTAAGCGTAATCGTCACGTTTCATGGCGAATTACGTGGAAAAGGCTTGAACAACAGGGTTGCCTTCCGAGCAGCTAGGATTTCTCAACGTTCGTTAAGTCGATATTGGATCAGAGCAAAAAGTAGTATTCCTCGTGGTATAGTCTTCACAGCCGTCAGAGATGAAGATTGATGAACTTGTTAGAAACATTGCATAAGATTGCTCTGAGGTTTTTAGGCCAAAGTAAGGATGAGAAGTAAAATATTACACATAATTGAATAGCATGCTCTTATCAATTTAACATCAGCTTTGACGGTAAAATGATTAATATAACATTGTTGTTTATTTTCGCGCTCAACACTGTGTGCTTCATTGAATATGAAGGATACACATAATGTCCTGCTCGGGTTATGACAGTATAACATAAATTTACAACATTACAGTGCAGACGAGTGACCACCTAGACCAATGTCAGAACTGCACACCCAGAAATATAATTAAATTATCTTACGTTTCCACACTGCTTATAATCACGTTATCGTAGTAAGAGAGATACGGTCTATCTACATTTAGTTGTTGACCAAGACATATATAGTTCGTTGGCATATAAGCGACCAGCTTTGCTAGGCATTGTTTATTGCATCCACTCTGAGAACAAAAGCTCCGATTATCCGGAGGAGGTCACGTTAGTAAATAATTACAACTTGCGTAGTACGTTGTGATTCGATATGTAACAGCCATGTTTCTGGTCGTTGAATATTGGAAGCGGTCAACAACCGTGGAGGTCCTGAATGATTTTTCATATTACACGCTAAACTGGTAATACAACGCTGACGGTGCTTGATGGCCATGAAGTTGTTGACAAGGTAAGTGGGTTCTATTCGGCAATGTTATTCAGCTCACGAGTCGTCGTAGCTCACGAATCGTCGATATCCAGGAGGTTACAGTTATTTTAACTTATTGCCAGCTTCTCATATTATCCACATGGTTTTGTTCGACGTAATTGTTTTGCATTGATTGGCGTTAGCAAAAACCCAGATCGGAAATACGGAAATTAATCTGGTTAATCTGCTCTTACACAACCCCAAGCCACGAATGGCCTTTTGACTTGATCCATGGGCGAGCAGAGAAAAACACGAAACGCTCGTTCAGTGATTGCTCTAAAACGCTCACCACTGCTCGCGGCGACTAATATTCCATCGCAGACTTGGGTAAATATTTTTGCTGTTTTGCTACACCTATGAGCAAATAGCCTGTAGATTTAAAGATTACAACTAAAACGAACCTCTCTGTGTAATTGGTAGCGTAGCATGATTCTTCTACTCTACCTGTTATCGATATGCCACTCTTATATACGTCCCAACCAAAACATCGCTTCGAATCCGACAGGATGGGATATGTTATCTAGAGGATGACCAACACTTTTGTTCCGCATTTATTGTGGCAAATGGCATGTGGGAATATTAAGGAATAAGTGGTCGGATGTATGTCAGCCCCTGTAGGATGCTACGCTGTCATATTTTACATGGGCATCAATTATTGTTTCTGCTGTGCCCGCGGCTCATGTCTGCGCCATCGAATATTTGACTTGAAAGAATGTATGTACAAACCTATGTATGGATTCTGAGGGGCCCGTGAATGTCGTCACGTGCAAAAGCGCAGCAGCGTTCTAATTTTAAAATATAAATACAGCCAATCATGCTTTCCCTCTGTAGGTAGGTAGGTAAGGGCCTTATGGAGTACTGTATTTACCGTCGATCTATGTCGACGATCGCAGACCAATTAAGTTTCGGATTACCGCTGATGATAGCGTTTATATTTCATCATGCAAAAGAAAATTCAGTGCATTACCTGACGAAAAAGACCAAATCATTTTCGGATCACTATCAAAACGAGGATTATGAACAAACATGTGTTAATTAGGACTAGATAAATAACGCATGAGCCATGTTGGCATTGGGTCGCTCATACTTAAATCGTTGACGCAGTTACGGTCCATTCGGCTGAGGTCGAGTGCCATGCAACAGGACCAACTATTATACATAGACGGATACAATGCTGCAATATCGCCCGCTCAGAGTATTCTACGATTGGTTTTCGCATATCGCTTATTACATTTTCAATCTGCTGAAACCTTTTAAGTCAAATATATATATATATATATATATATATATATATATATATATATATATATATATATATATATATATATATATATATATATATATATATATATATATATATATATATATATATATATATCTATTTATATATTTATGTATATTTATGAACATATATATATACATATAGATGTATATATATTTTTACATATAAGTATATATGTATATATATATTTATATATATGTAAATATATATATATTCATATATATAAATATGTATATATATAAATATGAAAGTATATAATGTATACATATATATATATATAGAAATATCTATATATATTTTATATATGTATATATGTATACATATATTTTTTTCTATATAAATTACAAATATGTTTAAATTATTCAGATACACGTATACATCTATATATATTTATATGTATACATATATACATACATATATATATACATATATAAAATATGCATAATTATATATGTATATATAAACATATATACATATATATATATATGTATATGTATATAAATATATATATATATATGTTTATATATATATTAATATATAATTATATATATATCTATGAATATGTATATATATATAAATATCTATATATATATGTATATATATATTAATATATAATTATACATATATATTTATATATACATACATATATATGTAAATATATATTTATACATTTAAAAAATTATATATGTATATATATATATATTTATAAATATATTTATATATATTAACTGTGAATAATACATGCTCGCGATGTCAGTCTGCAATATAATATGCAAATGCTTGTTCAGTTGTACAGATTCATAGACGCTTTTGTTGCGAGAAATGAACCAGCTAATCACATGACATGTGAAGCCTACAGTTACTGTATGCATTACCTAAGTTTTATTGTTAGCTTTAAGTCCCAGTCTGAATTATAAATTTACACCGTAGCGCACCCTAGCATTTCGTACCATTAGTAGAATGTACCAACCTGTGGGGCCATCCTTCGCCTCTCGTTTACTTGTGGCAGTGGCGAATCCTTGGTCACCTGTACGAGTGGTGTATGAGTAAATATGATAGATAATCACGAAAGGTGCAGGTAATTTGGCAAATCGTTACTACTAATTTTCATTCATTCGTATAATTGCTCGTGAGTTTCCTAATGAATGAATACCTGATTTAGGACGAGTTTAATTTTTGTGGTTTGCTTCCTGTTGTCTGTGCGACCGTTTACAATTCGTCTGGCATCTCAATGTGATTGTAGATATCAGCTTCCTAATATGCGGACATACTTAATAGTTGCATGACCAAAGTAAGTAGTGGTCGATAAGTCTTGGTATCACTCATAAATGTGAAATTAGTAGGCTTAGCGTTAGAAGCACCAATGAAATCAACGAACATTACTTTGATTGCAGCTGGTGAGTCGATCAATGGCGATTACAAGAACATCTAACTCTCGTTATTCCTTATTACTGCGGGAGTAATTTGTTGATGGATGAGTATAACGGACCATTATGTATCATCAGAATCTAGCTTAATTATTAAAAAAAATAAAACTGGTTATGCCTAATTACGACAAGAGTTGTTTGTTGATGAACTAGTGTAACGCAACATTATGTATCAATATCAGAAGCTCAATTATTAAAAACGGCGTTGGCAGTTTATTCACACTAACTCTGTTGTTGAAAGATGACAATAAGAATCGTGAACCACTGCATAGATTCATAGATGAAAACGAGCGACAGCTTATTGTATGCGTAAATATCTAAATAACAGAAAACAATGCCGCGTGGAACAATCATACACGCACCAACTCATATATGTCCAAGAATTATGAACAAATCTATCGTTGTAAAAAATTAAGATTGCCATGAAATAATTCTCACAACAATATCTATCAACCCGGTTTCATTCCTTAAAGTCATACAATATTTTTGCTGGAATTTAATGGTACATTCCTGTACTGTCATATAAATGCAGCTTATATGAACATCTGCCCCTTTACTGTCGCAAAAAGAATACCATAGAGAGACGTAATAAAAAAAAGGAAGTTATACTAGCTGCTCCGAAAGAAAGCCTAAGACAACAAAATTGCAAAGCTACGGAATTCGCCACCCATGCCCACACTTGCGTCATCTACAGATTTATATAAGGAGAGTTTATGTCTGTCATCGGTCTCTCCGTTTCACCAGGACTCAAAAACCACACAGCAATTCCTAACCCCTAACGGTGTCAGCCCTCACTCATACCGCCCTGCTATTATACACTTTATATATGTAAAGGAAGGACAGAGATGACCAAGTCATGTATCACACTATTGTGCAATGGACGTTATAATGAATAACGTGTTTATCGGGTATGTCGTGTTAATCGTTACACATGCGTGAACCATAGTTGTCATTTTTCCACAATGGATTGTTTGTCAACCGAAACCAGCAAAACAATTCTCTATCTTGGTTCATATGCGTTTAAACATCAAACCATTTTGCCATCAGCTATCGCAGGTTTCATTGATTTGATTAAATAACAATAATTCTGTGCCGCAAGGTTTGTACGTTTTCTTCTATTTTCTAATGATTTCTTGCGTGCATTTGATGGAGTTGTCAATAAGAGATTGCAGCATGCACTACGTGCGTAAACAAGTATATACACAGATTGGATTCTTCAAAATAAAATTCAGGTACTTTTAGATATGAATATTCTTGACTTAGGCCATTGACACACATGGCCTCGTTTTAACAAACCTTCATTACCTGTGTTTTTAATTTAGTTCCTTCTTGGCCTATAATTTTCGATATGTCTTCGAAATATACGTGACACCTGAACCTTTACAATGCCTTTGTGCCCGGATATTTGCAAAATGCCGATTAGAGACCGGAGACTATTAACGGCTTAGGAAACTTGCCCATCAACCTGCTTAAACATCAGAGAAATGACCACAAACATATCCATAGTGCTCCCAGTATCGTCTCTGGACCTGGCGAAAGATATGTCCCCGTAAAACCCTAACATGTAGTCTGCCCCTTTACTGTCGCAAAACGAATACAAGAGAGTGACATAAGAATAGAACAGAAATAATACTAGCTGCTCTGAAAGACAGCCTAAGGCCAAAAACATGCCCGTAACGCTACAGAATTCGCCACCCATGCACACACTTGAGTCATCCACAGACGTGTACGAG
Organism: Urechis unicinctus; assembly: GCA_034190875.2. Taxonomy (NCBI): domain Eukaryota; kingdom Metazoa; phylum Annelida; class Polychaeta; order Xenopneusta; family Urechidae; genus Urechis; species Urechis unicinctus. The sequence goes on along the minus strand of CM067358.1, from coordinate 46,262,745 downwards.
GAGAGTATATGCTTTCGTGCCCGGATATTTGCAAAATTCTGATTAGATGCCGGAGTCTATTAACGGTTTGGGAAGCCTGCCCATCAACCTGCTTAAACATCAGAGAAATGCCACAAACATCTCCATAGTGCACTTGGTATCGTCACTGGACCTGGAAAAACATATGTCCCCGGAAAACCCCAACATGTGGTCAAACAACTGTTTAGCACTTATACGCTTAAACTAAGAAACCTGCTGAGACACACAATGTCGAAACTGTTATCCTGTGAGCTTAAATGTCACGCGAACAATCGACACACAAACCTGGTTAAATCATTTCAAAAACACCCAAACTACTAGTATTTTGATTGGCTTAAATCGATATTGATGACAATAGGTCACACAACTGGATGTCTCCATGGACATGGAAAATATACCACACAATCGTATACAAATCTAATCGTTCACTAACAATTATAGATTCCGACCAATCAAGTGCAAATGATCTTAACAATGGCCAGGAAATCTACCGCACCGAGGGATCCTTAAAAAGATCATAGTCGAAATATGGTCTCGTCCAAACTATACATGCGCTTTTTTCCCTTCCATAATGGATCGATGACGTCTGTTGGACTTCGTGAGACAAACTAAGGGAATATACTGAGGACCTTGTGTACAATGCATGTGCTATTGCGTAAACGTTCTTTACCGCAAACACGAAAAATATAGCATAAATTTAATTCACTACCCCCCTGCAGCAAAGCTTATGCAACATATCTGGACAGTTCTTCATCTTGCATATTATATCTACGTACTGCTGTTCCACAGCATGAGGTTTTCCTCTGACATATATTTAGCGCTGTGATGAAGTCCTGTCTTTGGGTGCTAGTTACATGGCGTTGCATCAAAGTCATATGACGCGACAGTTATGGCAGTATTGCCCCAACAGTGAATCGTTGGTTCCATCACCACAGAAGGTATCTATATGCTATTAGTGCTTATGCCTATAGATCACAATTTCTGAAAGAAAACAATAATAAAAATTGTCTATGAAAGATTACTTTAATTGTGTCACCCGGCTTTGTGCCATCCCCTCAGGGCTTTTGAGTGCACCATCCGAAATATATCAGAAACTCTCAGATCGGTATACAGCTGCAGAACCAGTATATGCAATTTAACAATGGGTTGCTCTGCTTTATCGTGTGCAAACAGAGAGCAGTGAGGTTTTTTTTCACATAACTCGTCTGCCTGGATGAAAGCAAAAAAGCCGTTAGTTGTTTTCGTTGATGCAATCTAAGCATATTTGTTTTCGGAATCTACGTGACGCATGGCAATCATACCACTTGGCTAAAGCATCATTGTGGAACAAGGATACATTTCTGATGCAATGTATTGCTCTAAACATTTATTTCTCGTAGCGATCGGAAGTATGCGGTTGAACGCAAAGGCACAGAATGCTGGGAAATATGTTCATAATGATAACCTGTATATTACGATGATGAATCTTCAAAAGAAATGAATGCACACATTGTTCTATTTGCATCTGTCCCCATAATCTATATTTACACGTTTACGGGGTGATAATCGTTTGCAGGTATTGTCTCGTAAATGCTGGCAAAGGGGAAGGTGACTAACAGAACCGTAGTGCGCATAGGCGGGAGGGTCTACAGACCTTTCCCTCTGTCAATGTTCTAGATGAATTTCATTTATCACTTCATACGCCAAGCGGTATATGTGCACTATATACTTGTTTGTACCATTTATGTTGGTGTTTATCTTCGCATTAGTGGTAATTTAATTTTTTGGTAAAATATTACGGTTATCTGTGCAAATTTATATTACATGCTTGCAATGCAGTTACCAATATAACAAGACGGTTTGTCTTCTCGTTAGCACACGATCACATTCAAACGGCACACTTAAGTATTTGAAGGAAACCAATTCGACGTGAATCAGCCACGTTAGCCACCGCAATAACACAAGAATCGCCTAACCATTCCTTGCAGGGGGATTTTGGATCCATTGGAGGCCACTAAGGCATTCATATATGTCGATATTTTACACAGTGGAACTTGCAAGAAGGTAAAATGTTTATTGCGCGAAGGCAGCACCTATACGAATAAAAAGTCAGCGCCACGAATGATTTATGTCGTCAGTTGGGCAAAAACACACCAGATTGGACAAAACTACATATGAAAGGGTAGTTTGCTATCCTGAGCATGCTTAAAAATGTCAGATCAGGGGTCATTTTTGGCAATTGCCTGAGATTGGATGATCTTTGCTTACGTGGCAGGACACCTTTATCGTCTTTTTGTAGCGCATCTGCCGAAGCGGAAACAATCAGTGTGTTTTGCCGATTATGTGCCAGGATTTTAGCTTTCGCCATTCCAGTCCCAATTTTTGTGCATCGTAAATCATGCTGGTAATGTCTTTTCACGTGACTAGACGTCTTAAGTTGCAGCGCTAATTTCTGGCTTCAATTGTGAGTTTTAGTAAAATAACGCTATCGTCGTTTTATCGGCATATGGGACCTGTCGTATTGCTTAAAACATGGGTTATGATTGTTTAGTCACATCAATTAGGTATTAGCCATAATGCAATGTATATTTTTAGATTTATGACTTTCTGACATTATGAGGAATCAATAACTTGCCCATTTTCCTGGTCGATAAAAATCTACGGCACGTCAACGGCATCCAGTACTACTTTGCATTGTGACTTTATTGTATTGTGTGCAGAAGGCGACAAGAAGTCCAATTAACTATAGAAAAAAAGGTCCAATCAAATTGCTACTTAACATTTAACTCATTGTGCTTATTATAGTAAAAACGAATAGCCACTACCCCATTAATTACAAATTGAAGAATAATATACGTCGTTAGTTAAGGGCACATTTGACCAAGCGTCAAAATTACTATGTTACCCTCGATTTTCTAACCTCTTGTTTGTGATGTGTGCAAACATATCACGCTAGGGAACTTACAGTATAAGATTTATTTATTAACTTCACATTATTTCTAGATGATAGATTTACAGATATGGTTCACAAGAATAACTTGATAAAATGTGTGCAGTGGATGAGAGAACTAATCTTAATCCGTAAACTTGTATCATTCCCGGTCGAATTCCCTGTCTGTCATTAAAATTCAAATCGCAAATAATATAATAAGCTTTTCAAATGGGCTATCGTGGTGATCGATTGTGTTTTGGCTCATATATTGTCTGCCTATTTTAACGTTAATCAGTTGGCAGCAATAGCCATGCTTTCTTCATAATAGACGATTAGCAAACCCTCGCATTGCCCAATAGTAATCCGTCAATTAAAGATATTGTTTTAATGTTATTGCATGATGATTTTTTGCTTGTGATCCCATTGAAAGTAGACGCGGCATGCCATATTTAATGCTGGCAAATAGAGGAAGGCGTTGCTTGCTAACAAGAAATAAGCTAAGCAGAAAGCCGCCGTACGTATAGGAAGGTAAATGGTTTATCGTTTACTTAACCATATGTTGTTTTACACTTTGCCCTAATTTTGTCAATGTTCCAAGGTAATGTGACATAAACCTGTGCACGATTTTTGTGTTTGCAGCTAAAATGCCTGTTTACATCTGCGAGTTATGTATTGTGTTAATCCGATCAAATTTCTAAAAGGCGCAGTTTGTCTTGCATAATATGTACAAGAACCACGATGGTGGTACATACATCTTTCGAGCAACGACGAATACATATTGGTTAAGGTTTATTTTCAATTGTTTTTAGATACATGATGCGCGATGAATTGACAATATTGTAATTTGAAAACAGTTAAAAGCGGGTTAAATTGGGCAACAGCAGCAATTTACTGTGGTACGCTAAAAATGTGGCCTGATTTATATATCAGCGCAATTTTGCAAAACCTCAGATTTGCCAGTGCTTGATATAAAAAGCATGTTTTACAATCGAGGACGGCTTGATGGCGTCTTTTTCGGGCATATGCCCGCGATTCGGTGATCGTTGCTTGCGTGACATAATTATCCAATTTTGCTGCGCATCAGCCAAGATGGATACAATCAGCGTGTTTTGCAATGAAATGTAATGATTTTAGTTTTTTTCCATTACAGTCCCCTTTTCCATGTAGCAAAACCATAATGTGATTCTGCGTGACTTGCATTCATTTGTGGCAATATCTTGCTGCACATTTGTATTTTGCCATATCGTGCATATCGATGTCACAACATGTCGGTGAAGCAACTACTGTGGCGCCATTTAAATAAGAGCTATGACTCGGATAACAAAGTAAAAAAATTTTAAATGGTCGTTGTCTTAGTCGATCCGCATTTTAAGTACATCAATATTAACCCGCTCTACTTGTAATTTGGCATGAATGTAATGACCTATTTTAAGAGCTAGTATCGTACAACATGGAAAGCATACAGTACAATCCATAGGGGAGGGCTACAGCGAATCCTTATCCAATAAATGGTACTACAAACAGGGCTACTCAGCTAGGATTACAGCACGCAAACAATTCCCGCCTTTATCGCAAAACGAGTAAACGTTTTGATTCGTAAGGGTTCGAGAATATTTCGCTTCGCCATACTTTTACTGGGTGCGCCATTATAAATGATAAATCATCGAGACAATTTGTACAACAAACCGATCTAGTGTATAATAACACAATGACATTGGTATTGAATCACAATGAGATAATCAATTGAACCGCCGTCTGTGTTGGTAAACCGTTTTATAACATGAGCGCACATAGCGAAAGACACTGCTGTCATATTATTCAGGATTTGAAAAATGGAAAAGGCTCTTGGAAAACAAGATTAGAAATTCTTTTTGAAGATAGACATCAATTAAGTTCGCTCGGTAAGGTGTAGCTGCTACGTCAAGTGCGTGCAAAACCTAAAAAGCACACGAGAAGAATGATTCATTGCATTATGCATGCTTGGCTGATTTGTTTCATTTGGCTTATTAAATGAATTATCCGTTTGTCAGTCCTCGTAGATATGATAGAACAGTGATTATGTAATTGTATTGCAGCACATTCGTGTGAAGCGATCGGTTTCATTCAATTAACGATATTTGTGTTGATTCTCATCGTCAGTTCCGTGCGTTATTTTAGCTAGGCCGTGCTGTGATTTGCCGTGAAAACAAATTATTCGATTTGACCCAATTCAACTTTTCTTTGCTTCCATATCATTCTGCCGTGTAATGTAAGGCAGTATTCTAGTCACGTGCGACTGATAAATATGCCGATTGGTAGTTAAGCATCCAAGTGTTTGACTACGAACTGAATGGTTGACCAAATAATGCGACAAACGCAATCCATAAATTTGATTTCATCTTCGCAAAATAGCTGTCGTGCATTGGATAAACATGAGAACGTATTAGATATAGCAGACCACACTTTGCAGGTTGCGCTTTAGTAAAGTGTCGTATATAATGGCTATTCGGCAACAATGAATCACTCTTGGTTGAAATCTATATTTTACCATCAAACCGGATTATGAACTTCTCATGCATTGCATCGATTACAAAGATAAAGCATTGCGCATGCTTATATCCTCCTCTTGCCTTTGCTAGCGGACCTACTTATGCATAGTTGCTCATCATTATTGTGTCCACAAATACAGTAAGAAATCGACGAAATAAGTCTATAAACACAAAAACAGTCAGTAAGTAACAGAAGAAATATATCTACTTTAAGTACTTAATTGCGCTAGAGAGTAAGGATAGTCAGATATAGTCATATATCAGTGCTTAAAACGGCCCATTAAATTCTCTGCTTTCTTTGCAACCCGATTTGTAATCGCTAAATGTAATGGGAACCGACCTTTTATAAAATATCACAATATGGGCATCAATTGGTCTTTTGGTGTATCTCATGCAAGGGGTCAGCTCTATTTGTCTTCTCCAAAACAACAGTGGTGTAGCAAGAAATTTGGCATCTATGGGTGATTATCT
>CM067358.1:46241817-46251817 GCA_034190875.2 Urechis unicinctus | reverse complement strand
ACAAGAGACAACGAAAGTACCTCTTTCATTGACTTCATGGTTAAATCCAGTTAGCACAAACAAAGATTTTAAATCACAGCACACAGCAAGCTTGCTACAAAATGCAATCACTAAGACATAAACTTATATTCTTATTTATTTATGGGGCTCAGAATAAAATCTAAAAATGCAACGTTAGCTATCAGCCTTTAAGAAATGTATTCGGAAATATTGCTGGCTACTGCATTTAAACCTTGCTGTGTCTATAAAACATTTCTTTATTGTACGTACCCTGCAGATGTTAGTATTATTTATTTGTGGCTCGAGAAGTATCTGCTGCTAACTAAATGAGAAATGAGTAATGTCTTATCTCCCGTGTGTTGAAGGAAATATGTCACTGGTCAGATGTTTCACAAAGTTTTCAGCTGATGCCACATACTCTTTGATGATGACCTCGGTTTGATTGTACATGTCAGCTCACTTACTTTCCCGGGTCTTCTCCGGGATGCCTCTCATATTAAAGAAATTTATTGTACATATAAAAAGAAGCCATGGATGCGGCCGTTAGCCGACACGGTCAAGATGTATTTTCATAGTCGCATTTAGCCGATTTATCTCTGTTGCTTGAAATAAAACATCGTTGGAACTGGTATTTAATAACGATGTAAGATTATTAAACTTCAGGCTGGTGCATTAGTCCATAGTAAAGCACTAGAAGCTAAAGCAGAAGAATACAGTCATTGCTCAAATGTATGCAGAACAAGCAACATCACTACACGCAGTTGCCAATCTCAATCGCCTTTCTTATTTGAGGCTGATTCATCGAGCGTCAAATGGCCTACGTATTATGGTTCTGGGGTAATCAGACACGCTTTACGCTGCAAAATCTCAAATGATTCATTGCAAGTAGACATGGCAGACTTGTACATAGGACGAATGAGACATGTCAACGTGTTGAGCAGGCAGGCGCGACAGTTTTATCACACAGTGATTTATATCCGCGCCGTTTCTTTTACAGTACGGTATAGTTCTATTAAAACTGTATATTTCAGTTCATGATGTGGTTTTGTGAACCCCTATTGCTTTTGTAGGGTGCACCATGCGTAGTCCTATTGCTGATATCGAAACGATCTACCATAACTAATTCATACGGATACGCCAATTAGCAGCGCAGTTGATATTGGCAGCTTACAAGCTTATTTCGCGTGAGACAATTCTAAGACATTTAACTTCGTAATTGCTCTGGGAACACAATCACACCTGAAATACTCTTTACTGGTGGCGCAAGCGAGCACAGGTAACAATTCCTGCATCACGTCAGCCGAACTATCCTGTTAACTTGTCAACATGGGTGGTAATTACTATCACAAGAAACATGTTATAAGTGCGATATGACAGGTGCTTGCTAAATTTCTCCGCAATTTGCTTCTCATACACCTAAAAAGCAAAAGGATTGGCGTACTGTTTGCATGAACTGTACGTGACACTATTTGTACTTTTTAACACGGCATGTGTTTGGCGTCGGTTGTCATGGAATATAAGAAAGAAGCACTGCTCACACCAATATTAACAAACCCGAATGTGACTAACGACTTCTAGTGATTGCCACATTATCGCATTATTATGCAAAATGACTACTTACGAAAACAGCCATCATTGTAATATCCGGATGCCACGACTGGCTCATCCGATATCCGAGCCTTAGCCGAACATTGGGTCTTGAGCCGGAAATTGGCGAATTGACTAAATGGAATGAGGCTCGTCCAAATCCAAATATATGTTAGATGCGGATGTTCCACAGTAATGACATTCCATGGCCATCATATCTTATAACACTAACTCACAACCGTAGTAGTTGCTGTAATGCAGTATCAGACCGCATCGTTTTAATATCACTTAAGAATTGTTCTGGCTGTGGAACATATTGTACCGCAGGCTGCGTCTGTTAGACGAAATGCGACGATTATACACTCGTTCTAGCCAGATTTGCTGTGACTGCAGCGTTATGGTTTTATCATGCATAATGGCGCCATGTTATACCAGTACTTTGGAGAAAAGCCATCTAAACATAATTACCGGACATACCGCCAGCTGCTGAATTAGAGACTGTGACAAATCGCTGCAGAACGACGGAAGAGCCCACACAGAAAGTGCTCTTAGGTTTCAAGTGTATATGATGAAATAAGCTCCTGAGATTGGGTGATAGTGGTTTTTCGTGGCAGGTCTAATTGATCATGCTCTTTTGTAACGTAGCTGTGGAACATTCAGCCGTTAGCAATGTGTGTTGTGCTAGTAGTACAAGTATGTGGGTTTATGCCATTCCATGCCCCATATCGACTAACGCCAAAGCATTATTATTCTAGAATTGAACGAAATTTACGGACTAAAGTTGACGGGATATTCCATCAATGACTGCAAATGCACCACAGGAGTCGTTCAACTGCACCTTGGAACGAAATTTGATATAAATACTGAGTAATATTGTTATTACAATACCTTTGATATTCACACCACTTGATTGGCGCAATGCGTCAATAGTACAAACTGTCAGAGCTCGAAACATGTATTTTCGGTTATGAGTTTACAATGCATTTTTGTACAATAACAGGGTTACTTGTGCTATATTTAACAATGAGGCGCTGCTCGGAATAGATCGTTTTGGTTTGATTGCTGAATCCGCATTATCGGAACAGTTTATCTTGCAGTTCTTGTCTGAATCAATTAAGTTGCCTACTTCAGGGTCTATTCAATTATCGCTAATGCAGCTTCGAATTGTTGTGATAATCGTAAGAGAAGCACACACCTTGGTACCCGTTACATGTCTTTCATAGCATTGACCAAAGTGCAGCAACGTTGCGCTATATCTTACAACGAGGCACTGCTCTGAAGAAATACTCTTCGTACGAATTGCTTGGTTCCATAGATCGGAACAGCTTATTTTTCGGTTCTGGTCTAACTCAATTAAGTTGCCTAGTTACGGGTTCGTTGAATTTTCGCTAATTCTTCCTCAATTGGTGGTTTTAATCTATACTGAAGCACACACCTTGGCATAACATTGATCAAATTTCAGCAACTGACGTGTAAGGCTCAATGACGAAAATAGAGTAGATGCCTGCAAGACCATACAGGAAATCAAGCTTCTCATTGAAGGCCATCATTAATTTCGATCCTGCAGCATCCCGTAATGGCTTCCGCCGCTGAATTACCGACACAATGACTGTTTAATCTGCCAATTTGTACAGAACCAATAAAGCACATGGAAAGGGTGTGCGGGTGCTTCGTTCAAAGGCGTTTCATATTTTACGACATTGTACAATCTTTGCAACCTGTTGCCTAGCTGTTTTGCCTGGCGTAACACCTCATAAGTAGTCCTTGCAGTTTTTATAGAGCAGTATTTACACGTCGATTGTCATTTATACGAGATGCAAAGTATTTTCGTAAAGTGATCACCTCCACAAGTTTATTACTGTTTACCGTCTTTAAATAAATGGCTGAGATGTTATTTTTGAAATGCAGTCAATAACAAAATACTAAGATGCATTTTTGAACGATCTTGTGAAAAAATTATTTTGCATCCGTTTTGGCGTACTTGTTCAAACCGATCAATTGTAAATGTTTCTTGGCATTGAGAAAACCAGATGAATAGTGACTCAGTCGAAAAATTATGCACGCGCAACTTCACCATTTTATGACACAATCACTCGTTCCATGCGTTTGTTAGCTATGGATGGTATCAACCATTATCAAAAGCATTGGTGAATCGTTTTTATCCCTCAAAATTAAATTTGATGATTTGTAAGACTTGCACTATTATAGTTACATCAACATCTTACCATGAGCTGGAGCTTAATTATGCAAGCGTGTTTGGTTTCATAACGTAAATTTATATGCTCGCGCATGTGCATTCAGAAAGACATGCGATATATATATATTTATAGATATGTAAACACATTTATTTATACATATATATACATATGTACATATAGATAAATGTAAATATATATATATATATATGTATATTTATAAACATACATATACATATATACATATATATATATACATAAATATACATTTATTTACATATGTTTATATATGTACATAATTATATATACATATATTTATAAATATTTATATATATTTATATAAACACACTATAAATATTCCATCATCGCGATGTCAGTCTGCAATATATCATGCGAATCTTTGATCACCTGTACAAGCAGCTTATGAGTGAATAAGATAGATAATCATGCAAGGTGTAGGCATTTGTTTCAAATTGTTGCTTTTTATTCATTCGTATAATCTCAGCAAAACACTAAGCGAATCCTCATGAATTACCTACATTAATTGAGAGTTTTCCTTCCATAATTTGTACCAATTGTCCACCTAGAGAGAGACGATGAATTTCATAGGAAATTATCTGTCTGCATATTATTAACTAGAAGCCTCCAACTGACCTTGCTCTAGATCACTTGATGGAAACGGTCAGCTCCTCACTGGTGAAAAATGGCATATTGACATGGAATGATGGGTTTATTGTGTTTTCTTATCATTGCCTGTAGCGATATATCAAGCAAGTCATAAATCCAAATATTTCTGGCTTTGTCTAAGAACCTTGGACGCTGACAGCTATTTTTGAGCGGACCTGTTCCCAATGCATCAGGTTGTCATCCCTTCAATTATACCTATTAACCCACGCTATATATTAAAGAGACAGCTATCTTTGAGAGTTTGGCTGATTTACTTTGACACAGTAACCGTCAGATTAAAGGCACAGTGCCGCCAATGCGAGGTATAATAGTGTGGCTTAGTGTATTTTGCGTGGATTTGTGTTCTTATCAGTAACACAACTGCCTTGAATTATACCTGTGATTAACATCGCCTCCAATGGTCCTTGCCTGTTGCTACATGAGCCTGGTACACATTCTCTTTAGATGTCGCTGGTATTCACAGCAACCTAGTGAATTATGATCTGATGGTTCGGCTTTTTCTGTGTGCAAAGCATAAGCTTCCTAATGAATGAATAGCTGATTTAGGAATTTGCTGCTGTTTGCTATCTATTGACTGTGCGACCATTTGCAATATTCGTCTAGCATCATCATGTGATTGTTTGATATCAGCCGCAATAATGCGGGCATACTTAATAATTCGTTGTTTTTACAATATACTTAAGAAGAGTGTGGTGCCACCATTCAATCGACAAAACATCACATTAATTTTGTTTAACCAGTCGTTGTGGTGTCACATATTACCGTAATCGTATTCAACAATACCATTTGTTTGAATATAGTAGCACCAGAATGTTGAGCCTTATTGGTTAAACGTTTTTTCACCGATTCTGCTCTGATTTGATATATTGGCAACACCTAGATGCGTATGTCTGATGTATTAAATTTACTTTGTATCTAGTTGCGAAACTATGTACCCTGGAATTCTGTCGTGCTAGCAATATTATGTAAGGGTGATACCGCTGTGGCCACCATGGTAGCTAAGTGGGCAGGAAAGGCGATTACGAAGAGTATAAATTCTGGTGCTAAAAGGTTAGACTTACTTCATCTCCGACAATAGGTGAAGCGATATTCATTTTCAATTCAAGTTGCATGACCATAATAAGTAGTGCTCGATAACAGAGGACTTTGGTATCGAGCATAAACTTAAAGTTTGTAGTTTTTGCTGTTGACGCAACAATGAAATCAACGATAATTATTATGAATACAGTTGATGTGTCGATCAATCAATTACAAGAACATATAATACTCGTTATGCCTTATTACTGCGGGAGTTTTGCTTGATGAACGAGTGTAACGCATTATTATGTATCACCATCAGAAGCTAAATTATTAAAACGGTGTTCATATTATACTCGACCTAACCCTGTTGTTGAGAGAAGACAGTGCCAATCGTAAACAGTTGCTCCGATTCATAATGAAAACAAACGACAGCTTATTGTTTGTGTTAATACCTAAATAACCGACAATTTCGCCGCGTAGAGCAATAACATACGCACCAACTCATTCATGGCTAACATGTAGGCATCATTCTATTGCTGCAAGAAATGAAGATTGCCATGAAATAATTCTCACAGCAACATCTATCAAGTGTCATGTAACAGACTTGATGGAATCTAATGCCACATTCCTGCCCATATTTAGTGCCATATATATGCAGCTTAAGCTTGCTTATATTGGCATCTGCTCCTTCACTGCCGCAAAATCAATACCATAGAGTGACATACTAATAAAAAGGCAATTATAATAGCTGCTGTGAAAGACAGCCTGACGTAGAAATATAGCTCGTAACGCTACAGGATTCGCCCCCCATGCACACACTTGCGTCATCCACAGATGTGTACAAGGAGAGTATGCGTCTGTCCTCGGTCTCTCCGTTACACCGGGACTCAAAAACCACACAGCAATTACTAACACTCAACGGTCTTAGCCCTCATTCATACCGACTTGGTATCATACACCTGATATATGAGAAGGAAGGACGTAGATGACCAAATCAAGTATCACAATATTGTGCAATGCACGTTATAATGCATTAAGTGTATCTCACTTCGCCTTTAAGCCTCAACCCTAACTACACAGTTGCTGCCCGCCAACCTGACAGTCCCGAGCAAGCCCTCAAACAAGCAGCAGTCATCAAAAGAACCTTAAACTGAATAAAGAGAAGTTTATATTGCGGCCCCCTACAACGTCGTTGACTTGTTTCTACAACCACACATAGCCATTAAGAGAATATAGCCACAACCCACATGCGCATGTGGAATTTGCATATACAATATGTACCATAGTTGCCTTTTTTCCCACAATGGATTATATGTAATTCGAAAACAGCCCAATAATTCTCCATCTAGATTCATATTCATTTAAATCATTAAACCATTGTGCCATCAGCTATCGCACATTTCATTGATATGATTAAATAACAATAATTATGTCCATCAAAGTTTGTACGTTTTCCATTGTTTTTAATGCTTTCTTCTTAAGTGCTTTTGATGTAGTGGTGCATACAGCACCTATGTATCCTGTTTAATACAAGTCTATATCTAACCTCTGTGAAAATCTCTTGCCTGTGTAGGGAAATACCGTGGCGCAAACTAGGCTCATTTGGCAATTGATCCAAAGCCTTGGCATTTGATAAGGAGCAGCGACTTTGTTTGGCATTGGCGCAAGTTGTAACCCTTTCATAATATCCTCAGCCACACACCATAATTGTTTGATCTCTATCGACACCTAGGAGCTTTGCTTATCATGATATGCCAAATGTAGCATAGAGATTTAATCACTATATCGCCAATAGAAGATTGCAGAATGCACTACGTGCGTTAACAAGGACGAAATCTGATTGGATTCTTCAATAGGTTAATTCCTCAATGGCCTATAATTCTCGATATGCCTTCGATACATACGTGACACCTGACCCCTACCATGCATTTTATGACAAAGAAAGGCAAACTTCGTACCCGGATATTTGCAAAATGCCGATTAGAGACCGGAGACTATCAACAGTTTAGGAAGCCTGCTTAAACATCAGGGAAATAACCACAAACATCTCCCGGTATCTTCGCTGGACCTGGAAAAACATATGTCCACGGTAAACCCCAACATGTGGTCAACCAGCTGTGTAGCACATATAAGCTTAAAGATACCGGTTGAGACACACGATGTAGAAACTGTTATCCTTCGAGATAAAATGCCCCGCGTAGAATCGACACACATACTTTAACAAATCGGTCAAATTATTCCAAAAGCACCCGAACTGCTCGTATTTTGACTTGCTTAAATCGACGTTGATGACAATAGAGCCAAAAAACGTCGCACTAGTGGATGTCTCTAAGGACATGGTGAATATACCACACAATTGATTGCAAAACGAGTCGTTAGCTAACGATTGTAAATTCCGAACAATCATGCGCAAATGATCTTTAAAAAGGCCAGGAATTCTCCCGCACTTACATATATATATATATATATATATATATATATATATATATATATATATATATATATATATATATATATATATATATATATATATATATATATATATATATCTCTATATATATATATATATATATATATATATATATATATATATATATATATATATATATATATATATATATATATATATATATATATATATATATATCTATCTATATCTCTCTATATATATATATATATATATATATATATATATATATATATATATATATGAATATATCGTTAAAGGTAGATCAGACGTAAGTGTTAATGTTGGTGGCACCCGGGTAACATGCTTATGCAGATGTAAGGACTAGGAATGCAGGTACTACCGTGGACCTCTATTGATTGGGAATAGTTTTGTACACAATTATCTTTTGCAGCTGAAATGCAGTCCCTGCAATATATTCTGGCAGTAGATTTATTCGTTGCATTATATTCCTATGTCGCGAATTCCATACGAACGATGCCGTATGTTGGTCTTTTGTGCGACAAGCTAAGAAAATATACTAACGCCCTTCTGCACAGTACATGTGCTGTTGCGCAATCTATCCGTCCGCATATACGCAAAATGAAGCATTCATTCAATACCATCCTTTCAGCAAAGCTTAAACCTCATTACTAGCCAGTTCATCATCCTACATATTGCATCTACGTATTCTAGTTCAGGAGCAAGAAGTATCACTCCGATATATCATTAGCGCTATGATGAATGTTCTTGTCTGTAGGTGCTAATTTAAAGACGTTTATCAAAGTCATACGACTCGACAGTTTTGACAGTATTGCCTCTACAGTGAATCGTTTGTTATATTAACGCAGAAGGTACCCATGTGCTCTTTAAGCTATTGCCTAGAGATCACAATGCCTGAAAAAAAAAAATAATGCAAATTGTTTCTGAAAGATTACTTTAATTGTATCACTGTGATAAGTGCCATTCCCTCAGGGCTTTGGAGTGCACCATCCGTAATATATCAGGTAATCTCAGATCGGTAAACAGCTGCAGAAGCAGAATATTTAATTTAACAATGAGTTGCTCAGCTTCATCGTGTGCAACCATCCACAGTAGTGAGTGTTTGCCATAACTCATCTGCCTTGATGATAGCAAAACAGCCGTTAGTTGTTTTCGTTGATGCAATCCAAACAATTTTTCGTTCGGAATCGACGTGACGCATGCCAATCGTATCACTAACCTGCACAAGACTGCTTGGCAAAAGTATTGATGAGGAACAAGTATTCCCTCCTAACGTAATGTGTTGCTTTTAACATATATTTCCCGTAGCAGTCAGCAGTATGCAGGTGAACGCACATATGCTAGGCACAGAATGCTGGGACGTATGTTCATAATAATGTTCATCATGTAATTACCAAAATAACAAGATGGTAAGTCTCCTCGTTTGCACACGACCACATTCAAACGGCTCTTAGAAGTGTAATCAATAATCACGAACGATAGCACGTTCTCACTTGATGGATACTAAACAAGCCGTTTGAGAATTAGAAGGAAACCTATTCGACGTAAATCAGCCACGTTAGCCATCACAATAACACACGAATCGCCTAACCATTCGTTGCAGGGTGATTTGGATCTACGGGAAGCCTACTAAGGCATTCATATATGTGTATATTCGACACAGTGGAACTTGCAAGAAGGAAAAAGGTGTATTGGGCGAAGGCAGCATCTATACGAGTCAGCGCCACGAATGATTTATTTCGGGCAAAACTACATATCAATGGGTAGTTTGCTATCATGAGCATGCCTAAAAATGTGCAGATCAGGAGTTCTTTTTGTCAGTTGGCTGAGATTTGGTGATCTTTGCTTACGTGGCAGGACCCATTTATCGTTTTTCTTTGTAGCGCATCTTCCCAGGCGGAAACAATCAGTATGTTTTGCCGATTAAGTGCCAAGATTTTAGCTTTCGCCATTTCAGTCCCAATTTTGGGGCAACGTAATTCATGCTGGTAATGTCTTTTCACGTGACTAGCCTTCTTAAGTCGCAGCGCTTATTTCTGGCTTCAATTGTGAGTTTTGGTCA
>CM067358.1:46153732-46241717 GCA_034190875.2 Urechis unicinctus | reverse complement strand
GTCATTGTAATATAGTAAGGATTATCTGCGTCATCGGATAGGAAAGCCTTTCACAAATGCACGTTGATCAGTCTGTTTTAATTATATGCTAGATTCTATTTAGAAATAAATGGATAAAGTGGTGGTCTGTCTGCTGTGGAGGCTACCAATATTATGCATGATCGCCAATGTCATTAGGGGGTATTATAAATACGTGGCTAGTGCCATGATTACTGAGAGAAAAACAAATCCTTTAAAATGAAAAGGGCAAAACCATCACCCGATGCACAATTAATAACATCACCTACTACCGGATAATTTAACCAGTTTCCGGTTAAGCTCTATAGAAGGGAGCTAAAAATAAAAGGGGTGCTAAATATTACCAATGATGACAGAGTGTAACTCATATACTTTATCCTCCGTTCTAAAATCCGGCACATGAGTAATCATATGCCTCGACAGATGAGGCCATGTACAAGATTTCATAGAATGCTATGCTATGATGCAGTACATGCTACAAATACCGATATTTTAATTTAGCTATTGTATGCATAATTCATTGATCCATTATCTCATTAGAACATTGATTTAACTATACAAATATTCACCAAGCCAGCTCGTCAAACCTGTCATTGATTATTTAACTATACTGACGTTATTTAACCGCACTGTGGTTGATTTCGGGGTACATCCGGAGCGCGTCCTGATTCTCAGCCAGGAATTATTACGGCTAACGACTTGGATATACGTCTTGACGTCTATGTTAGCCGCTGAAATTGTGACATCGACAACTTGAGACATAAAGCTGCTAATGTGTGAGCTCCATGATGGTACTTGAAGTAGATTATCAGCATATTGTAGGTGCTCGATAGATTTGCGTCAACATTTATAGCTATAAATTACAAAATATGGAATTGTTTCAAGTTCGCTTTGTCAACGACAACGTGAGCATACTGACAACGTGAGCATACTAATGTTGCGCAAGCTATTCAGCATGGATGTATTCAGCTGCACAATTAGCTGCCTGTTATACCCCAAATCTAAGTCGATATAGATGTATGAGAATCCCTTTTGACGCGGCAACTTTGATAGATTGACTATATAAGGAGTGAATGCATAAGAATGGAGCTTGGATTAACACGTCGTGGGGTGCCTGTAATAGATATATTATCTATCCAGTCAAAATAGTAGCTCTACTGAACAAAAAAGCATCGGTTGTTGCTCAAAGACAAATATGCGATGTTCCTATAATCAAATTCCATCCTTAACGCGTACTCTAAAAGTGTGCCAAAGTTCATACTTGTATCATCAACATCATATTTCATTACTATAGCTGCCGGGCTAAAAGGCCCAGACTGATGGTTGAATATCAACAACAATGTCATTCCTGCTTGGCAACTGCAATTAAGAACCCTGCGTTTTTCGCCACCAGAACCACATGCATATTTAATCTGACTGCCTTCTGAAATATTCCTTCACATTTTCTATGGCTGTGCAGTGATGTTCTTGGCCGCCCTTTTAGATTGCTTTAGGGAGATCATGTGCAATATGAAATTATTCGCCAATGGTCTCAATGGCCGATATATTATCAAATCAGTAAATACTCCAAGCAATCTCATCAAATATTTATGCATTCAACAATGTGGCAGCTCATCGTTCAACTACCATTCCGAGTCCTACTTAACCCTTTCCATTAGTTTTACGCCTAAATATGTCAAATTACTGGAGGCTGAATAACCCTCGTTTGTGAAACCAAAAAGTTGCTGAAAACGTGAGCTGAGAGGGAATGGATTTTACAAACATACTAAACGAATGCAAAATGCAGTTATGCCGCTTGAAAGCACCGTCAATCATGACAAATTGGTGCTCGATACCCTCTGGGTGGTAAGGTTGCACTCCTTTACAATTGCAAAGTTCGTTAGAGATGCCTATGAAGATTGTCAATTGACTTTCTGTATTGCTCAACTAGTCTTTGAATAATACTCACGAAAGAATATGGGACAGATAGATGCTGTTAAATCATATGGTTCGGTGTCTATGTTAGTGTTAGCTGTGTGGAAGATAATCCCCTAACAAACGTCACCAATGTAACAAAATCAGTATCACATAAACTTAACATTTTTCGGTAAAGTAGGGGTAATTATTGCTATTGCGTCGGCCGCATATATTGACAGTGGTGGATTGAGCTGCCTTGTAAATGACCTTGTAACAAACTTATTTGTGTATCGATAAATGGTGGGGCATTTATAGAATATCTACAAAATACATTATATAAAATCTATAGTATGGGTGTAATATATCACAGAGATCCTAGCTAGCACAATCACGTATACGTCTGGTATTGGTAGTTATTCAGTCCTCACAAAACATGGCCCTGCGTTAACATTCATGGACCATATGTTGATTTCCTCTGATCTTGCGTTAAGCAGCCCTACAATGTGCTTAGTGCGTGCGTGTGACTGGGGTTCCTTAACAGCTAATAAACAGGTTGTTGTTGTAATGATAATGACTAGGGCTTAAGCACGGGTGGCGTGTTAACAACCACCCTCAGGTGTTCTATCGACGATAATCACCATGTACAATCTTTCAAATGCAACTGCATTTTCTTATAGGAAAGAAAATTTCCATGCGCTCCGCATGTTATTTGAATCCATGAATTTACTGATATTAACAAAGTTTTCTAAGAGAGTCATCGTAACAGCACCTGTTCTTGTCATGCCATTTCGGAAAACTGGCATGGTTTTAAGTGGCCAATCATGTGTAACGTTCCCAACAATACGGCCAAGACGAACATCTTGCAAGGTGCCATTAAATTCACAGCACACAATTTATTGACACAATCTACAGCTTTTAGGGCAGACAATCGATCGCTATTGGCATAAAATACAGATAAACGTGCCATTTTTTAATTGCATGAGGTGTGTTATTCTTACGTATTATGTTTTACACCATAAATGTATCTTTTAAAGTCAAAGGAAAAGAGAAGTATTTGCTTCAAATTGGGAAATTTACTAGCCATTAATCCAAAACACTAAACGCGAGCGTATAAATTGACCAGTCTCTGGTTAAGACAATATGCCCTTGTCCATTCACTTTAATCGTTGACACTGATTTGTGCCACTTATTCTCCAAACTTGTCAAGTTCTAGAATGCCACGTCTTGTATCAACTCACCATTTGATTTGATACTATGTTCCTTTTTAACGAGCACCCCTCGCGTTGTAACATTGATTGTACACATCCTGCAACATACCATTGATAATTATTTCACAATTGGACACATATTTCATATGATTTTGACTATCCAATAAATTTTGGCTCTCTGGTGCTCTTGTTATTACCTATTACGCAGATCAGCATATATAAATGCATAATTGCAAATTATGTTATTGAAAATCCAAAAACGCATAATGATATTTTAAGGTTCAAACATTGAAATCAAATACATGCACTCTCAGATAAACGTGTTAATTTGTATTTGTTAATGTACATGTAACGTTGTGATAGGGTCCTTGTGCGAGTCCTCAAATCAAAGAACAAGGCCTTCCAATCTCTCGAATTGGTTTTCCCCTTCTCTCCTTGCAACCTTAGCACCGAGACCATTAAGCATTAACCTGGATAGTGTGTAACGGGACTGCTGTTGATGCAGATTTGCTAAGTCTATTACAGTCGTTCCCGTTGGCAATATGGTCAATATATCAATGTTTCCGAGTGAAAATGGCTACCAAATATATTTATGTAAGATTTTCAATGGTGAGTCACGCCATCTTCGCATGCCATTCTCGTTATAAGGATGTTTTTGAATCATCCAATAACCATTTATTTATAGATGACTATATAGTCGTTATAAATGGAAACAATTTATTGATGTGAGCTACAGCGTGAAGAGATGATGACCTTCTTCAAGAAGAGCGCTAATCGCTTCCGGCTCATTCTATAGCTTTCAGATCACCTTATTTGGACACTTCTGTTTACCATAGACATGTTTTATTTTGTCTCATGTATTGGCAAAGGCTCAAAATGTGTACATATGTTTTTGCATAATATCTTCCTTGCCATTGACAATATTTCCGTATCTAGTTTTTGGTTAAGGCGATTAAGTTGACACCTGTGACATTGTGTTTCAGCTGGTCGCGCTCTCATTGCTTAACTACAATGGAATAAGTTACCGAATATATTTTGTGAGGTTTGATTCAAGTGCCAAATATACAACCCGTTTTGCATGGGCTACCAAACGGAATCATTTGACAGCACGGTGGTTGGTTTTCCCCTCATGGACCTGACCTTTCTTTCTCCATGGAATATTTCCTCAATATTGATACACATTATTACAGTAAACTGGCAAATATAGCTTGAAATCCCTGAATTTCAATTTTTTTCCACATCACATTTTGTCTCCTTGTTTTACTTTGACACCTTTGATAAGGTAACAAAAGTGTTCAATGGCATAGTCGGCCACACTCATGCAGTATATCATATCGGTCAATAAGCATTGTGTGATATTGAAAGAAGCAGTTGGACAAATGCGTCATGGTGACTGCATCAAATCTATGTCTACGAGTTATACCTTTGTCTGTTATTATCCTCTTAATATTGGGTGTAAAAACACATAATTGCCATGAATTCACCGCATTGTGCTGGAAGGAAGGCAATGTACAACGTTTCCCCATAGTCCAATCTATTTGTTAAAGGCAAACGCGCCAGTCTCTCATTATAAAGACCTGACCATCGATCTTACTGCCAAGAAAAGCACGCTATTTGAAGATCTATTTCCCTTGTATTGAAATGTTTCTATCGTGTTTGCAAATATAATCGCCTATATTTGATATTTATGAGTGAATCTTGAATAGTTAAATTGTTGATATACATATCGGCGATATGCTGCTTGGAAGTGTGTAGGGTATATTTCTGTATGGATTGCTAAAGTTAATTTAAAGGCTATTGCATATCAACCTTAATATATCCCAGATGAAACATTCAATTTACCTAGCAAAAGCTCTTGCAAGCACGTCGGGTGACACCTAAAGTACAACAACTCAACTATCTAGAATGCAGCGGTGAAGGAAATGGCAATAACGGAAATCCAAACATTATCTAGTCTAAATGACATGCGCATAGTTATCGCACAACATATTAAGGAGGGTTGTCTCTTCGTGTGGTCTAATCACTCCATCGAACTAACTTGATTACATATATCCCCTCACAAAATAATGCCCTACTCTCTCTATCTGATTCGCTTCAGACTTTGCTCATGGACTTCGCTGTATAAACCAACACATAGTTATCAAGACACTCAACATACATATGCAAATGTTTCTCGTGTGTGTAATTCTAATTTTCTGATAATCATAGCTCTCCTGCGATCATTGTAATCATACTCTGACAAGTCGACACATGGTGGTTTGTAGATATGCGTGATATAAAGGAAACGGTGTTAGATTTGTGCTCTAGTCATGATGCTGCTTTGCAAAGTGGTCGAACAAAATCAAGTAGAAAAAGCACCAGGTTATATTTTTGTACATAAATAGTACCGGAACGTGTGTTTATTGCAATAGATAAGTGTACAATCTGGAAGCATTTTGATTCTCAAAAAATTATGTATTACTTCATTTGACAACACGTGCGTACTGATGTAAATGCCCCACAAAACCAAGCACAGATAGTATTATAGTTGCGCCTTACTATTGAGAATGCAATTATTCATTAGCACAATAATGTGTCTGTTTTACGTCCAATCTTACGCAGATATAGATGCATGAGAATCCTTAATGACGCGGCAACATTAAATTGCTTTGGGGAGATGATTTGCTCACCATGTGTGATATATATCTGTTCACCGGTAGTCTTAATAGGCGATATCTTATTCAATCAGTTTATACTTCAAGCATTCTCATTTAATATCTTTCAAAACGTGGCAGTTCGTCCTCACAAATACCCTCCCGAGTTCTTTTTAACCCTTTTGCGTTATTTTTACGCGTAAATATGGCACATTACTAGAAGCTGAATAACCCTCGTTTGTGTGAGTGAATCCCTGTCAAAAAGGAAACCAGGAGATTGCTGAAAGCGTGTGCTGAGAGGAAAATGATTTCATCTCACAAACATACTAAACGAAAGCCAATGGCAGTTATGCGGTTTGCAAAGATCGTTTAGCACGGCAAATAGACGTTCGATTCCTTCTTGATAGTTAGGTTTGCTACAAGCGGATATTTGGGCTACCATCAGTATTGCGATTTTCTTCAGGATTACTGGGCTCGTTAGCGATGCCAATGAACATTTTCAATTGACTTTCTGTATTACTAAGCTGGTCTTTGAATACACTCTTGGGGGAATATGGAATGGACAGATACTGTTGAATCATATGGTTCGGTGTCAATGTTAGTGTTAGCTGTGTGGAAGGTAATCCTGTAACAGGCCTTTGCAAGGGAACAAATATTAGCATCACATATATTGTACATTTTTCGGTAAAGAAGGGGTTGTTTCAGTAACCAACTTATTTGTTTAACGTATATTTCCATTAAATGGTTGGACCTTTATAGAATATCAAAAATACACATAATGTATAATCATTAGTATGGATGTAAAATATTACAGGGATCCCAGCTAACACCGCAGTTTGGCAAATCCAAATTCATGTACGCGTTGTTATAGAAGTTATTCAGCTCTTACAAAGCATAGCCGTTTATTTACTTCCATCGACCATATGTTGATTTCCTTGGATCTTGCATTAAGTGGCCCTACAGTGTAACTGCAGAGATTTTCTTGTTACACCCTTTTGGACTGGTATGGTGTTGCGTTAGTCAGTCATGTGTCTTGTAAAGAACATTGTTCCATCAATCGTTAACCCTCTTTTGTTCCACTTACCCCTTACCTTGATCCACAGCACACCGTGGCACACCAGCGCATTATAACTTTACTTCTTGTCACAAGACTATATCATTTGTACAGCAAAGTTCATGAAAGGTTTGCGGGACAAAGACACTAGTAACACTGCTTTCAGCCTATTGCTAACATGGCAAGTCTTTATGTTTAAGCTGGATAACGTGTAACGGGATTGCTGTTGGTGCACATTCGATAAGTTAATTACAGTCGTTCTCTTTCCAAATATGGTTACTATATCCTGTATATCAATGGTTCCGAGTGAATAGGGCAAATTGATTTATTTAAGTTACATTCCGTTGTGCTTGAGCGTACCGACCCGTGTATTTGCAGGACCTGTTTTGTGGCACATAGATTGTTTCAGAATGCCATTTGAGATCTTTCCTGTTTTATTTTTGCAATAAGCATGGTATGGTAATGAACCCCACAAATTACCAGCCAAGTTATATATCGCTGCTCTGTACATAACAGAATGCCATTAAATAAACGCCATTTTGAAACAAATTTATCATATCTTGGCGTTAATTTTTACAATCGCTGTAGTAACAGCTCAATTGAATCGGAAGTAGTTAGACGCATTAAGTGCTTTCCAATGTAATAAAATAGATGGTCTGGTTATTACAATGAGAAATTGGCGTGCTCGCCTCTAACAAATAGGTTCCATTACCCTCTAATGGCAGCCATTCGAAAATTTCAAAAATTTGCAATCTGTGTTGCGTTACCCTTCCCTTTAGCCAGAGAAGGGGCGTTCTATGACGAATTGTTAAATACGCTATTCACAGCACTATGCTCTCATGAATATATTTCGCCTGAGGGCCGATTGCACCTGCACCGCGCGTTTAGGTGATGAATCGCGAGGGCAGTAAGCACGAACATCATGTTGCAGGCGTTAGCACCAAAATGTTTTGATACCCGTGCACTGTTGCGCCACGAAATATCGATAGTGGTGGAACCGATTCACTGTTAAGTTATGCATTTTGTATGAATACGTACACTGCACCCTGTACTGTGAATGGATTATATTGTTGGTAGTCTGACGCCTCGTGCTGTACACATGTTGGCGACATCGACTGTTTTATCCACAATGCTTTGTTGCTAGATGCTTAAAATCTTGTCATCCTCGCAATATTTAAGTTGAATCTTAGTAGGCTTCATCATAACCTGATCCAATGTGTGTTTTCGTTGTTTCTCTTATTGTTGATGCATTGTTTCTTACGTACCGGTTTAAAGCCGAGACACAGGTGGCGATCCATTCATGAGAAGTCATCTTCTCAGGGAATCAATAGATACAGCATTTTCAGCGCAAGGGGATTAAGAGCAACACAGCACAACAAGCTTTGATCAACAAGGTTCGATCAATTTGGCCATCACGATTCATGAAATAGCCCCTAATTCATTATAGCCGTTCACTCTAAGCAACCATATATAAACCTGTTCGTATACATAGGCGTAAATACGCACACACACACACACACACACACACACACACACACACACACACACACACACACACACACACACACACACACACACACACACACACACACACACACACACACACACACACACACACACACACACACACACACACACACACACACACACACACACACACACACACAGCGCACATACATAAACACAAAGAACACATCACACACAGACCTCTGCAGATATATTTTTCCTCATTGAATAGTGAATTCTTAAATCAGCAGTGAATATATGGTCATGGTTCACAAATGATTGTCTCAATATATCATGGCTGCATTTTATCGTAGGTCTCTGTGCTTTATCATTACTTTAGTAGACATCATTCAGTATGTAAGTAGTATAGAGCAGCACTTATCCACCAGATAATGTAGCCTAGTTGCCGTGGGTACAGTTTCGTTTGAGTAGTAATCCAGTTATTGATAAGAGCTGCAGAATTCGGGAAACGAACTTCCTAATACTAATGGACCAATATAATACGGATTTCTGTTATCCCTGGTTTTAACTAACTGTACCATTGCGTCAAACTTGCAGGGCCAAACCACGTATTACACTTCTGCCCAGTCCATCATCCCGCATGCTCAATGACGACGGTAGAACTGTGAAGGGTTTACTTAACATGTCATGCGTGTGTAGACCTTATCTATCATGATGAATACAGCTCATTCATAGACTGTTTGTGAACCCAAGTCACATACATCTGCATAATGCGGTCCACATGGTACGAGAACGGAACAACTGTGATACGTGTGGCCATGGGATGTTTTCATTCAGAGAACAATCAAAGTCAATGATTGATTGTATATATCATTTTGGACAACCCTTTGCAAAATATTGAGTATGAAGAACATTAGTTGCTATTAGCTCCTTGGATAAGATCTACGTTCACGGCAGGCTATTGGCTGAAATAGGCAGAATTCCCAATGGTGATTTTGACTGTTGAATCCACAGCGTGTTACGACTCCCCAACACATGGAATCACCTGCTTACCTGTAATTATTCATAACATTTACGCTATCATTCGCGAATTCAGCTATGATGCCATTGGGCTATGCAACAAATTATCAAGTTCAGACGTTCCCCACTTCTTTCCTGATGACAAGTTATGGACCCCAGCTATAGCATGATAGCTGGGTAATACTGCTTTTGCTCACGGTACTATCATTATGACTGACTTTTCAATATTAAATTATATGGGTATTGTTCTTAAGTTTAAAGGATTTTATCAGTTAGTGCAACATGTCCCAAATCTGATAAATGAAGATTTATTTGTCCAAGTACGGCTACCATGGGTTCATTAAGGTATCCCCGTCTGGTTAGAGTATCATGCTTTTATATAGCAAAGTCTATGGAGGAGGGACTTTTTACCACTCGAGTATATGTGGTTTCAAATAAATACTAATACTCGATCATATGACCCCATGCCATTCAACACTTATTACTGCAATATTACACCTCGCATACATTTCCAATTACATTGTTTATTCAAAAGCTAGCATAGAATTACATGCAGACTATCAAAAATGGACTTATGTTATAATAACAGACCTAGCCATGTTGACGTCATGCAAATTTTTCCACCGGAAAGACGATTGTGTGTTTGAGAAGTGACATGGCAGAGAAAAAAAATTAAACCCAATATTGCCCGATGTGTATCGTGTTTTGCGTGGGATGCGGTTATTCTGTTAATAGACTATTCATTATCATATCACATGGGTTATGTTTTTCTTATCCCCAACATGATGTAAAACCGCAATTGTCCTATTGCGTCAACGGAGAACAGGCAACATTAACTGCCTTTTTCTGTTCCATGCCTCACTTCTCGTGTATCATATAATGGAAAACTATTTCAGAATTCGGACTTTGTACAGTAGTTGCTGCGATTCGACATGAGAGGAACAACCTTGGCAATTGGTCAATAATGTTGTCAGCACACAACGTGTACTACAATAGGCACTGCTGGCGACACAATATGGTACGTAATGGCTCATGTATAAAACTAACGCGCTTGACATTAAGGCGAAACAGACAAAGGGGCCTGTATTGTTATACACACGTGCAAGGTCTTTTTGTTCCACTGTACAATAACACTGCCCTCGATATAAGACTGACAGTGTACACCAGCGCTGTTTATTTGTTTTCACACACATTGACCATGTCGTACTGTAGAAACAAGTGTGTATGGTTCACTATCACCATTCGTCGCGTCATTTCTACGTTTCACAGCCACATGTTCCCACTTAACCACACTGAACTTCCAACCTCACCACACATGCGTTAAGAAGCATTATAATGATCAACCATTGTTTGATTTAGAGACAACGTGAATATTACATTTCTGATAGATAATGTTGTTGTCATAATAAGGTAACTATGTTCCCGTTTACCAACATCGAATTTCACAACACTTTGTCTTGAGCACTAGGCTGCGTCATGAGTACTAACCCATCAAGCTCTGTACATACGCACACCATTAATGCTAACCTGATTAGACATAGCATAACCATGAACACAAGCAAAGTTATATAATTATATAGACATATGTTTGAAAAGTTTGGCAGCTTCATCGATTTTGAACACGCAACCATTTCATAGGTTTCTTTTTTAATCTTTATTTTGTAATGATGGCGTTAGTTCCTGCTGCTACCTCGATATATTATAAAGGTATAAAGAAGTTTCATAAATTGCGTTACCATTACCTTCACTGCCAGATGGATTATGTTAACGATTTGAAAGGTATATCTCGTATGGCTTCTTCTAACATGTAAAGACAGCTATATCAGGTGCCTGGCATGTCCACTTTAAAATAGGCCGTCATCAGCGTTGTCAATACATAAAATACAATGGTAATGCTTTGGATTACTCAACTAACTAAAAAACAAACCCAAAAGGAACACTACCACTAAATACCTGCTAATTATCTTCCTCATGCAGTATAACGCAGGTAACTCAAAAGGCAGTCATAGATAACAGGACATAGGTCTTAGTTTTCGGACTGAGTGTCAATAAAGACCAGACTTTGTGTTAATTACATCCCTAAGGAGGATCCATTGCAGCAAAGGTTTTTTTAACTAATTTAGGTTAATGTTTGTTGTTTTTCCCTATTGCTATCAGTGGCTTATCACATAATGATTTTTATGGAAGCATATTTATTTAAATTATAAAGGGCACATATATGTGTGTTATTAGTTATCTATGTTTGGCTGCGACTATATTCAGTAACGTTGTGCCAAGCGTTCAACCGTAGGTCAAGTGTACATTTAAGACTTCCGCATTTTTCGGGTATAATGTAAATGTTTGAATGCAAATCCTAGCATTTCCACCAGAGTCATTTGTGGGATCAATACAAGTTAAAGTTTAAGCACTAACATTTCTGTAATTAAAAACGTGAGGGGGTCTAACCGACCCTCAGCGTTACACAAACGGTTATTTGAAATATCGTATGTAAACTAATACAATTCTTACCCTGTGACATTTCTACACAGTCGTATACTATGTATGTTTGATTGTGAGGTGCGTAAACATTGCTCTGATAGACTCGAGACTCTCTTTTCACTTCCAGCTGATGATGTTTTTGCCGTTTAGTTTGCGACCACACGTTATTACTTTGCCTCTGATTGGGTAAGTAGATCCATTCAAGGGTCCGTTACAGTCGTTAGTAAGGTTGTACATGACCTGAATACTCCACAAGCTTATGGACACCGGTGACTCTTCAGTAAAAGGAGTCTACGGTAACTGAAACTAGCGAGGTGCATAACGTTTTTTCACAGAAAACCTCGAATAAAACCCTGATGCTGCATTAATGTCCACGCTAAATGGTCAGACATTATGTGCTAGGATTATGTGACACGATATGACTCAGAAGGGTCTTAACGCTACATATGTCAATATGTAGAATCACCTTGAATGTTCGGGTTGCGATAATTAAATATGCTTCTTGAATGTTTGTTGGATTGATTATATATATAAAATGAAGCTGCAAGTGTGGGGAGTAGAAGCTAGTGACGTTTGTAAACATGGACCAATGCATCAAGCTTTACCTTTATCAATGCTATCCCACAGAACCACGTATACGTTGGTATGACTCGGTTAATAACGGCGATGTGTTATCTGTCCAGGATAGCAATCATTGTTCAGTCAGGATCGTGTTTACGTGAAGTAAGACACATGTTACCATTACACTGCTAGTTAAAACTGTGCTTGCATAACAAATACATGTTTGATTGTAGAAGTCATCTTCAAAACACATTTCGTCGTAATATGAAGCACGAAGAAAATTGGCTGGCATTATTAGGGTACACCTGCAATTGCAATCGAGGCTGTCACGCCCCAATTCCTAGCGAATGTAGCCTTAGCTTGGTGAGTCATTGTATCCCCCTCTTCACCAAATAAGCAGGCTTAGAGGTATCCAGACGTGGCCGACCTTGCTTGTTCACGTTTGCAAATTACAGATGCCAGTGATCGCGTTTTCCTGTATTTACGCTTCTCAAACTGAAAGTGATACAAGCTGAGCATTATCTAATGGCTAAATCAGCTTAATGAAATCACTCTTGTTTGGACTGCGCATAATGCCCTTGTATATTGAAGACTAGGAAAGGACGGATTTATGATTTAGAATTGGCTATATTCGACGATCGTTTGAACTTTTGACGATTCAGTAGCTCCTATAGGAAAAAGAGTACATTTGTCACTTTCATTGAAACCTAAACCATTCCACACATAGCACAGCACACCATGCCGCCCATCATCTTAATCAGGACGCGACGATTCAAACCGGAATTACTTTTTTCTTCTCCTCACAGGAATACAAAGCATGTGGCAAGCCGATATATGCGCGACAACAACAAAGGTTATATGATATGAGCATATATTGTTCTTACATAATCACACATATCTTTCTGTGTCTTTGTTATCCTACAGCGCACAATGTTATGAGGTAAGTCAATCAACCACGTGCATTAGCATCAATTACAAATTAAGTCATTTCGAATCTGTGAACATGATCAATTTCTTCCAATGACACATAGGGTGTTAGAGAACTCATCGATATATGTGGGAAAGGAGGCGCCAGATAAATATTTCACACTAAATAGGTTTTGTCACAGGGACAAATGTTACTGGCGTTGAATGTCTCATCAAGGACATAATGACAAGGTTGGTTCAATTTATTGGTGCGATGACAATAGCTTTGTCTCAATTGATGCGTTGTATGTCGTTTAAACCCATATAACATGTGAGGTGCAATTATATTAGGATTGGGTAATCATATTGATAATAAGGATATCACTGTTAATTTGCCAAAGTTTGGTGTAATGGTAACGGTGAATACTTCACAATACTGTATTCATAATGATGCATTGTTCGCTTGTCGATCAATTAGACATGATGGTACCCACTTCTGCACTGGTGCATGCTATGTTGTGTGTGCAATTAGGATATTTCTTGAAGATACTGGAATGAGCATTAAACCTCTATACTGCGAACGTGTAATTGGCATAATACATGAGCGGATATTAGCTAACATATAATGGCCATACCTTTGCATGCCTCACATTAAATAGAACAATATTTGACAAATGAGTGTGTGTGTGTGTGTGTGTGTGTGTGTGTGTGTGTGTGTGTGTGTGTGTGTGTGTGTGTGTGTGTGTGTGTGTGTGTGTGTGTGTGTGTGTGTGTGTGTATGTGTGTGTGTGTGTGTGTGTGTGTGTGTGTGTTTGAGGGGGGTGGGGCTACCTCATAGTAGTGGACAAGCATGTAAGCAATTGCTGTTGGTCTTTTAATGTCACTTTTGCATTTTTAAACGTTATCAAGCATATCAGTTTGCTCATTGCATTGATGCATCATTATGAGATCAATTTATTTAAATTGTATACGATCTGAGAGATAAACAGGAACCAGCACAATAGAACTGCCTTATGGTCTGTGGTACAGACACTTCGTGAATACGGTTCACATTCTTCAGCTCAGACTATCTAATGCAATAGGCACTGCTGACGGCACTTGTCTTGAACGTATGGTGCATGAAACTAGCCTGATCGGTTTATGGTAATTCTGATAATGGTGACGGTATTGTTGTACATTTGTTGTGAGAACGTTGTAAACCAATATTAATGTACCATAAAGCGAAAATAGGGTACAAATAGAGGGTGAGTGATAGTTGCATTTTGACATATGGCTGGTATTGTACATGATCGCTTCTGACCTTGTTACTTGCAAACGGACCAATATTGGGGTGCAGAAGCATATTCGTATGGGCGCATATTGTCGCCATCGTCGGACTTTGTTTAGGTCCCCTAACGCCATTTCTAAAGAGTTCTACTGGTGAAATGTCGTTATGGCAACCATTGGAGGATATTTAGCAAATACCTAAAAGAAATGGAATTATTTTATCATACACCGTAGATTGATAATGAGCTGGGTGTGATACGTAATTAATTATTTGGTCGCATATGACTGCACATAATGGTAAGAACACACTTGTGAAAGTACTCCATAGGTGAGTACTCTATCTGTCCGATGGCTCCATTAACTTAGCTGTCACATCTATTAAATCATTCACATTATCCTTTTTGTTATTGCGCTCATGTGTTTCCTCTGTTGTATCATGGGAGCAATGCTATCTCTCGTACATTAAAATTACATCAGGCATCGACCGTTATTCTCTGCAAGTATCTTTTGCTGCCTTAGCCAAACATTGATGGTCAGCAATTTTCCCACGGCCGGCCCCCCGAGAACACCTGCGCCTTTCTATTCTACTTATTCTAATACCACTGTCACGTGAATTATTCGCTTGAGGGATATTACCGTCTCTGCGAGTGATGTGATTGATGTTTTGTTGGGTTTTATGAAAATTTTAGCAGTCAAAGTCAACCTTTTACAGGAAGCTATGGTCAGCATTGGTATTCCAGTGTTTGATGCAACACGACAGAAAACATCGTAGACAAGATTTGTTTTGCGTGGTCATTATCTTTTGCCTGTAGGCGGTCCATTATGTCACTGACTATAACAAAACAACGACGTTGTTGCATTTGGATGAGTATCTCCATGAACTGATCAACCAATACATGAGTTATTGAACCAATAAAGACAAGAGACAGAAACTTTGCAAAACAATTCATTCGTTAATGTTGCTAAGGTAAAATTGTAAAAGATCTGACCCATGAAATATATTGTTACTTCAAATTGATAGAGCAGACGATTTGTCAAAATGCAAGTTTGGTAATATTAATGCCATATTTTAAGTCTATTTTAATACAATTGGGGTTATTTGCCGTGGAAGATTCATGTGTAAATATCACTATTTCCCATAATAACTGAGCAGATGGGAGGTAAGTGGTGTGTGTAGGGGGGCGTTATAGGGACTGCTTTAATAATGAGCCCATCAAGCATAACAGAACTGGCTTCATCCTGAAAGACCGTTATAATAGTTGCCTACAGGGTAATTACTTTGTTGTTCGTAATTTGGATTTAATGTGCCTCGGATTTTTTTGTTTCATTTCTGGAGAGCCATTTCACGCTGTGGATTCAAATGTTGAAATAACCGTTTGGAAATTCCGCATATCACAACCAGCTGGCCATATTGGTTTTGCTGAAGCTAACCAAGATTATTCGCATTCGATATTTCACAAAGGGTAGTTGAAAATGACTAACACATTCTAACTGGTGTCAAGGTAATATGTGACAAACTGCAAGTCTAAGCATGACATAGTCGTGATGCAGGAAGAGGTCCTTCCGAAACCACAATTGTTATCCTAGGCAAATAACACCGGTGTTAAGTGAATATATACCGCAGTAGATTGCCTCACTCCATGGTTACAATTGATCTCAATACGCCTAACATGTATAGGTAACATCGAATGACCGTGCATAGATACGTACTTCCGATCTCGTTCTATGTAGACACTCAATGTGTAAGGGTATGTGACTTGGGCTAATAAACAGCCTATGAACGGGCTGTACTTATCATGATAAATAAGATCTACACACAGGTAGCATGTTAAGTAAACCCCTACCCTGTTCTATCGTCGTTAATCACCATGTGTGATATCGGGCTGGCCTTATCTTCAGTGACAAATACGTGACTTGGAACTGCAAGGTTGCCGCAACGTTATAGTAAAACATATCTTTCGGCACGATGTCACTAACTAGAGACTCAATTAAAATCAGCGTTTCTTTCATAACGATCAATACATACATCTTTAGTAAAGCGGGAAACTCTACTGTTCTATTAAATAATATCGAGTTATAACCTGCGACTGTATGTCGTTTTCATTTAGCGTGGTCAATTACACAAGATCCATATTTCAGGTTACATCCCAAAATTATTTAGCACGAAGTATTTCATAACTTGTGACGTTAGTGTGTATGTCGCTGTGTGTCTATGTGAATGATTGGGTGTATATGAGTTAGTTTACGTACAGTGCATATCAAACCTATATATAAACGAATATGTATTTATATATATGCATAAAGAACGGGCAATATTGGGATGCGGGTTATTGCATGACTGTTGACTGCAGAAAAAGAAGCTTGCTGCATTTTTCAGCAGTGTCTTGCTGTGTTGCTCGTTACCCAGGACCACAGGTAAAAGGGTCACTCTTGTTTGCTTGGAGCTTTAAAAGACTTTGCATGACTCTATCGCCACTGGTTAACGCCAGTACACGCCCAATAATCTTCTATGTGCGCAAATATTCAATTTGAACATTCCACGATACGAGCGCCACCCACAAGAGAAACCTTGCGAATAAAACGCTTTTGGCGAAGCAGCAAAGATTTGATGTAGTGTTTTGTTAAGGCAACAAAGCATTGTGCATAAGAACATGAGATGCAAAAGGTTTCGTCCTTTTTTGTCCGGAAAAGAATTGGCGGTCTATGTGGTTTCGTGCTTTGCCAGGTAACCTGTGGACCAAAGACCAAAGTCGTTTGACTTCCAGAAAGAAAATAACTGCATCACGCACAGTTTGCTCTCTGCAGAATGCTACTGGACCAAGGATAACATTATCTTTGCTCTCACACAGTTATTGCAAATATAATTGCTTGATAACGGCTCGCTTAGAGATTATCATTTGTTATTGTTCTAGCATAGCAAGCTAATGAAACACATTTGGAATAAACATTTTTTCACCGTCAGAACTCTAAACATCCATAAATGTGCGTTGTACAATCATAATTATAATTCACAAATGCATGATTAACTAACATACGATCAATTTGAGATCATTAGAGCGTTTAGTTACTAGCGTTGTGACTTTGCTTACTAAATATACTACTATTGCTCAATCTTTGACAATCTTCGACGCTTATATGCACAGAGCTCGCCTATATAAAGATGTGAATATATATATACATGTATATATATATATATGTATCTGTATATATATATATATGCATATTTATATATAACATGTATATATACATATATAAATATATATATATATGTATATATATATACATATATATATAAATACATATATATGTATATATATGTATATATATATATAGTAAATATACATGATATAAAAGATATATATGTATATTTATATATATATATATATATATATATATATATATATATATATATATATATATATATATATATATATATATTTATATATGTGACCATAGTTACGCTGAAGAATGATATCGATAGTACTATTTACGAAGCAATATCCGACACAGCAATGCAACCTAATTCTTTTGTTTTTCGCATGAAGAAAGTACTTGGCGAGACAGAGGGAATTTGAACATTCTTCGTCAGGAGGCAATATGACGTACAGTATTCAAGGCTGTTGATAGACTATCTACCGCCGCGCTGTGGATTTCCCTGGAGATGACGTTTGACCAAATTTTACCGACACGACCCTAAGGGCTAAAATTAATCAATGTGTTTCATGTTCATTTTGCAACTTGGAGTCGTACGTAAATCGTATATTATATCGAAGGGGTCAAGTCATAAAACAAATAGATGCACAATAAGCGATCGAATTCTACATGAAATATATATTCGACTTTTTTTTTTCGTTAATCGCTGTTTATTACTTGAACAAATATGAGAATCACAATGGTGGCAACACATTTACGAATAAGAGGGACTTCTCCTTGTTTTAATTCTGATCGTTATATATATATATATATATATATATATATATATATATATATATATATATATATATATTATATATATATATTCGTTATATATATATATGTATATATATGTATATATATATACATATATATATATATACAAATATATAAATATATATATATACCTTTATATTTATTTATATGAATATATATATATATATATACGTATATATATATATATACAGAAATAAATACATATATAATTATATGTATATATATATGTAGATATATATATATACAGAAATATATTTATACATTTATAAGCATATATATATATATATATATATATATATATATATATATAATCTTTTGTAGTATTTGTATAGTTATATATTCGACTATTAGTGAGGAGCCACTTTTGTTTAATTTTTAAGGCACAATAAACTGAGCCCCATTTCCGATCTGCTCAACGGAAAGATATTTTCTCGTTATTTGCGCCATTTGCAGAGATTTGCCCCTTTTGCAATAATATGCAGCTGCAACTGTTAAATCTCGTAGTTAATCGAATTGATAATTGGTAGCATCCTATACTGGACATTGCGGTGTGCTCGACCACCTGCGAATAATTGAAATATGTGCACTTCGTTAAACAGTAAGCATACCCTGCAGAATAATAAAACCCTGTTGAAAGTATCTTTATTGATTGTGATAAAAATTGTTACGCATCTAGCAATAGGTAACCAAATCATTGAACCATATGAAGTTTTGTGTGGTCACCTGGTCACAGGACAGACGAAGTTAGGTTAGTAGCTGCAAACCTCTTATCTACTAAGCATACCCACGAAATGCGTTCCCTTTACCGAGAACGTACCTATATGGTCCAACGTCACGCGTACGCAGCAGATTTTCTACTCAGTCCTTCGTGAAAACCACTTAGTATTCTGTATATCCTCACCAGCTTATCATCTTAGGATGGAACTAAGCAAAACAAAAACATGAACATTTGCCTGCCGGAGTCTATTCTGTTTCTGGGAGCCGCCCGATACCATGTAACGAGAGATTTTTGGCTCCGTGAAAACGATAGAAATGTACAACTAAGTTACCGTAAGTAGGAGACCATGGTATGGCGCGGTGAATAATATTATCTGAATTCTAGCACCGATTGATATTTCTTTTGGTAATGGGTCAATTCAATGTTAAAGCACTCTCAGTGTCATTGCATAAATCGTTTGTGTGTGGAGCAATTAATACTTACCTTCGCTGTAATAATATACATTGTTAATCTCTAATTTTTCTCTGGTAATTAGGGATAAATCGAATAATGGATACTAACACGCGTACTCTATGATGACATCCATAAACCAAGCAATGGAAAAATAAGGGATTGTTATTACGACGGACGATTTAACTGATAAGGCAAGATTGTCCCTATTGAAATCATAGCGTGGCTATGAACGCGGGTTGTGGATTGCTGCATTGATGAATAAATACCCAGGCAACACACACAAACTCACCAGTGAAACGTCGTGGAGAGCCGAAGAAATCGCAGGAATCAGTATTAGCAAAATACGCCATCATTAAAGTTGACAGATAGTTAATAAGATGAATTTATGTTGTGTTGCTTGTTACCGTTTTCCAAACACAACAATCAAGCTTTATAGCTCCATCACTAAATGAAGTGATCATGTGTTAAGCCTGAAATACAGAAGGTCCGCGAAAAAATTGGTCTTCTACCTAAAAGTCGTAACTTCACATTACAGGCCTGAGCAAATGCGTCCCCGGCATTTGCACGGGTCTGTCCTTTAGATATATTCCATAAACCAAAACCTAATGACATGGGCTATAAGACGATTACACCCACCTATCAAGTCATTTATACACTGCTACTTACACATCAGGCAGCCGTGTAATCTATTAGGGGCAAATCCATCCGGATTGTACATGTATTTCATGTATTACAACGTCAACATATATATTGTTTATGCCCCTAATTGGTGTGAAAAGCCATTTTTGTGTGGCAACAGAAGTACGAACCAACGTTCATATTTTAAAGGCGATTTCGAGTTCCATTTTCTAGTTTATGACCTGACCATCTGCATGAATGTTCTTGATTTGTTTTTGGGTGAGTATACCAATGTTTTTGTATGCATAGATATGGCTCAGAGGGACAGTGTCGATCTCAATGAAACGTACTCAGTTTCCAAATCTTGTAAGCACAGGTAAAACTTGAATAGCAACAAAGTGTGCTGAAGCTTATGCTTTCTTCACTTGGCAAAATTTGTATTTCAATGGGTAATACCTGGAATTTAAGAGAGCCGCAAATATATGATATAAAGAGTGTTGACAATCATGACCGTGTTATCTCCATGAGATATCCAGAGGTTATTTGATAGCCTACGTGATGATCCTTGACAGCATGCTTAGAATGTACATTACGGGATTTGATTGAGCCCTTATAGTTATAATGGGGGCATTGCAACGATTTATCATCAAGCAACCGTGTGTCACAGAAAGCGACTTCGGGGTAGTACAATCAGGGGCGAGATAGTACAATCATGGGCAGGGTAGTACAATTATGGGCGGGGTAATACAACCATGGGCGGGGTAATACAACAATGGGTGGAGTAGTACAACCTAGGGCGGGTTAGTACAGTCATGGGAAGGGTAGTACGACAATGGGCGGGGTACAGCAACCATAGGCGGGGTAGTACAACTATGGACGGAGTAGTATAACCATGGGCGGGGTGGTACAATCATGGGCGTGGTAGTACAACAATGGGCGTGGTACTGCAACCATAGGGCGGGGGTATAACAACTATGGACGGAGTAATACAACCATGGGCGGGGTGGTACAATCATGGACGGGGTAGTACAACAATGGGCGTGGTACTGCAACCATGGGCGGGGTAGTACAGCCATGGGCGGTGTGGTACAATCATGGGCGGGAGAGTACAACCATGGGCGAAGTAGTACAACAATGGGCGGGGTACTGCAATCATGGGCAGGGTAGTACAACCATGGTCGGGCTAGTACAACCATGGGTGGGGTGGTACAACCATGGGCGGGGGGGGGGTATAACCATGGACGGGGGAGAACAACCAGGGTAATAACCATTTCCAGTAGCAAGGCGATGTGTATTGAGTTGGCGCCACCCTAGGGTTATTGTGATATAAGTGTTAAAGCACTAATAAACAGAATAACACAACTATGTTAGTTCTTATTGACCTGCCAGAGGATCTCATTTGGCCTTTTGACACACTCATGCAATAAATATTGCATCTCAGCCCATTTATTATAAACTGTGGAAAAGAGGAGCAGGCAAATAATCAAAAAGGTTATAGAAACGATTACAATTGATAAAATGTGTTTGTAGATTAGTAGAGTTTGGTCGGATAGAAAAGCAATGCAGTAAAAAAAGTTTTGTCTGAAATACATATATAATTGTAAACAAATTTCAGTGCTAAACATTATTTACGATTATAATTGTGCATCAGGTACTTTTCGTGGGAATAACATCAATAGTTTAATTGTAAAATATGACCACGACGTGGTTGTCTCAGGCGGGCAGCTTAAAAAAACATCAAATGGTTGAAAATCGAATGCCGAATGCATCTATTATACTATTTCGCTCTTGAGGCGATAATATATCTACGGCATGAATAATACATAGATATGTAAAATACGTGACAACGGTTAATCAATAAAACGTCATATCTCTTTGAACACACTGGAATTAGATTACAGCCACGTTGATCATGCATGTCACTTAATCAATGATGTTAGCACTAATCAAGCATCGAAACGTATTGTTAATAAAAATGATCAAGTCACCTTGTGTCTCATCATGGTGTTATCTCCTATTTAGAGTCGGATCTACGTGGATATATCAGTGACAGGTTTTAATTACCGTGCCACCCTTTTAAGACCTAATTCATCATGATCAATTCAGCCCATGCTCCGTCGATGTTATCATGTTATGATTCACTTGACAGCGGCTTGTTCCTGGAGTAAGGATATCATGTATCATGACGTCCGTATAACATTCAGTATGACACGGGATACCATGACATGTCAAAATATTCTTCAATACGCAGCACCCTTTACATGGTATGGAGACGTTTTATATTGACTGAACGATACATATCTTTTCCCAATTCTGACGTAGATGCTACTCACAAAAATGGAATGCATTACGTCAATCAGACATGTGCTTTAGCAACATTAGTAAACCTACCGTGAGCACCGAGGCGCCAGATAAATCTATCACGGTAAACGGGTTTCGTCAGAAGTATAATGTACTTGGCGTGCAATGTGTTACAGTGTGCTATGATAATCAGTGGCCCGCATACTGATTCAGATAAAGTTGCATCATGGCACTAGTGATGCTGAGACTGAGCATAGCATGTAATAATATCAAGAGCGAACAGAAGCTTCAGCGAACAGAGTTCGAAGCAACTACATATAAGCTATGTTAGCCATAGTTTTTCAATGCATGATTAGCGAATATACATATCCTTAAATTATAACATGTGAGCTAAATACCTTGCTAAGTAAATATATTCTTATTTGAGCGCTAGGTCTAGAACAAAATGGCTGCGTCTTGCCCACCCCTATAATTTAATATACCCCCTAATCACCCCTGGCTAACACTCATCGTCGGTAGTGGACATTCGGTCATTTGGAGGTCCTAATAAATATATCTCTTGGGACGTACAAATTGTTCTCTTATTCTTGCTGGATGTTGACAGGTACTAGACCGGTGTTAACTGTGTCCCTATGAAGCAACCTTTACAACAAACATGATTCCGAAATCTAAGTAGATAATGGTACCTATTTCGGTTCAGGAGCATAATGACTGTTTGGCTCAGTACAAAAGCCGATTCCGTGATTTTAAATAAGAACTTACGTGTAATGTCACATTGTGATTCCAGTTGAACATATAAAGCAAATAATTGTGATATGAGATATTATCTCGCGCAAAAAAATCAACATATATATTGGCTCTTCGGGATTATGGTCTTTAGTGTTTCCGAAGCTGTTCATATATAAATACGAAGACAACGCCGTAAGTTAAGTGCCAAACCTCTCGGATAGAACGATATAAGATATATATAGTGAATCATGTATGTTGTATGCATGTTGTATCCTGTCCGCGGCTATAGTCGTTTTATGTAGAAAAATGTGATTTCGTGTACGCATGTTATGGATTATTTCGTTGTATTTTGTTAAGAATGGTAATAAACGACACGGGGGTAGGGACAGGTACAGTGATACAATAACCAGTGTAATCCATCACCGCGATTGATTCTATCTCTACTTGCCAGAGTGGCTGTCGAAGGTTTTACATTTGCTTTTGCTCTATCCTTAATGGACAGCATACTGCATTAATGCATTGCCTAATGGTCACATACGGGCCATTCTATTGATAACACATGAGGCTCTCTCTTTGTCGGTCGAGAAGCACGACAGAAGCCTGGTTTTTTAAGGTCCACTGTGATCCCATGTGCTATATCCGCTTTTGACATATTAAAGACCACCTCTCTCACTTCTTTGATAAGGCTTATGAATTTGAAGAATCTTGACGACCGTTGTCGAGAGACTTGGTTGGTATAATATACCATACTCAGCGCAAACGGTCGATTGCATTGAAACCTGAGGATAGTATTAGGGAATATGGTTCGATGCAAACTAGGCTACAAGGCACCATTATGACGCAGAAAATGGTATCTGTATTATTATTCATGGAGAGTGATCATCCTGCCTGTAGAAAAGGCAGATGGTTCCATAATGTTTCATATAATCCTGATGCCAGGGTTGTTAGAGATTTATTTTGTTACTGCACTTTAACTGACAAATAAATTAACATGCCACCAATAAAATACTTCCGTGCTATAATTAGACAGATATGTTACCTGTGCACGGGTGATTCCGATGTATAAATCATTACTCTCATTTAATACTCTGCAGGCGCCATGCCAGCAGCAATGCGAACTTTGTAAGATTAGCTGAATGATACATCTATATTTCTGTAATCACCTGTTCTTGCAGGTCACATTCTGTTAAATCGAGCCCGGTTATAGGTTTTGAAGTGCTAATGCATATGTTTTATATACACAAGTCTTAAATTTAACTGCCTAATGCTTGTGATCGAGCGAGTTGAACATAATGTGATGTTGTGGGGTATCTGCAAACTGCCACGAACATTTTTCACCTCCTGAATATGAATTACATAAACAATATCTGGGCCAAGATATTGAATATACAGTACTAGTTTTGAACCTATCTGAGCATACTTTGCTGACAAGGCGTCCACCTCTGAACAACTTATAGCTAATTTTGGGACAATCATAATTCGCAAAACACTGGGCAATGCTTATCTATGGTTTTAAGGAACTTACGACGTTAGTTTTAATTGAAATTGCAATTTGACCAAAATCAACAGTTCAATTGTAGGTACTATTACAACAGCAATACTACAAAAAAATTGTTTGGTAATGCAGCGAGACGGTCTTTTTTCCAGTACAAAAACAATCCCATGTTCAATTCCTGGAAGCTATTATAAGATATTTACCGAGTATGAGCGTAGACAATATTGACGCGATGTTATTGTTCAGGAGAATATAAAATGAAAACTGGACTATGTCATTTACCACAACAATGCATGCAAATATCATTCCTTGTAACACGGATTTTTATTTCATCAAAGAAAAGGTTTGGAATTCGAGCTGCAATACAGCAATGATAGAATATGCCTCCACGTTTATAAATATTTATGGAATAAAATAAAGACCGTCTATTGACCATTTTCACATTTAAACATAAAAGAGAATTGCAATCTGGTTAATTCATTGTACACTTGATGTAAATCTTCTAAGCGATATTTCAATCTTGCGTTAATAAAAACCCTGCGTCTTTAGCTGCATACCAAATTGGATTGATCAAGGTCAATACATACTCTAGTGTCATACCATTAACGTCAAAAGCAACAGTAACGCGCCATTGAGTGTAGACAGTATGGACCCGAAGTCAATGTTCATTGGAAAAAAGGCATATAGTCATATACAAGAAATTAGCCTGCAATTTAAAGTAGATTCATGGTATGAGGTGTCCGATCAATTTAAAACAATTACAGCGTATTGCATTAATGGATTAAAATTACATGAGATGTTATTCAAAAGAGTATCCAAAAGAGTAATTTAAACAACATATTCCGCTTATCATCAAATACCAAACATAATGCATTACAGTTGGTATTGCAAAATGGAATACACCATGCTTCATCACATATTTTATTCATAGTACTGATACATTGATAACAAATGATTATCTTGTGCCTATGGCGTTTAATGTCAATTCCTAAATTTGTATTCAAGCTGATATATTTAGTGTTCTCTTTATCACACTACTGCACGCAATGTCTCGATCACTTAATTCTGCTACTAATGTAAATTGGCATCGAGATTAATTGAATTACGCATCAATTAAAATAAGATGATATGGAAATTCATTTATACAGTATGCAACGGTCAAGCTCCAGTGTAATTGGTGATTAACTGCGTTGACTGACTAGTATATTGTTAGCAGATATCTTTGGCAAGACTGATATCACGTAATAAAAGTAATAGCAGTGGATGTCGGATTGCAGCAACCAATTTTCCATACTGCCAGTCATAGGATTTATTCACAGACTCGTCAATTGGAAGGACTAGCTACCCGAAATAATATGTAATCTGATAACACATCACGCGTCAATGTGCTTGCCCAGTAATCGAGCGTCATATAATATGACAGTAAAACTAATTGGCAATCTCCCTGCCGCATGATGCGACATTATGTTTAAATGTTTATGGTGAAAAGAGCCAAAAGCATGGGCCTGGTAATGTCATCAGGTGTATAGGCTATGAAGAGTGGAGAACAGAATGCCAACAATATGCGTGCTGAAAACACCATAAAAACGATTTGGCGAGACTATGACTGGTTTCACTTGTTCCAGCATAATTGGTACCGTAACTGCAATGTTCCATCCCAGTATCGGCATGCTGATGAAAAGTGTTTGGTTGAGCCTTAAGGAAACCCATTCGCCTGGAAAGATACAAAGTTTATGTAATGTGTTATAGGAGCTATCAAGCACAATTTGGCGAAAAGTCTCCTGAAACGATACGAATAAATGCGTGAAGTAATTGTTTTTCACTTGGTTCTAGATTAGATGTTTTCGTCGGTGAAAGGCTGGAAATTTGGAGAACATGTAATACATGACATCGTCATATTTTGAACTGTTTGCTAGTTAGAGATGGAGATACAACGTGGATGTGCTGGATACCAAATTAAAGAAAACGTCCTAAGCAATTACTTTTGGTACATTTATGGTCCATGCAGCAAATGCAAACGTTCCAATTTAACAATTATCCATTCTTAAATATTATCACAGTCATGGCGTTACATTATGTATTCATATTGGCTTTCATTGAGATTGCTACCGACTCTAGTGAGATAGCATTAAGGTAACGATTCAGATGCATCATTGTTAGCTGCAATATTTGTTCATTTTGTATCATATAACGACATTCTCTCATCAATATCATACTAGGTCCGACGTTCGTGCTTTATGAGAGTATTATCGCATTAACTATCCCTAAACTATAACTGGCAGCAAACACAAAAGAAGATGGGTCGACATGAGCGAGCACAGCGCTAGTTAGCGAAAACTACTTGTGTCGCTGCAAAAAAGGAAACACACACACACTAATACACACACACACACATATACAGCGGAACAAACACACATGAGACACACAGGCACACGCACACACTGACAAGCACAAACGCATTTAGCAATGTGTATATATATATATACATACATACATATATATGCATAAATATATATATATATATATATAGATTAACATATATATATATATATATATATATATATGAGCATTAATAACTATATTAATATATTTGCATGCATACAAACAAATATACATACATATATATATATATACAAATATATATATTTATATATATATACACATATATATATGTTTATATATATACACATATATATGTTGATATATATATATATATACATATATATATATATATATTTATATATATACATATGTATATATATATATATATATTTATATATTATATATATATATATATATATATATATATATTTATATATATTCATATATATATATACAATAACATATGTAAATCTGGCCTCAAGAATATATGTAAACGTTGTGATATTCATACAGCCGGTGGTAAACCAAAGACCATTGATGAACATTGTAGCCGCAAAGCCAATATTTCGACTCCGTATGCATGTAAAGGATACATTTGTTATTATCTACATATCCTTGCAAAAAAACTATGGCGCATTTGAGTAAACCTATAGTATTTGCTCGACACGCTAATATTATCTCCAAACTCATACGCATATTACTTTATAATAACACTTAGAGACATGAATCGCATCAAAGCATATGTTGAATATACAGTGAGTTTTTATCTACGTTTAAGACGCTATCATATTTGTGTAAAGTGCAGATATACGAATATCCATCGCAGATAGGTATAGACGCAAACCCGAAACAGCGCAGTTGATGAAGTTTACTGCACAGCAATGCGATCTTATCAAGTGGACATAAGTCGTAGAAAGAGCATTAGTTTGATGGTATCGGACTCTTCAGCGATCTACAAGGCGTGGGAAACCTCATCAAGGTAATATAATCAGGGTTTATTGATTATAAAGACAGAATCCTAACCATTTATGATGGGTGAAATGTGTCGAGATGAATTGTCTGCATATTAAGATATCTGTACTGTGAATGCAGCGATAAACGGAATAACAGAAATTTGTCGACCAATTCATGCAAGCGGCTTCCATTGCAGATTGATTCACCATAACTTTTACCTTCTTATAGTGAACAAGCATAATTATATTGGCCGCGTGTGGTTTTTTCCCTAAAAATTAAACCACTTGATGGCTGATAATGGTCAACCGTAATTTAGAATTAGGGAGTAAGGCAACAGTGTTCCCATAAAATATATCTAAGCGTATTACTTTAAATTGTGGTACTATATGCCCCGCCATCA
This sequence comes from Urechis unicinctus, assembly GCA_034190875.2. Classification (NCBI taxonomy): domain Eukaryota; kingdom Metazoa; phylum Annelida; class Polychaeta; order Xenopneusta; family Urechidae; genus Urechis; species Urechis unicinctus. The sequence goes on along the minus strand of CM067358.1, from coordinate 46,213,191 downwards.
ATATCGTAACGCTGCAAAGATGTATAGAAAGATTTGATAAAATTGGCGTAAGTCAGTAATATTAAATGAACGGATTAATGATTGCCTAGGTATTTGCATTGTCTCTATTATTATTATCTGTGTTCAGCATTCACCGATCGATATTCATTACGAATACAACTAAGCTGTCAATGATACAAGCCATAGGGGACAGAACAACCAAAGATCAATTGGTGATCGATAGCTTTAGAAGGCAAAAATATTAACTTCCTCATTAAAAGGCTTCAAAAATTGAGTATTGGATTAGTTAATATCAATAAAAATATACCACTTCGATTCAACAACTTTATATGGTGAATATGTGATTAATGCAATTCTATCATAGAGCAATATGTTCATTCTTATTATTTTCGGCGCCTCGTATCCTCATGTACACAGATACGAAGCGAAGAGAGCTAGGTGAATGTACGCCACAATGCGAGAACCAATTCTACAAATGATCCCATCCTGACATCAAAAGCCGCTGCTTGTGATGAATCCATCTATTTGTATATATATATATATATATATATATATATATATATATATATATATATATATATATATATATATATATATATATATATATATATATATATATATAATATATATATATATATATATATATATATATATATATATATATATATATATATATATATATATATATATATATATATATATATATATATATATATATATTTATATATATATAATATCTTCTCTACAGCAATATATACTTTGGCTCAAATGGTCACAATAAGGTTTAAACATGAGTGTAGAATATGTTTAGTTGAAGTAACAGAAGATTGGATTGATTTTAAAATTGTAATACCGAAATATAGTATTTTTTCTCACAATTCGTCTTTCTGCAACATTGAATAAGTTCGCGAAACGCTACCAATGGCTCATAATGATCACATCTACGACAAATGTTTTGATTTTGATCCATGATGACGGAATTTTTTTTCAAAATTTCGGTATTCCGCAAATATACGCAAATATTCATGGGCATGAAAGGTTGGATTTACACGTATAAATAAGTATCTTGACCATTCGTGGTCGACCTTCAAGGGGCCAAAAAGTATATACCTGGAATAAAAAGTGACAAAAATCGCCTTAAACTTAATTATTATATCGTTCAAGATATGCCGAATTAATAATTAACAAATACTTACAGCAAAACTGTCTACGAAAGGTTGTAATCGTCACTATATATATATATATATATATATATATATATATATATATATATATATATATATATATATATATATATATATATATATATATATATATATATATATATATATATATATATATACTTTGTTGATATTTCAAGGTAAAATCATTATGTGGTTTAATTAGACGGACAACTAAACTACCCAACAACGACTCTGATGTTAAACGTTTATTCCCCGCGTCGATGTCTTGTCAAGGAGTGATGGTCGTCAAAATGGCAGAAAGTATCCATGCAATGAAGAAAGTATCCAGGCGATCTATTAGGTGACTTGTATATAGATTTGCAATTGGATTGTGATATCAGTCTTCATGCACGACTTGATGAAGATATTTCAGGATCTAGATTTAGAACCATAATTTAATATAAAAGGCGTGAATTGATAAACTGCCGCCCGAGATATGTATATGTTTGTTTGTAATAAACAATTAAGGGATATAGTGAAAGCAAATATTACAGTAACACCAATGTCACTAGACCGTGCATATATTAGATATATTGCCGGAATACATCGGTTGCTTAGAGAATCCTCCTATGTACTGGTCTGGAATTGGCTTGAGGGGTTATATGTCGATGTCCTGCAGTTACCGGCAATAAGATATAAATGGGCAGCCGTTTAGCCATTTTGTGAACCACCACGGGAGAGTTTGAAGATAAATATGCAGCCATTTAATAATTTGGTTCCAGCTTCATATTGAATGGTTTGGTCAGTTGTCGAATTCTGTCATGGACATGAGGGGCATAAAGCTGGCTAGTTCATGGTGTCACGTAATTAATAGCAAGTTCAATATATGTGAATAAAATGTAGAGCATATCAATGAACAATAATATATAACTTATTTATACTTTCGGGATGATGACAACATTTTGCAATACAGCAGACGTGCATACGGGCTTTGCAAAAATCAATATTTGTTACGATGACGTCTGTTAAACTGTTATTTTAACAATAACTCAGTCACATTATTTTGCCTTAATTACTGGCAAGTAATAACTCAATGGTTATCGAGATCCGTCAGCACGACACAGTTGTGACGGAATGATTTTATGAACTTATCTAATGGTGACATATCCTTGCGTCGGATAATAAGATATGAGCATCTGGGAAACAAGTTCGTCGCTACGTTCTTTATGTCTCATAGCAGTCAGCAGATGATAATCCATCATTTGATGGAATAAACCCCTATATATAAATCACTACACTGCATGTAAAAAATGCATTTTTGCAGCAGGCCTTATAACCATATTTCTTCAATATTTGAGTCTGCATCGGAAATGGCGACATATAATTAAATATACGGAACACTTAACTAGAGCAAATTTAACACTTGGATACGAACATGTCAGTATGGTGCCGGTGATAAACGTTAGTGAATTGTTATGTACTCGTTCCTTTCGGAGCAATCTCATCATAATGGAACGTGCTTTGCGCGCATTGGATTGTCATGGTTTTTCAAGAGACTGCCAGGTCTATCAAATCGACATAAATGATCCATGCCCGATTCAGTTGCCTTATGACGGATGTGCTTGCTATTTGGGTTATGACTCAATCTGATGTGTCATCGCACGAAAAGCGCGTGACTCGGACGTTGTAGGATTTAATGCTACCTATCAATCAGGTTCACATATAAATTAGGCACGTTCATGTAAAAACCATGACTTTTATATACACTTATGGGTGAAGCATGTCTTAAATTGTTCGACGGCATATGTTAATCTTCTATTCCTTAACTAAAACATAATTCAATGAGTTTGATTGAATCACACATATCAATGTCTGAAAACCATACAATCCACATTCAGTAATCTCTGGCACAAAGAGATCTGCTTTGTACCACACACATGCCGGACGGCATGCGGACCATATTTGATGCAGCTTGAGCATGTTTAAGAGGAAGAGAAAAGAACTCTCTCTCATTGTCTTACAACAACCTCAATAGTGTCGGTGATTTATCGTAAAACCGACATTGGTTAAATTAAAAAATTCTTACCACTTTCTGTGTACTCCTCTCTACAGCAAGCACAAGTGATTTTTGAATAAGATGCCTAATATTGAACAAATAGCTAATTACAAAGATCCCGTGGCTTTGGATGTATGTCGAATTATTCCGTATAGTACACGTCTAAACAAGTAAAATATTTCACGCATTGCGTACCTTTCTCTCCAAGTTTTGGCAGTTAAAAAAATGTCAATGTTAATTTCTGTACTTTGATGTAGGGTAAAAAAAAGCACTTAATGTCTTTTTTTTTGGAATGATATTGTTCCTTTGAGAAAATGCGGCTTCACGTGCCCGTTTCTAGGCTATCATTCGAGTTCAATTTTCTTGATTTCCCTAGAGCTGGACATGGTCCCAAAATAGCCTAGGTTGAAGTTAATTAAAGATAGACAAGGTCTTGAGAGCTGCAATCGACTACATTGCAGCGTATTTAGTTTCAGCAATTTGTCTGCGAATCATCCAAACATAGAAATCCGCCTTATATGTTCAGCGGTCTATAAACGTCAACGCATAACTGCACGAAGAAGATATTGATTTCTGCGCGAAAAATAACTGTTATCATCAAAGTGCTACAATTAAGGCTACATACGTAATCAAGAAACGGTGGTATTTCGTGAAGCCATCATTGGTTCTGCAAGTATTTGTCAAACAGGCGTTTAAGATTTATACCCTCAATGTACGGGGTGTATGTATGAACAAGGGCGGGTCTTGCCTGCCAGACTGCCTTAAGGTGTTCGACATTTATCTTAGTGCGAGCACATCTTGCTCTACTGTATATAGACTTGATTATGGCAAATGATGTGCGCTTATTAGCAGGGCCACTAATTATTCTATAACCTGATCACTTTTTATATGCAGCATGGCCATAAACACCACTCAGACAGCAGTTTCTCATCAGCGGTGAAATAGAAACTATACAATTCAAGCTACTAGTCATTTTGTTGATGCTTTCTATGGGTTGAACATATTGAACATCTGAAGGCAAAATGTATAAACTAGCCAAATCAAAGGCCTCCACAATAACCGTATAATGTTAATTTGATTATTTGCCACAACGCTGTCGCTACATGCCGCTATATTTGCTTATTTCGTGATGGGCCAGGTGCGATAGCCCCATGTTATTTTTATCCATGCACATGCTAACCTCTTTCTAGTATGAATTGCATCAAAATATATTAAGGATGCATGAGTTGTAGACCTATGGTACTTTATAGTCACAATTCGTATCTCTTAATGGTTTGAATAACATCAAAGCATGCAAAGCCCCTATGTGCTATTTGGATGTAACTTGTTGAGTTTTATATCAATGTTAAAGGTGCCATTAACTTGTGGTATGCTGTAGACGTGAATCTTTATGAACAGAGCCATAACTAACCAAGAACGACGCTAGTAATGAATGTTATTGCACAATGAAGAGATCGCATCAAGGAGTGAGTGTCGTAGAAATTGGCATTCCTTGGTTGTTAGAGACTTAAGCGTACGAAAGGGAGGTAATTTAATCAAGCTTTATGGGCAATAAAGAAAGGAGCAATCCCATCTGCCTGGTGATATGTGTTGCTAGAGACGGGGTTATTGTGATATCAGTCATGAATACATCTATGAACAATATAGAAGCAATATGTCGACTGATTCGTGTGAGCCGGTTCTGGTCTAGATATATTGTACTAGACTCGTAAACGACAAATAAGCAAGCAAAAGTCCATTGAATCATAATCGACCTAAGTAATCTTTATGCGCAACACATGTGCACCTATGAAATAAATAACATTGGCTGATGGTACTTATGTTAGAACTTGAACCTCCTGAGTGCTTATAATGGTGTACAATAATTAAGAGCTTATTTAACGCAGTCAACATCCCTTTTTTCTTGTCTTGTATCAATCAACCGTTGGCAGATTTCCTTGTTTTACTGGCGGTGAACATATTACCATTAGGAATAGTAAGTTGGTTAACTGAATAAAAATGTTGTGTGATTACAATCGAATGCCTGATTGAAAACAGATACTTTGTACCAGGTACATATTATATATTGATTAAAATGATAATGGCGTTGACACAGTAGGGGTACTTAGTGTAGTCATTAGGTGTGCCGTCATTTCCGTTCTCTTCATGTTACGCATCAAGTTAGATTTTTAGTGTTATCAATCACGTCAACGAGAAATGCAAACCACTGGCAGAAACTCTCCATCCATTCCAATTACGGGCAATGGAATAGGTGGTTGTAACGACAAGAGACAAACTGGCATTCAAGGCGAAAATAAACATTGAAATATTTTCATGCTAATCACCATGCAGTCCATTTGACAACCTTAGCATCGTGCCAGTAATAAACGTTTATCGACAATACTTTCTTTCCTTTAATTTTCGCTGCATTGTCATTGGGTGTTCTTGACTGTCAATGGACAGTCGACTGGAGATAATATAAGAGATATTTGACTGTTGGTCTGAAACTCCGACCGTCGTATTTAGCCACATCGCAAATCGACATTTGGAAAATGTAATAATTACATATCAATTGATAAGATAGAGAATATATGGGTTCTTTGTCCTCACAATAAACTGCTAGACATATCATTTGGGTTTCAATGCCTCAATACTGCCATGTGTCGCTCATGATGGATGTTATTAGGTTATGGACTACGGCATAAGAGACATGGATATGATGTATACTTTCCATAACATTGCAGTATTTGCACTAATTCGTTCTAAAACTACGCTTTGTAAGGAATGGTACAATTTGAATAAGCTAATATCTACAAATAGACTACTTACAGCTCCAAGAAACACCGTCGTATAACGTCTCATAGTGATCCAATAATACCTCTCGGAAAATCAGCAACAAAGTAATGGCATTTAGTTGAGCCATACTTAGCTAGTCTTTGAACCTCCTTGGATCAGGCAGAGATAAGTGAGAAGCTTATGGGCTCAACGGAGTGAGCAGACTTCATGCATTCGGCATCAACGAAACGCGATTACTCTTGTCCATGCTTCAGTAGGAATAGTTCCTCCGTGGTAGAATTGATGTGATCCGGTCAGGGATGGGTCGAATTGTGTTAACTCCAAACGTGTTGTGTTGCGCGGGAGATAAGCAAGGGATAACATGCAATTATATAGCTTGAGGGATATGTCATACATTTTGTAATAGCGTTCAAAGGCGTTTGATTTGGAACGGCCCCATTCTCCACTTGAACTGTATTTCCGATCTTGTGCCAACCTATTATGGATGTGCTGATCTGGCCGTAATGGACAACGCAATAATAGCATAGCCGAAGTAAATATTAAATATCAAGATACTATATTAATGAATGTACTCCCAATAACATCCTGTTAATATCATACGATAACATTATTGATTTTATACCGACGTTTGAAAAGAATCTGGTTAACATGTTTTGTACGAATCTACATGGAATATCGTTTCGACTTATCATAGCCTTTTAATGTGTGATATATAGCTTATATTTACATATGGCGGACAAGCAAGGTATCATAATTATGATACTGACCGGCCACGGAACTTTATCGATTTATAAACTTAGCTGATAAGATAAAGGTTAGGACTGAACCTATAAGATGATTGATAAGTAGACTGAAGACGTTCAAAATTACCATGCATAAATTCATGATTGGGCCAACAGTGGCGGTGACGAACGAAGATAACTGCATTTGTATTGCGCCTCATCTTGTGATGCCAAGCAACAGCGCATTCCTGGTCATTGTCGTATCCGGAATACTGACCCAAAAACTAAACACTAAGTAAATAGTATGGGTCGCTGAGAAGCTATGGCGAGCCTAGCTTGACATAAGAGTCGCATGACTCACATAAATATTCAATAAGCACAGCGCCGCACATGTAGTCATTGTTCATACTATGTGACATTGACAGCAACAATGACTATCAAATGGCATATGTTTTGGTTCCTGAACTATTTTCATATGTACCGGGATGATACGCATTCTTATCATATGGTAACATATGCACAACAATAAACCTTTTGTGTCAATTCCACTCTAGCCACAACTCAGTCTTAGTTTGGCACCGTATTGTGTCGCTCACCATAAATTGTATATTCACATTATATTGCCGTTTTTTACAAACAGTCTGACATTGTTTGTATATCGAGCGTCATGAAATGTTCTACAAAATATTTAGGTTTATATAGACAATTTTGGGTAGGCCGCCTATTTCAAAGCAAACATATGACACCAATCCGGCCATAAGTATAAAGGTAGCTGCCTATATACCACAATGATGTTTTTCAACAAATTCTAAAGAGGAGACATGTTCAATTAACCACAATGCGCTGCATCAAATACATTGAGTAGAAACACCCTAGTTAAATGTCTCCAATATTCTCTCACCCAACGTCGCATGATTCATCTGCAAACACCTGCTGCATAAATAATAGCAAATAAAAACTCTAGCCATTCTGTTTTTGTCTATGGCTCATGCGAGAGAGAGAGAGAGAGAGAGAGAGAGAGAGAGAGAGAGAGAGAGAGAGAGAGAGAGAGAGAGAGAGACCCACTATGGCGTGGCTCTGTTGTCATTAATACTAATGATGTATCCTTCAACGACTACGTTTATCTTAAAAATACCTATGACAAGCGTGGGATGCATACACATTTAGAGAGAGAGAGAGAGAGAGAGAGAGAGTGAGAGAGAGGTCAGCGTGGCAATGTGGTCAATAATACTACGCTTTAGCCGTTATATTCGCCTGATGCAGCATTGTTGGCGATGAACAGTGGTACCTAACGACGTTTAATCGCAATAAGCTTTACAATTCCGATGTTATTGCATCCATATCCGACACTTATTCGGCCGTTGTTACAAGAAATGTAGATTATTATTTGTGTGATGACTTGACTGAAGGGTGCAGGAGTCACCAACCAAACAATCTGTTGCTTAATTGATGCCTCTGCAATCTCTCCCACTTTATGTTGGTCTCATTAATGAAATGCGATCAACCGCGATGATTTACAAAGAAGCTATTTGTGAAGCGTTGTCAATGTTCAGGCATCATGATTCATCAAAGCGCACTTTCAGCTAAAAGAATACGACCGACCTAGGTCGCACATATACGAATACACAATACTGAAGAAAGATGGGACATTGATACCAAAAGGCTTCAAAAGGCTTCATATATCTTACAGAAGCAATAACAAGATGCGCTTGTCAAAGTTCCAGTAACGTTGAGTACCATAAGCTGACTCATCTGCTCTTTAACGACCGAGATAACAGGCACTTTGTTAGTCCGATACAATATGCAAACCAGTGATCTATGTCAAGAGAAAGAGAGGGAGAGAGAGAGAGAGAGAGAGAGAGAGAGAGAGAGAGAGAGAGAGAGAGAGAGAGAGAGAGAGAGAGAGAGAGAGAGAGAGAGAGAGAGAGAAAGATAAAGAAAGAAAGAGAGAGAGAGAGAGATCCACTATGACGTGGCTCTTTTGTCATTAATACTACTGATGTATCCTTCAACGACTACGTTTATCTTCAAAAAACCCATGACAAGCCGTGGGATGCATACACATTTATGAGATGCACCACTGTACCATCAACGCAACAGGAAGCAGAAGTATTTATACTAGCCTCTACTACATTATTCACTGCCTCAAACCTTATAATAGTTTTGCTTGCTGTCATAAATTATCAGGTATATATATATATATATATATATATATATATATATATATATATATATATATATATATATATATATATATATATATATATATATATATATATATATATATATATATATATATATATATATATATATATATATATATATATATATATATATATATATATTAGGAAGGCTAACGATGATATCCTGGACCATCGTCTGGTTACTCTTTTGTAAATTTCATACCTCACTTTTATTCGATTCATTTATAAATAAGTGAATATAAATAGCATTGACTCAATTAACAAGATAAATGGGCTATGAAGGTGTTCGCAATCAATTTATGTTTACTCACCATGAATATCATATGGTTGACCTTATCTCATCAATTTCAATTTCACCATCATTTTCACCATGGTATATCGTCGTGTTTCGTGCGCCAGATTTTCTCTCTGATATCCATGATTCCTTAAAAAGCACGGAAAACTTAATTGATTTCTGCCAATGGTTTGAACAAATAACAAATGGAGATAGTTTATGTGTACGAAAAGCAGCACAAGCATCGTTGCGGGACTATCCATAACATTTTAACCCAGATCGCAAAGTTTTACCTGAGTATCATCGCGGTCGAAAACAAAAATGTATTGCTCCGATACTTTCATCAACACTGCTGTTCAGAACAACTTACTGTGGCGTGAGTTCCAACACCAATTATTCTCTTATATGGTGTAATCGACCAATTCCTCGCAGTTATATTCACACACACACGTAAATATTTAAATGTATATATATTTATTTATATATATACATATACATATATATAAATATATGTTTATACAAATATATACATATTTACATATAAATATACATGTATATATGTATAAACATATATGTATATATGTTACAACATATATAAATATTTATATGTATATATATAAAAATATGTGCTCATATACATCCAGAAAATGTGACAGATTTTGTCGTCTTATTTTATGTATCCCACATAACTCAGTGATATATAGTTGACGTTATGCTGTTGTGGCTTTAGCCGACCACTTTTGATGAATATTATGCACCGTTTCGTTTTATGTCGGACAGCAATAAAGTAGAATTTAGTGAAAAGATAGGAAGTAATAGGTCTTGGTTTACGAGCATGAATGCGTAGATTTGCCTAATCATGTGCTATCGTTCTCTGGAAGTGTCAAGTTGGCGCACCGGAGGCCCCTATGGCTCATTAACCAGCTGCCATCAGCAGCACAAGCATCATTGCTATGTGGCCACCAGATGAAATAACAATCCCCTTTTAAACGTTGCCAAACATAACTGCCAAATTTACATCACAGAAACTGACCATATTCATGCAGATATGTTTCAAATATTGGACCCATAGTAGCCATGCTTTTAGAATTTGGTGAGCTGAGAATGATTTCCATCGGGAATCGGGTGTTCTTTATGATGCTTCTGTGACTATCTGAAGCCATTGCCACAGAGCTATATCCCAAATGCCGCCAATGGCAGCAGTTTGCTTGGTTAATGGGTATGCGAGGCGTGTAATCCTGTTGACGCCCTGAAGATAACAACGCTATAAAGGTACTTCTTCTGTATTGATATGCAGCAGTTCTAGTTTAGAATAATTTGGATCGCAAAGCCTGACCCCTGACCCTCTGCCTGCCCCATATGCCTCTTTACAGATTCCAATAGAATCCGTACACGTCCCGTCACACCCTACGTCACAAGATCGGTTCAACAGCGTTCGGCATATGGCTATTGTAGAAACAGATAAGCAAACAATGAAGTTGACGACGTTTGTTCGTTAAGATAAGCTCAGGCATATAGACCAATGCCCTATTAGGGACAGTCTGCTTGCAGCTCAGACAAGCGAATTTATAGAACGGCCATTAAAGCACAACCAGGCGATCATAACCGTAAACCTTAGTCGCAAGATCCGGATTACTGCTGTTTGGTACACATAATTGAGTGCAGATTGTGCATTTACAACTTATCTGGATTGATACGAATCACCGGATGGATTACATGTACCTGTTCATCGAGTAGATACTACCACGAATTACCTTGTCCATGTACTTGACTGCTTGGGGGACAAGTTAAGTCGTGTAACACAGTAATACCGTCATTTATATTGTCCGGTTAAACTAAGGCACAGTAACATCCATTATCTATTAATGTGCATGGATATGTACAGCTATGGCGAGTCGTTGCAATTGTGTTTGCTACATTTTTGGCTATCGCGTTCTAGATTGATGAAAATTATGGACCAAATAACGAAGGCTTGCAATGGTGCTTTACCAACTATATATCATTGCTTCGTCGTTTTATCCTGCATGTTATCGATGGCAACATTTGGCTTTGTTAATGGACTTGGCGAGCATTAAATGATATTGAAGAAGCATGACCACATCAATGTGGTTCTTCTCTGCTGATACATAGCAAGCATAAGCTTGCCATAACTCAGAGGAATTACCTTGCTTGTCTCGTAAAACTTATTCCTGTATTTCTCGTGCTTCTGCGGTTGCTTTTCACAGGTCCTGTTTAAGTCCTTTAAGAATTCGTGACATATCATCCAGTGGATTTCCAACGCAAGAAATGCATTATGGAAACTCTGAAGGAGACCTAAACCTGTGTTGCCAAGTGTTTTAACTACGTGTGTCGCCAACCCTGTCGGACAAGGTTCAGTGCATTTGTTGTGAGGGTATTTCTTGTTTAAGTCCGGTTTCTCTTCTGTAGTGGCCTTAGCCGTATACTCAGATATATCAAGACTTCAGTGAGCGCAATATATATTTATTGTACTACAACCTAGCACCGCGTTATATCAGTCTTACGCTTACATTCCCTCAATCCGAATGCTCGAGCCAACCCGTATCATTCCTTATATACCACACACATCACATTACCTCACTCGGGCCAGCCCTCTTCCTTAACTTAACCGGTGTCTATATCGTGGAAATACAAACATAAGTATCAGTTGATTCGAGGACAAAACGTTCATTGAGACTGAATGTTTCCTCCCCGCAATGCAGTTGTAGTATCCCTTGCTTTGATACTTCCAATAAAGTTGAAAGCTTATTGCCCTCAGTGTGATTTGTGCGGTCATATCGTCGGATGTAAGTCACTCGACACTGCCGTTTCCATTGGCCTTTGATACTCTTCAAGACACATATGGTGTTAGACTTGGGACATCGAATTCTCAACTCGTCTAACTGTGTGTATTCAACCATATGCAACCTTAGTCTATTGACCTATAAATCGTCGACTTTTATTACTCGCGATGAAGTTGGACTGGTTTTCTTGTAATGCTTTATCGGTCAACCTTGAGAGATGATTTATCGGAGCCGTCCAGGAAATGTATCAACTACAGCGGCATGCACTTAACGTTACGTTGTTGTGGCTCAAGTAGTTAAAGCAACCCAGTTTCGATGAGCATAATGCACCGTTGCCTTTTATGTCGGACAGCAATCAAATAGGATCTAGTGAAAAGATAGGAATAAATTCTCGAGTATGAATGCGCGGAAGTGCTTGATCACGTGCTATCGTGCTATGAAGGTCCCCCCCCCCCACCCGCTACATAGCATTCCATACTGTTAATATCCGTGACAACTAAGTTCACGTAAATATATATAAATTAATATGCATGCATATATTTATATAAATATATATATATATATATTTATATATATATATATATAAAAAATAGATATATATATATATATATATATATATATAATATATATATAAATATATATATAAATACACACTTATATATATATATATATATATATAATATATATATATATATATATATATATATATATATATATATATATATATATATATATACATACCATAAAATAGGCTTATTTCTCACTGTAAATTTTTGCATACAACATTGACAGTTACGGCAATGCTTTAGGCTAGCTAATATATATATATATATATATATATATATATATATATATATATATATATATATATATATATATATATATATATATATATATATATATATTTATATATACATATATACATATATATATATGAATATACATTTATAGGAGCGAAAACGGAGTAATAGTCATTTAGTCTTCGCATTTTCAAGAGAGCTCATCCACGCCACTGCACGTTTTAGCTGTGATTAGCTGTCAGGAGATCACGGCTGTCCAACGGAGTTCACAGTTAGTCGATATCCCGTTCTGCTCAGAACGCAAATGGGAACAATCTATCAATCGATCCCTAGCATGTCCTCGGGCCGTACACGGCGTTCCCATCACGCATTGTTCACTTTTTTCTGTCATGACGCGATCGCTATGCGAGTTCGCTCGCGTATGTTGGACATATTGATTCATGCAGACTAGCAGCAATCAACGTTCATTGAAGTAGTTCACGCTTATTATTCAGCCCTTTATAATAATAAAACGTCTAAGGAATATTATAACTGAACAAAATCATGGAAAGTTCACTCCTCTGAGAGCAAAAAAACTAAATGAGTCTCAGCTGGAGGTGAGTACATACGAATTCAGTAAATATATCAAGGTTAAAAGGGTTTTCAAACATATATAACCTCGATATATGCCGGCAAAAATATTGAAGCTACTATTGTTCTCCATCGTGAGCTCTATGCGATCACTACTGCAATGTTACCTGGATCTAGATTTCCCATGGCTCATCGAAAGCCATTATTCGGTACCCACATAAATGATGCATCGTGGATTGATTGATGGTGCAGAAGAATGAGATGGGCACGGTGTAGATGTGGTCATGTTTGATTCAGTAGGGATAAAACTAGCATATCGAACAGATTACGGACAGAAACAGCCACAACCCGACACGCGGACGGTTGCTTGCAATGTCTCGTAGCTCCCTCCGGCGCTCATGATATAGACGCCGCCACATTATGGATCGGCTAATGTACGAGCAGATCTCTGATCTGTAATGAGCAATTGATGAGATCGATTGCTTAGATGTGTGGGCTTAGGCTCCCAATAATGGTCTCTGCAGTCAATTAAACCAGCAGTTAAAAGACCACTGCGTCAATCAATCGTTTTCCTCTGTCCATTATCGCTATCTAAGGAAGATAAATATGTAACCAAAGCATATTCAATTTGCATTCCCTGATTATAAACCCTGTCCCAAGGCCAATTTTTTTCATTGATAGAAGGTATGTACAATGACACATATCATATTGAAGGAGTATAGTTCTCTAATTTGGACGCCGTATTTGACCGGTATGTCTTAAACTGCGAAACAGCCTACTTCTAAATGCTGAGTGTTTATTATCAACATATGCAGCTTCACAAGTAAAAACGCTCTTTCAGACCAGCAACACAGAGCGTTTGATTAGATTATCAAACACCAGCTAGAAAACTGAATTATATGCTTTGTTGATCAATTGGTACATCTCAAAAACTACGCATGACTCGGCATGGATCATGTCCATTCTGGTCATTATTGGTTAAATGTGTAGACCCTAGTTACTGTGCTGTACGCACCGCTCTATAAGGCTTCATGATTGAGTCTTGTTAACTAAGTGCCCGCAATGTATCTGCGGTATTCAAGGTATTTCATTAAGTTTCATGTTACATAGCATGGTGTTTTCTTGCGCTTTCCGTGATGAACTCGGCTAGAGCAGTACCGCAGTTAAATGATCGTTTTCATTGCCTATTTGCAGACGAATTACATGTATATCATAACAGTGTTCGTACATTATTCGCCTCATTCGGAGTCAATTACATTTTTGTCTATCTCATGATTCATTGCTGCAAGACATAGGTAACACCAAACAAGGTTATGTTTTGCGTGGTTGGTGCTTGACCTATGGAGCTAACTACGCGTAGCCTATAATCCGATTAATTATTCTTTTTACCGCGGCCGAGGTTTGAATGTACAGAATATTAAATTACCTATAGATTCCGAACTTATTGACGATCAATATATCTCTGTAGCCATAAGTAGATAGCATTATTTATTTTCGTCTGTTTCAGCTTTTGAAGTCATACAGAAACATTCATCGAAGGTGCACATACGTTCAGAATAGCTAACTTGGATATCAAGGACTTAATGGACACAAGTAGCGCCAAAACAATGCCGTAGCCATGTAAAGCAATATGCATCCGTGTATTTTTCTCTTTTGTGTTGCTTTTGTGTCAGCAATAACTGTTCAAAGCCACAACATCCTTTTAGCTGGGCAGCAATTTTTTCTACTGCAACTAGGGCAAGTGCATCTGTACTTATTCCCCGGAGAGGCATGCTATGACGCACATCTATTCGTTACAGTTGACGTTTTTTCGATATATGTCTTCTGAGAATCCACAAGGGAGCTAGTATAGCCCTAATTTGTAATTGAACGTGTCGCAGCAATGTTTTCAATGATTCCGGTGAGGTTTATGAGCCTTCGGCATAAAAAAGTACATGCTGTTATGTGTGTAGTGGTAAATGTTTGGAGCAAACACTGTGAATGATCTACTGTCACTCGACTTGATTCCGGTCGTCAAACCTGTAAAACAAGCAAACAAGTAGCGATTGTGCGTTTGCTTTTAGTTTAGACAATTATACATTACATCGTGCTATTTTAGTCTTGAACACTAAAATGTGAACACAAGATTGTATCAAGCTGTTTCAGTCAGGCAACCATCGATAGTGCTTAATATACATTGTATTTCTGATGACGACGGTATTGCAGATGTATGATCGTTGAAGATATAAGAGCACATGAACTGATGTATGGTCTTCATCAGTTTGCAATAAAACCGGACAACTAAACCACACAATTGCTATCTCAAAGAGCCACTTCACTGGATCAAGATACCAAGTAAAAGTTCAACTGTTGATACCAGGTAAAGATGCACATGGGTGCATGACATAAATACATTCCAAGGAGCGTTTCTTAGTATTTCATGGTATTTTGACGACGACGGTCTTTGCACAAATGCCGGTTCCCCTTGTAGTCTAGCCAGCAGAAATGTCAACCGTCGAATGGCAATTTGCTCTGCCAATTCCTCAAATAATAAGACGACACATGTCTAACCAACCATAATTTCAACGCGGTTTTTCCCAAACATGCTATACCACATGGAGATTACACACGTAATCTATTGCATACTGGAAGCACAGTTTTGTTGTTAAAGCAACAGTCATTGCTAATACAAAATTGAAGAAGTCTCTTAGTATTACGTGAGCATTAATATACTCGATATTTCGAAGTACGGAAAATCTGAGGCAAAACATAAAAATACTATGAATTGATGTAATATGCTGTGTTAGTACAAAAGGACCTCTATCCTGCTGATGTTGGCATGCATGGTTACTAATAAACGGGAGATGAAATGAGTTATCGAAGAAAAGCAACTACGGTGGCGCCACGGTGTACATGTCCGCGTATATATAAGTATGAGATGGATAGTAGTGCCCCAAGACACGCCTTGCTCAAAATGAAGTCGCGCATAGTGTGCCTTCCATTCCATTAACTATGGTCCTGAGGGTATTTTGCTTGAGATTGTTTGTCACTATTGCGTGGTTATTATGTCAATAAAGTTAAACTGTAGCCCTTAATTTCACCGTATGTAGCATTGTGGGTATAAACAAGGGCACCTTATGCAGTTTAACTGTAATTATCATTACAGTTCACCTGGTATCGAATCGATCTCTCCTCGATGTTTGGCCCCTGTAGCAACAGATGCAGACACTTATCACAACAATGACGTTAAGTGGTCGTGTGAGGCGACCAACCAGGAACATACACAAAGAGATTCCCTATAAAACTCGTTTCATACGCAACCATCCCCTTACACGTAAACTAAACACCAAGCCAGCAAGAGGTTTCTACCTCATAGTTGCCACCAGGGCAGTCGAACACTACTGGCTTTATTTAGTAGATAAACGTGTAACAATGTTAAACGAAATCTTTGTGTACATGCGTAGAGACCAGTAATAAATGCTTACCATGCTTGGCTTAAGAATAAACACTACAGATAATTAATTCATGTGGGCTGCACAAAACTATCTTTGGTATTTTAATATATTCTTCCGATAATTGTTTGGAGCAATCTGTAGCTTTACGGAAGAAAAGTAGCCATGCATATAGTTACACCACAGGTGGCATTGCCTAATGTACCACAAATGATTTAGTTCCGATTTCCAGCCCTTCGGGGGCATCTGTGTGCTCACACACGAGTTCCATCCTGCGAGCCAGCTGGCGCCGGTGTCTTTATCATGAAAATACAGGAGTATTGAGGCTGCATTACATTTGCCGCTTAGCCGCAGCGCCCAATATGTAACAGATTAAGATTGTGTGGTCTGTACATATGTTTAATTATATACATCATATAATCAAAATATGAATTAGGATACGGTAGCATTAGCTGGCGTGAAAGGACTCCAGCTGTTGGCTATTAAAGCACATAGACTGACAACTGACGCATGATCGTTGCTCTCTAGCGTTCCCCAGGGGAGCCGTATGATCTGCAACTTTTACGTAGCTCGGTAGACACGACTTCTGTGTATGCATCTACCGACATGTTGACGTTATAGTGTCATGCTTATTGGATATGTATGGATCAATTTTCCAGCACGTGTCCATTCTGTCCTCCGTCAATAACCAAAGGGTTTTTTGAAAAGCAATTCTAACTTAAACTATTGAAGCACACATACAAACTAATCTACGCCACTTGCAACATGTTCCCAATTAATATTTAATAAACAACGGTCAACTTATACGCTGACATTTAAACTCTATGCCGTATAGAATAAGGAGGTGCATAGTACATTTCTGGACATGAGTATTCGCATGCCTAATTGCGTTGCAGAAAGAAAAAACCTCAGCGGACAAGCCGTGTACGTAAAGATGTGATGATACCTAACAAGCTTACCTTCCTCCCTATCTTAACCATGTGAATACATATGTCTCTATGCAGTGGTGTGATAGTCACTGTATTATTGCAGCTATAGTATTAGTTGAATTTGTGGCATGTGTCATAAGCTAACTTTCAATATGGGACTCCGATCAAATCTGGCGATTGTTGCGACACAGAATTATTGTAAAACATGCAGTTATTGTTTTTATCATACACACGTATGTAACTATCTATCGCACGATTACAAAACAGTAGCCTTTCGCTTGATAAATCATCGACCCATGTAATGCAAGTCGACCATTCGTAAGCCAGTGGAAACACAAAGCCAACGTCTCAGAATGTGCACTGTTAGGTAGTCAGTGATGCCATTTGAGTTGCACCATATGTGTCTCAGTTGAACACAAAGAGTAAACTTGCGTCGTTAGTAGATTCTGCTCATGATTGATTAACTGCAGCTGCGTCACAGGGTGGAAACATTCTGCCGTACCAACGTTTTGTGCTTAAATACATTTAATTTTAATCTTCAATTTATGTTATTATAGGTATTATCGGCAATATTCTAACGTATACTGGTGATCCAAAGTAACGCCCTTTGTTGTAATACATAGCTCATATCTCATAAAGCGGCTATTATTGGCCCCTGTTAGTCCTCAGAGCTGACGAAGAGCAGTGGCGCAAACATTGTGCCATTCTTACCACTACTGTGGACACAGCATATGGTGTTTCCGCGGATACCCTTGAAATATTTCACTAAAACGTGTATTAACAAATATGTCATTGCGTATGGGAACATTTCCTAAAAGAGATGAATCACAACGGATTGTTGATACTTGTAAACCCTCAGTACCTCACCTCCTGCCTATTCATTAGATTCCATTCGGGAGCTGATATAACCTTTATCCGAAATACAGTACATCATATCTATGCTTTTGTGTCTCGTGAAAACCCAATTTCTGTGAAAAATTACTCCCAACAACATTGACATTAATTACGCAAATGTCTGCCTTTTAGTTGTCAACTAGCTAGCTAAGCCTTTTGTTATCAAACTTTCTCTGCATTCATTGACCCATGCATAGATCAATCGACACAAGCATAACTGTTGTCTTCTGTCGTCTTCACATTTGTTCAACGCTCCATACCATCACCTTTATACCCAATGCATAAACAAACCCTTTTATCAAATGCCCACAAACCAAGCCCTAACCCCCCCCCCCCCCCCCCCCCCCCCCCCCCCTGCCACCCCCTTTCCACCCGCTACGTCATATGTGTTTGTCTTTGGACCATTACACAAGAGAATATCAATTAAATGAGACAAAACAGGTCGTAATTATGCCGGTACACATATAAGAAGAACAATACAGCTACCAAGTATCATGTGTCTTAATGTTAAGCTCAAAATATATCTTTAAAAACTAGTTCAATATATGTAATCTAACACGGTTGATGCATTAATGAGACTACAAGCCAATTTTTTCGGATCCATGTTTGCATACTACCTAACCTATTGATGCGGTAAGAGGCTTAACAGGACTCTTTGTTAGAAAATAGATTTGTGAATACATTGTGCGTGATAACTAGGCACCAATGCTGTACTTTGACATTTATTTGACGTAACTCTACATGAACGAATTGGTGACGATGCGGAAATACAGAAGCTATGAACCGTCGCTGTAGCATGTTTACATTGTCAAATATATATTTATTCACACATTAAAACCAGCTGCCTTTAATAATCACTAAAGGGATGTGTGTCAATATGCTTAATTAATTTAATGATGAGTGATGTTTGGTAACGACGACTGCATCTATGCGTTAAACAAATAATAGTACATAATAACTAGATTAGGAAACCATCCATATGCCGTCAAATGTTCAAAGATAACTGATTAGGCAATGATACTATAACACTAAAATTTACGAGATACCTCCCTCGCTTGATCAATATCACCCGAAATATCACAAATGCTACAAATATTATAGGTCCTTTAACGAAATGTCATTGCAAAAATACGTATTTTAACACGCCACGCCATCACCATTTTTATTCGATAATTGACATCCTGCTCTGCATTGATGTTGCGAATCTTTTGCAATGATTGGACGTGTATCCGCAGAATAGTAAATAATCATAAATCTGTATCCGCGGTTTTGTAAGATCCAGGTCGACATTTGCATGTACCATTTTCTCCAGGATCTCTTGCGTAGAACTCACCGCATCGGATTAAAGGAATGCAATTGTGAAATAGAGCAACTTGTAGGCTGATTTTTCTACGTGATATCCTTTATATTCTAGCTATGAGCATAACGGGCGATTGAGCCAAATAGATCGTCGCCATCGCGTTGTCATCAGCAGATAAAACAACAACGCGCAATCAGATGTAACACTTACATAAATTCTATATGTTGCGTTGTTATCTCGCTGTTGAAAGCGATGTAAGACATGGGCCATAATTCGGTTATATGTATCATGACAGTTACTAATGTGAATGCAGAAGGCATATGCTGCATTGATGGAGTACGGATATCTAAAATGAAGAAAATATTTCTAAATCGACACCTACTGCATCGCCGTCCAAATGAAATCCTCAGATTTTACGCACTTTATTTTGCCACCTATCATTTATTGTGTTTTTCACTTTGACTCATAGACACACGGCAACTACCATCCAAGTCGTGAATGAATCATATTAATTCATACACTACGGTCAGAAATTAGAGAAATAAAAGTGCAACCTTGCGCTGTAATTAGAAAAGTTAATACCGCCCAGTTTTGACGGGTTATATCGAATGTTGTACAGCCTGTTGGGATAATATATAGTGATCCGTCAGGGTTTACAAGCATTAACTAATCGATGCGCCTCATCATGTGTTATCCTTCTGCAGATGTGTTATCTTCCGGCACATGGCATTCCATATTATTTGTAAATTTTCGAGTTAGCTGAAGTGGACGTTCATATAGGCGTTGGCAAACACCGACACATTCATACTGTGTAACAAATGTGTCAAGCCGCTCTATGGTAATAATTGAAATAATGCCACGCGCCTTTTCTTGCTACAAAGTGCTCAGCTCTAGCGTAGAAGACCTGTTGTTTATCATATGGCGGTGTGCATGACAATGGGTTCATTCGTGGTAGAACCCACCATACATATCTGCGTTGCGCTGTTGCTTTAACAATCTATGAATTATCTGTACTGCTTGGAAGATGGATGTGATTGCAAACTTTGACGAGGATGTGCAAAATAAAAAAAAAGTTCAATGTGCAGAGCAGCTGTATAGTAGATGTGTCAGCAGGTACGAAAGCTTGTGTGACCATTTTCTTCGCGATGTATATGGTGCTGTGTAGGCCACTACCATGTCCGTACCAGCCTCACAGTGTATGTTAGACCATATGCGGCCCATGTCTCTATATTGGGTTCTTTTGGCCAATAAGCCAGTGATATTTACCATTGGGAATAATGTCAGACTATATTCAACAGTTGAGGCAGAATTATATATGGTGTGTCGAACGATAATGTGTTAGTTCCATCCAGGCACCAGCAATAATTTTGCGACAGAATGATACATAGATAAAGAGATATGTATGGAACTGACAAATGGAACACCAAC
Source organism: Urechis unicinctus (assembly GCA_034190875.2). Lineage (NCBI taxonomy): Eukaryota > Metazoa > Annelida > Polychaeta > Xenopneusta > Urechidae > Urechis > Urechis unicinctus. Next base: position 46,191,844 of record CM067358.1, on the reverse strand, counting down.
TGCAGCATTGCGCGCGTGGTGAATACATTGCTTCATTGTGCAATATAGGTTCATGCGCAGTAGACGCTGAGCTAATGTCAACACATTTAAGCAAGTATTTTGTTTCGTCAAGTGATTCAGGTAGTAACGCTACGGATGAAGGCCTTCTAAATGGGAGCATCACACTCTGTATGAATGGGGGCTTTTTTCCGCTATGAGCAGTTTAACACCATTTACTATACTTTTCCAATAACCCCACCCCCTCCCAGCAGCCCCCCCCCCCCCCCCCCCCAGGGGGCTATTTTGTTGGAGCCGGGATCCGGGCCTCTATTTGCTGTCTCATATATCACATTCCCCTTGTAGCCCCCGTCACACAACATTGCAGAATTGGATGGATTTGATAAATTATCAATCCAGGTGGTAACCTTGGTGGGCACAATGAGTTCCACCAAATGCATTTTGGTCGAAACGCTGCAAGGAAGGAGATGTCAGCGATAATAGACGACAATTGTATATATTTAAAGAACATGAATTAGTAGCTGATGCATCACAATTGACAGCATTACGCGAAGTGATATGACTGCAAGTGTGCACATTCAATGGAATCCTTCTAGGATTGCTATATTGCTAACACGTCTCAAAAAGGACGATAAAACATACGTTAAACATACACATTTGGCAGCATGTCTTTTCATTCATAGAATTTGTGCGCATTAATCAACACACTTATGTATCGTTGTTTCGTCTATAATGCGGATATATAGATCAGTACTATCTTGACGATCAAATATAGAACTGACTCTGTTCTTGTGTGGTATCAGATGACCCATCTCTGTTATACAGGTCAATGTTAATATAGCTTGTGCTATCGTAATGGATCCGACTTTGAAACTTACCATACAAACTGTTCACGTTGCATCGTATAAGGTACCATCGTTAGAAATGGATATTGTTCCAGGATATTATGCATGACGACAAGTATTCCGTCAGTAAATAGCAGCAAACTACTTCACAAAAAGATGGAGGTCGTTGTTTGGACAGTTACGTATTGCACATAAAGGTTGAGTACGTGGCAGAGCATTTGGTACTAGACGGATTCTTATGTGAAAATGAAGCGACAATGATGGTTGTTTGTAGCGGAAAGTATCAAGCGATAATCACGTTATCATACGCCGTAAAAGCGACGCGCGAATCTAAACATACATCTACGTAAGGTAAGAGCGAGGCGCACGCATAGAAATCTACGCGAATATATAATTGTATAGGCATAAGAGTCAACATGGAATGTCCACAGGCATTATTCACCACAACTGCACAGTGAACACCAAATGGTCTGAATTGTTATTCTCGTCAACATCCTCATCTTTGTCCGCCTGTGCCTAATTTATTGACAATAGTCTGACTTTAGTAAACGATTGGCGATGGCAACAGGAACCAAGGTTGTTTAGTACTTCCTTATGGAGACAGCTGATGACACTCATCCGGTCGTTAACCTGACTTATCTCTGTGATGCCTTTTCATTTGAATCGAAAAGGGACATGCTATAGTTTCCCTCCTCAATATAACACATCACGACTATGCTTTTATGAGATGAACAGTATCGAGCGTCATGAAATGTTCTACAATTTGTAGGTTTATATAAACATTTTTGGCAAGGCCGCCTATTTCAAAGCAAACATGTGACACTGATCCGGCAATAATTTCAGAGGTAGGTGCCAATTCTTTAAGATGATATCGCAAAATATACCACTATGACACACTCAAAACATTCTTAAAAAGTGACTAATACATGGAGTGGGAACATCGTAGTTAAATGTCTAAAATACTGTCGCACACAACGTTGCACAATTCATCTGAGAACACCTACTGCATATATAATAGCAAATAAAACTCTAGCCATTCTGTTTTTGTCTATTGATAACGTATTTTTAATTGCAAAATGCTCAAACATAGAAGGACCTACAGCTTCTTGAACAGCGTTAACATAAACTGTAATATGAAACGGGAAGTACGACTATGCTATGATACTAGTGATAGCACGTGCACAATCTGTCGCATACAGGAAGCTCTGCTTTGATGTATCTGCGGCGTCAGTTGCATGTTGAGGCACGACATGTATATTCCTGCATTAAAAGCCCAATAGCAGGTGCTTTAGGAAGGATGAGCCTGTGTGTGAGTATTAGACGAGGCATATATACGCTCTATATCTTAAAGTGCAGTGAGTATGTTGCACCTTATTAACCTCAAAACGTCGATCATTTGGATTTACATATATATATATATATATAGATATAGAGATATATATATATATATAGATAGAGAGATATATACACAGAGATAATTATAATAATATAAAGTATATCTATATATAATATCTATATATATATTTATATTTATAGAGAATATATATATATATATGATATATATATAGAGAATATATATTTATTGATTTATTATAAAATATATATATATATAATATATTTATGTTCATGGTATAATTATATAAAACTATATATTTAAATATAAAATATATAGATATATATGAACATATACATATATGTATATATATATTTATATACATATAAAATATATATATATATATGTATATATATATCTATATATATATATATATATATATATATATATATATATATATATATATATATATATATATATCTAAACCTAGAAATATATAACAGCTTGACAACCTATCGTCAATTATTCACCTATAAATTGGAACTGTATGACAAACAAGGAATCACGTTTCCTGCAAGACTCATTCATATTTGATAATAAACAGTTGGACTTGATTTGAAGATGTGTTGACTTTGTAAATAAACGACTTAACAAATATGGTTTTGGCGACATGGCCAATAGTTTGTTCATGTTGTGTCTGTGTGCTGATTCCCCATCAGTAGCACCCTGTCGTCGTGGATGCTCGCTTGATTCTATCATCACTACCTTTGAATGTTCTCGGTGCATCAAGATATTTTATCATAAACACAGTAAAGTGGGTGGTTGAATGTATGCACTTATCACAGCGGATAATATTAAGATGAATGTGATAATTGATTTGTCATACCACCATACCACCATGAGAGCATATTTACGATTCCAGAATACATTCAGGTAATGGTAAAACCTATATTATTTGTGAACTTGGAAGCTTACGTTCGAAAGGTGGACGATGATAGCACTTAGTGTGTTTTATATTAGATGGCAGCCCTACCTGTACCGCCATATTAGATGTTTGCTCATGGGTCGCTATACACATATCATAAATTGACAGCTGATGGTCCAAAAACCCAGATGTAGTCGTTTAACCGGGCCGAACACGGACGATTGCGTTTATCAATCGTTCCCGTTGTTCATGAATGGCTCCTCCAAGACAAATCTGCCATTATGTATGTGACATCGACATCTTTACATCTCGCACAATGTGTATCCAACCGTAAAAGTCCTTAGTGTATAAACGTCATTTAGCGATGAATTGTTCCACTTGAAGATAATGGATATCCACTGAACATGGCCTGTGTGCTGAATATAGATGCTGCCACGTAAAACATAAATGCATTCGCTGCCTTCTTGGTTTTATACTACATAAGTTGTAAGCCGCGATTGTGGCATTAATTGTTATCACTGTCAATCTTATAATTTTCTGATAAAAACTAAAATGCAATATGCAGTCTCCCCCTAGCCTTATACACGCACTGGTCGGGATTTAGTCACACAGCCACGAGCAGCCATTACTGACGCCATCACTCGAAATATAGACAATGTTTTGCTTTATTATACTGGCGCTTAAAGATCATGCCCTTTGTGTTGTCAAACGTCCTTATGCTACATCAACTGCATCATGTATAGAAGCGTGAATAAAAGAAACAGTAGCATACAGCTTAGTTTGATATGTTCTGAATGACCACTTCGTCCCATGTGGCCATTCCACGGGATGCATTGCTGATAATAAATAACGTCTGAAAATCGGTTCTGTACTCAATAAAACAAATGATTGTTCTATCAACAATAAAGGACATCTGTTGCACAATATGGTGAATAGATGCTGATTAATTGAACAGCTGTTTGAGAATAATTAACCCTCTTTGCAAACATATGTTTGATGAGCAAGGGTTTGATACTGATGCGCTCGTCAAAGCAACCTTATGAGAACTCAGCCACGGGAAAACATGTATATATATTGATATATCTACCTATAAATAGCCATGTACATACATATATAAACATATATATGTTTATTTATGCATATATATATATATATATATATATATATATATATATATATATATATATATATGTATATGTATATATATATATGTATATATATACATATATTAATATATATATATATGTATATATAGATATGCATATACATATATACATATATTTATGATTACATATATATATATATACATATTTATGTATATATACATATACAAATATTCAATTATAAATACATGTATATTTTTAGCTAGATACATAAATATGTATATGTTTACAAATATTATATAATATTGTATATATATACATATTTATATACATACGTATATTTATACATAAATATATATATATATATATATATGTTTATATATAAGTACATATATGTGTATATAAATATATTTATATATTTGAATATATATGTATATGCTATAGATAAACATATATATATATAACATATATATATACATAAATATATATATATATATGTATATATATAAACATATACATATATATATATTGATATATTTATCAATAAATATACATGTATATACAAATATATATGTATATACATGTATATTTATGTATACATATATATATATACATATGTTTATATATATACGATATATATATGTATATATAGGCATATATATATGCATATATTCATGCATATATATTGACATAATTATGCATATGAATGTGTATATATATAAATATATATTATTATATACATGTATATTTTGAGCTAGATATATAAATATGTATATACTATATAATATTGTATATATATACATATTGATATATATATATATGCATATTTATACATATAAAACATATATATATCTGTTTATATGTAGGTACATATATGTATATATATATATATATATACATATATATATATATATATATATATATATATATATTTATATGAATATATATATATATGATATACATAAAACATATATATATATATTTATATATATAAAGATATATATATATATATATAAATCAATATATATATCTATTTAAATAAATATAGATAAATATACATACATGTATATCTATATATATATATATATATATATATATATATATATATATATATATACGTGTATATGCTATAGATAAACACACACACACACACATATATATATATATATATATGTATATTTTATATATATATTTATATGAATATATTTGTAAATGCTATAGATAAAAATATGTATATATAAGAGATATATATTTATATATATATATTTATATATAAAATATACATATGTATATGTATATATATATATATATATATATATATATATATACATATATATATATATACATATATATATTTATATATATATATATATATATATATATATATATATATATATATATATATATATATATATATATATATATATACGCGTATAAAAATATATATACATGGAATGTTTGTCGTCAGAAGGTCCGAGACAGAACACCGTAAGTAGTAAATTGTGAGCTGACATTTGGTCCATCTCATTTGGTGATGTGGTCATGCTGGATATTGAGATTTATTCTGTTATTTACCGATGCGCCACAATTAACATCGACCATATATCGGTCATTTTATCGAACCAAGAAGTGTTTTATTCAGCACATTGACCCTTTTTTAGGCCTTATCCATTTGCATCAACTCTAACAATTCAGAGTTAAGTGACAACATATGCAAAAAGGTCACATGTGGTGGATACCCGTTGTGCGAGAAGGGTAGCCGCCGATGCTACATATATTATATTAGATTTATACCCGGAGAGTCATTAAATAGCAGCGGAAACGATTTAACGAAAGCACTCGGTATTGTTAATGACCGGTTTGGGACCATGAACTGCCGTTTTATGAGATGCACAATGCAGGCCATTAGCACTCATCATCTAGTACGGCACATGAAGTGCTGTTATCATTTATAATACATGCTAAGTGCTACCATAATCAGCTAGTGTCATGCTAGTAAACCAAATTTTGGGTACATCTGTCTTGGGCCGGCATACAATATTGGTATGATATGCAAATAATGAATGCTGCATAAGACCTGAAGATTGTAATCATTCCAATATTTTGAATTGGCATATTGATTATGATAGGAACCAGTAGATATTTCTAAAGGAGTTTAGTTTACGTGCTACATTGCATTGGTTAACTTAATTAATATCAGTCTTGGAAAAGGTTCGTGGTTTGACGGATAATGCGTTGCGCGCAATACAGGAAATGAGGCTGCCAGTAAGAAACACGTGATCACTGTTTTAATCTGCGTCTAATATGTAATGAGAAGTAGGTTTATTGAAGGCAGACCGATGTGTATAACCGTGCTTCCTCTAAAATGCATAGTTAAATACGTAAACAGCGTGTCAATATGTCGTGATGTGTTCAGTTTTCCAGGAATGTTAGATATCACCGAATATCGCGTTTATACTGTCGTTGGTTTGATAGTATATTTATGATAAAATGAACACATTATTCTCATGATTTAAAGTATATTCGATACCCATGCTTGTTGTTGAATGCCATTGACGTTACTTTTAGTCACACATCTGTGCAATATAGTCATTTTGTATATCGCATGTTTCGTCTCGTCATCGTCTAAACACAACACAATTGAAAATCTATCCTCAAATTCACCCTGGTCCATAAGTACATAAGAATCTGATAATGAGATGAACAGTGCAAGTTCGATGTTACCGATGAGCTACAAAAATACCTCGAGCGTATGGTTATCAGAAACAGTCGCGTTGTATATTATCTGACTAATACTTACCGGCGTCAAAGATCAAAGCCAGTTTTAGAAATGTTCATGTCACGCAAACTATTCACGCGTGTTGCCGAACGCAATTACGCTTCAGAATGATCTCTTCTCGTGACAAGAAGACCAGTAATGACGAGGTGATGTATCATGGGATAACACATGTGATGGGGTTAAGGAAAGAGTTGCAAATTAAGCATGTCAAGAATACCTATGCAAAATGATTGAACGTGCACATACTTCAATATGTGAAACTGCTCCTTCTCTTTTAACGGTTTGGATTCGCTGCTACTTAAAAAGTATTAATCAGGCATGTTCTTATTTATTTTTTGATTCGTTGGCAGTTAAAATTGTATAACCATATGTTCTAGTTGTGCGTTAGTTAGAATTGTTAATATATGTAATAATAGGTGAAATAGACTCTTATATTGTGTCATATGCTACGATGCCCCGTGTATTTATTTTGATCCTTCTGGTTGGTTTGTATAAGCTATAGTGAATACATGTGACGCATCAGTGAGTCAAAATGTTCCATCCATAAGTTCTGAGCTTAGGCAATGCTAACGGGTTTTATCAGTAGTTTTACGGCAAGATACTTAATGCAATGTGTGTACAGCATTCAAGGCAGAGCCACCAGAAAAATGAAGAATGTATGTACATCTAACTGCTTCAATAAAGGTTATCTAAAAATACCCTCCTTCCATCAGCTCGTCCTGTTTTGTGTCAAAATGCGCAAAGAAAGTATTCCTGTGCTGCTGTGCTGTGTATAACATGGTTATTTTACAGGTTACCTGGTGGAGTTGTCTTGCTTTTCATATATTTTTATATATTTTCAACACTTGAACTCATTGCAAAGTCCCGCTATTGGGGACCTACTAACAAACCTTCATAGATTCTTCTTGTCTCTATGTCGATATAACATTATCGAATTAATGCAGCAAATTACAAAAGACGTTCTTCTAATTTAACACCAACCATTCATTGTTTGTTTTATGTTGACATTATTGATAAAGCCAGAGAGGTGCAAGTATTTGTCAATCGGACGTCAGTATTTATATAACTTACGAAAACATAAGAACATATTAACATGCTTCCCACAAATGCATCGAGCAAATATCTGTCCTGCTATGCGTTATCCAAATCTATCATGGCTCTGTGCCTCAAGTGTGATTTAGTATATTATGCATCATCACTTAAGGTAGATACCTTATTGTTGCACTATGAATGTCAATAATTTTGTCAAAAGTCACTATGCGGTATTAAAAGATGATATCATACGAACAACACGTTCGCAGGCTATAATACATCGCGGCTTATATATAATTCTCTCGGGACATAGTATTACCCTACATCATCTGATACCGGTTATTCAATATCGCACAATTTCAATTCATGCACCGCATGCTTGGTGTTCAGTCATGCATATCGCATTACGATCTTGCAATACCTCTAATGCAACTCCAAAGAAATCTAATCACCCAGCGAGAGGTCATGCTACATCGCCCAGAAGCGGGGTAAAGAGCTACAGCATTCCTTATGAAGCAAGAGTCTCTAGAGTCTCAAAAGAGACACGTGTCTTACACACCATACAAGAGCTTGGCGTGCCACCTGTTCATTATGTAAGGGATAGTAATAACACTCTTTAGGTATTGCATCAAACCTGAAGCTACAGCACCTGCTGCATTAATTGTTGAAGATGTTTATATGTGAGTCATGTCCGCCACTGAGTTAGTACCAAGATAAATTTGGACCTAATGCATTAGAGAAGTAGATGCTGTAATTAAGTGTTGCTATTAACCTTTCTTCCAATCATGTGATCGCACGAACTGTATGGCTGGTACACTTGCATTAAATCAATGAAAGACACAGCACAGAAGAATTTAGTGAGTCTTAAAGGGTACTCCCATTGTAATATATCTCACGGGCCGATTCTCTGTGTTTGTTAACATGAATAAGTATACTAAGTAAAAGTGGTGGTGCATGGCTTGCTCCCATGAAATAGTTCGCAAGTCATTCTGTGCTGTGCTTCAGTCTGACACAATATACTTGTCTTTAAGTTAATTCTGAGATGGTATGTGTACTGTGTCAAATTAAAATTTGTCGGTTGGTCAGACTGCATTGGAAGAAAATGGCAATATTATCTACAATAATGTCGTGCAAGGTAGTAAGTTTCATGAATAAATTAGAACATGCAATTCTATACCAGAAGAAGTGGCCAATACAATAATCGTATGTTACGCATGCAATATGCTGAGTCGACAAATCATTTGTGTTTCTCTTTGTTTAACTGTCGCTTCAAAGCACTATTATCCATATCATTCGCTTCCTTAATTTCTTTCAAACAATTTGTAAGCAGATGCATATTATTCAACTTTGATGCATATTCACTAACTTGAGAGTTCTCCAAATGAAAGGAATGACAAGTAAAGACCTGCTTAGCGTAGTTGATCTATAGTTTACTTTGACATATTTAACCTCAATTCCCTTTCCTCTTATTTCTCTATACATCACGATACACGTGTGTACATTAAGTGTTACTATGCGCGCTACTTAGTTAGTAAGTGATGCTGATGTACATTTGCACTGACTTAATTTTTTCTGTTACTAATAAACGTATGTAAACGATACAGGACCTTATACTGTCATAATGTTGACTGATATCGACACAAACATAAGCTGCATAGACGCAAAATTGCAGCTCTTATAAAATATTTGTCAGGCGATATAGGGGGTTCAACCAAGGGTTTTCATAACCCATGGGACATACGTGTGGCTTCACACTTACGAGCTACTGGCCTAGCATCAATCACAGAGTAAGTGGTTTATTGTAGGTATGCAACGCTTATTTGACGGCAACTTTTCAGAACCGCATTTACACAGGAATATGCAGATGGTAGGTGTTGCTCCATCATTATAATATGGGTTGTTAACGTGAGCTGTAGAGATGTCAAGCCCCAGCTGGTCTTTCCCGTGGATCATATATCCATCTTTCCGTGACTTTCATTCCCCTGTGCAGGAGAGAGGCGGTAGTATATCAATAATCTAGAGTTGAAGATTATCCAAAGGATAGAACATATTATGTTGTTTATCCAGTCTTTTCAAAATAGACGCAAACTCAGTTTACATCTTTGGATCACGAAACCAACAATTTCCCTGTGAAAATGCATCTCACTGGGGCTTGCAAAATAGTAAATATAAAGTCTTGCGTTATTATTATTGATAATGTCTAAGCGTATGAAGTAACAGCAGTAATCACCATGGTACATGTTTACTTACATTCACGCAAAATTTGCGGTGAATACAACATTTTTATCGAAAAACCAGGAATTTGACTCACACAATGACAAACCACAGACAGGTTTCCAAATATTTTTAATCACCCATTACCCTGCTGCACAAGTCAATTAATCTGATGGGTTATCCTTTACTGTGCGTTATTTATTCAACAATAAGTTCTTAATGCATTTCCCCTCGCTCCTCGAGGTAAATATATAAAGAGCAAGATATCGGCTTCTCAAACGAAGAGGAACAAGAATTCATTTGATGCATACCAAATGTAAACCATGTCGAAGGTGCGGTTCAGTTTAATCGTATAATGTGTATATGCAACGCATGTATGATCCGATTAACAAATGCTTGACGCCTGGTTACAGATGAATTCACTGATATGTATGTTTAGTGCATGAGGGTAACAAAGAATACAAACACGCTAGTTATTGTTTGATGAACAGTGTCATTTAATTGTTTATAGGCCACGATGCGAATGTGCATTACCAGTAGCCGCATTGTGCATTCACTCATTAGCCAGATATCAAATGCAGGGTAAAATGTGTTTATATATTGCACGCTAATTAAATGTGTTGACGAACATTATGATACTCGTAAAATATACAAGACGAGAGAGTAATGATGCGCTGGGGTGTCACGAGATCATCATTGCACAGTCTCATTGAATAAAGTGGTCGTGCTGGATACTGAGTTTTATTCTGTTATTTTCCGATGCGTCACAAATAGCATCGTCCATGTATCGGTCATTTTATTGAACCATAAAGTGTTTTATTCAGCACATTGGCCATTTTCCGAGCTTATCCATCGTCGTCAACTGGAACAATTCAGAGTTAAGTGACAGCTTATACAAAAAGATCACGTATGGTGGATACACTGTGTGCGAGATGAGTAGCCGCCGATGCTTTATATTAAACTAGATATATCTCCGGAGAGTCTTTAAATAGCAACGGAAATGATTGATCTAGAGCTCTCGGTACCGTTAATGACCACCGGCGGTTTAGGACTGCCGTTTTAAGAGATGCATCATGCGGGTCATTAGCTCATATCTTCTAGTGCGGCACACTAAGTGCTGTTATCATTTAAAATACATGCATGGTGTCACCATAATCAGATACTGTCGTGCTTGCAAACCAAAATTACATAAGTCATGGGCCGGCATACAATATTGGTACCATTTGCAAATGATAAACGCTGCATAAAACTTATTGAATTACACAGTCTTGGACTAGGTTCGTGGTATGACGGATGATGCGGTGCAGCATATGCTGTGTGACAATACAGGAAATGAGGCTGCCTGTACGAAACACGTGATCTCTGTTTTAATCTGCGTGTAATATGCAATGAGAAGTTTATTGAAGTTTATTGAAGACAGACCGATAAGTATAACCGTGCTTACTAAAAATGATCAGTTAAATACATAAACTGCGTATCATTATGTTGCTATGTGTTCAATGTTCCGGGAATGTTCTATTTCACTGAATAATGCATTTATATAATCGTTGGTTGGGTGGTGTATGTTTGATAAAACAAACACACAGCATTACTCTCATGTTTCAGTTGTTTAATGCCTTTGGCGTTACTTTAGTCATACATCAGTGCATTATAATCATTTTGTATATTTCTTGTTTCCTTCGTCTAAACACAAGACAATTGATTTCCACTCCTCAAAACCAGTGCCAGTTCAATGTTACCGAGCAGGGAAGAGAGCCACACAAATACCTCATGAGAATGGTTATCAGCAACAGTCGCGTTGTACATTATCTGACTACTACATGACGGCGACTCTAGTCACAGATCAAAGGCAGTGGTAGAGATGTTCATGTCACGCAAACTATTCATGAGTGTTGCTGAACGTAATAACTCTTCAGAATGATCTATTCTCGTTACAAGGAGACTGGTAATTATGAGATAGGGTTAAGGAAAGGGGCGAGCATGCCAAGACTACAAATGGAAAATGATTGGACGTGAGCATACTTCAATGTATAAAACAACTCCTCTTCTAACGGCTTGGATCTGTTGCAAGTTAAAATGTTAGGCATGTTCTAGTTTAGTTTTGGAATCGTTGGCATCTAAATTCTTATGACAAGGAATATTCTAGTTGTTTTTTAGTTCAAATTTAGAAATTGTTAATTTATGCAATAATAGGCGTAATAGACTTTTATACTGTGTCAGCATCTGGGACATGGGTACAGTATCATAGGTTTACAAATTCAGCCATAAGCCCCGTATATCGCTAAATGTTTCTTCCATATGTTCCGGTTTTTTCAGTAGTTTTTTGTACATTATACTTCATATAATTTGTGTGAATCATTCACGGCAGAGCCATCAGACAAATGGAGATTGTATGTATATTTACCTACTTCAGTAAAGGTTATCTATCACACCCTTCTCCCATCAGCCAGTCCTTTTTTGCGTCCTCGTGCCACTCATGATGGACGATCATCTGTCCATAATAGATTATTTCCTACAGGTTATCCGTCATAAGCATATGGCCGCAGGGTATAAAGCGCGCACCCATGAATGTTACCTGTCCTGGTAATAGGTTTTGTATCGGAGGAGTTAGATGTACAATTTGACGACCTCACACTGCCCCTACAAAATGCGCAGAGGACATGCAGTAGGTATTTTCATGAGGTAAGATTGCTATGTTGCGCATATTATACAGATTAGCTGGTGTAGTTGTCTCGCTTTTGAGATGAATACAGTCAGACTAACATAATATATGTTCAGCACTTGAACTCATTGCGGAGTCCCGCCATTGGGGACCTACTTACTGATACATCGTCATAGAATCTTGTCTCCATGTCGATATAACATTACCAAATGATAGCAGCAGGTTACACAAGATTACAAGTTCTTCTCCAAATTAACACTAACCATTCATTGGTTTTTTAATGTTGACATAAAGCCATGAAGGTGCACGTATTTGTCAATGCATGAAATAGGACGTCAGTATTTATACAACGTTGGAATACAAATGAACATATTAACATGGTTCACACAAATAAATCGGGCAAATATCCGTCCTGTATTCTGCACAGCTATAGGTTACCCATATCCACCATGGCTCTGTGCCTCAAGTGTGATTTAGTATATTATACACAACTTAGTTACCTTATTGTGGCACTATGAATGCCAATAACTTAATCAAAAGTCATTATGTGGTATTAAAGGATGATATCATACAAAAAACACGTGTGCGGTCTCGTGCACATTGCGTCATATGTGTAGTTATACCTGGCCCTAGTATTACCCTAAATTACATAATGCCGGTAATGCAATATCGTACAATTTCAATTTATTCACCGCATACTAGTGTTGTTCAGTCATGCAAATCACATTACGATCTTGTGATACGTCTAATACAACTCTACAGAAATATAATCACCCTGAGAAAGGTCATGTTATAACTCACAGAAACACTGAAACGAGCAACAAAATTCCTAGAGATCATGTGAGGCGAGACACGTGGTTAGAAGCACAAGTCTTACACACCGTACCACAGCATACTCACTTAGGCATTACATCACATCACACTAGAAGCTACAGTACATGTTGCATTAATTATTGAAGATATTTATATGCGAGCCGGAGTGTACATATCCGCCGCTGAGTTGGTACCAAGATAAACTTGGACCTAATACGTTAGAGAAGTAGAAGCTTTTGCTCAGTTATGTGATCTTAAGACCTGTATGGCTGACACACTTGTTTTAAATCAGTGGATGACACAATACAGAGGAATTTAGTGAGACTTACAGTGTACTCCCATTGTTATATATTTCACGAGCCGTTTCTCTGTATTTGTGAAAATGATTATGTATCCCAAGTACAAGCGCTGGCGCATGGCAAGATCCCATGAAATATTTCACATATGATTCTGCGTTGTGCTTCAATCAATCAATGATATAACGTAATTATGGTTTGCTTTTGCAATCATTGAGTGAGTGGTTGATTGCGTGTTTGCAATGTTCTGGTTCTAACGATCAGCCTTATATGACTTTTATTTATTACCTTTGTTACTGTAGAAGGGATATTGGACTGCTTCAAGCGCTCAGAGTAACCTTCTTTGAAATAACGGATATAGCTGAACATGCCCAATAATAACTATGTTCATGAATAAAAACATGCAGGCAACTGGTCTTTGATGAAATGAAAATATTACGAATTATAGAATATCAGCAAGGGTAACATACTGCATATCCTTCTTTATGGTAAAGTTGATATTTCTTGGAAGTGTAGACTGAGAAGTAACGTTGGTGCACCTTCTAGACTGTGATCTTCTTTATAGACTTTGCAGCATGGAACAAAACATTATAGCACATGCTGTGTGGCAGTGTAGTCATTGATGCCGCCATTTTGTACAAGCAAATGGACCATTATATAAAGAAATCTTTAAAACGGAAGTAATGATATGCGCATACCATTCACCCTCTGCAAATGCTGCTTAGAAGAAGCACAGTACGATAATAAAAAATAGGTATTTTTTCATTTTCAGGAGTGAGTTTCTTACACGAGATGTTATATTCATGGTGGTGCGTCTCGAGATCATGAATACCAAATAACTGAGGATAAATGGGTAACTTGACTAGGCTGGCTGAGGCGATGAGCTCATGATGCAAAGTGATAATGGCACGTCTCGTTATATTACTACGCGAATAGCAATGATGTGAGGATGGATCACGATTTAGCTGACGTCAAGCGTCGAGAACAGAAGCGTTAGTCGATTTATCAGGGCAAACCATGTAAATGAGCAGACGAGAGAAGTGCTGAGGCTGATGAATTGAATTCTAAGAAAAAGTAACTAGTCGGACACAATATACATACTTGTCTTTATGTTAATTCTGAAATGGTTTATGCACTCTGTTCAATTTTAAATCTGTCAGTTGATCGGAAAATGCCACTATTATTTACAATAATGTTAGGCAAGGTAGTTTCATGAATGCATCAAAACATTCCATTCTATGCCCGTACAAATTGCCAATGCTTCAATCGTACGTAACGCATGCAATAGATTGAGTCGACCAATCATTTATGTTTCTTTTGTGATGTACAGTAAAGACCTGCTTTGTGTAGTTGATTTAAAGTTGACCTTGACATATTTAAACTCGATTCCCTTTCCTTATATTTCTCTATATATTACGATACACGTGTGTACATTAAGTGTTACTATGCGCGCTACTTAGTGCGTAGGTGATGCTGATGAACATAGGCTGCATAGACGCAAAGCTTGCAGCTGTCATAAAAAATTTGTCAGGCCATTCATGTGGCTAACCAAGGTTTTTCATAATCCATGGGGCACACTTAGGGTTTCCCACTTACGAGCTACTGGCCTGACATCAATCACGGACTCAGTATTTTATTGTAGGTGTGCAAATCTAATTTGACGGCGACTTTTCAGAACGGCATTTACTCAGGAGTAGACAGATGAAACGTTAGCAATGTAAAGCCTCCAGCTGGTCTTTCCCGTGGATCATATATCTATCTTTCCAAGACTTTTATTTGTCTGTGCAGGAGAGAGGTGATAGTTGCGCAAAGATACTGATCTCAGTTTACAATTTTATTATTGTCAAATATATTCCTGCAAAGCTAAGTTGTTAATGTTTTGTGGACCCTTTGTTGAAGTATTTCAATAATCGATGTATATATTTATTCAAAGGATAAAACAGACGTAGAATCATTTTACATCTTTGAATCACACACCACGGGACCAACAATTTTCCTGAAAATATGCACCTCACTAGGGCTCGTAAAACAGTAAACCAAAAATCTTGTGCTATCATTGTGGATAATGTCTTACCATGGAGGGCGTCTGAAGTAACAGCCTTTACCACTCTTTGGTGAAGGCTGTTACTCAGTTAACTCAATGAATACAATATTTCTATCGAAACACCAGGAATTTGAATCACACATTGACAATTCCCAGACAGGTTTCCAAATACTCTTTAATCACTCATCACCCTGTTCATGTTGGGGTTCCCGTCACATTCGTCATTTATTCCACAAACGCGCACGTAACGCATTTCCTTATGCGCACCCCCTCACGGTGAATATATAAAGCGCAAGATATCAGTTCCTCCCAGGTTTGATTTATCAACTCAACAGTAGAGGAACTAGAGTAAATTTGATGCATATCAAGTATATGCCATGTTGAACGCGTGGTTCAGTTTAATAGTATAATGTGCATATGCAATTGATGTATAAACCGATTCACACATACTACTGCACTGAATGGTCCCTAACTGAATTGTCCCACTTTACCAATCTGCCCCAAATGCTCTGTCACAATTAATTGCGCTGTGCAGTAGAGCAAGAAACAGAAATTGCCATTTGTAGAAGGCTATTCTTAGTATACACAACTATTTCTATGGCGAGGGAGGATTTTATCTGAACAAGCATCTTCCGAGATATTTCACAGTGCCAAATTGGCAACAGACCTATCCATCATCATAACGTGCCCTATTAATAATCATTTGGATGGAGTAACGCCCAACAGCTGATATTCACTATAAACCTCAGCCTCGCTGGTACACGAGTGGTCTACGTGCCACCTGCCACTGCCTCCTCCTTCTTCATATATACCCCATATTCTTGAGCCACATATACATCCTGCCTAGGCGACGCCCTAAGGCCCAAACCCTCACTGACCCTGCTACTGCACGTCCAATGAGAATTGGGATAGCGTGCCTAAGTCGTTGAGGGAAGCACTCCATCCTGCAATCAGACAAAGTTCCGATGCAAATGTATCAGTGGCAGATTCTCCCTTGTGGATGTCCCAGGCAATTGAAGTTAACAGCATTTGTTCGCTTCATAGTTACTCTAAGCATCAACGTAAATGGAATAAATTTCATCGCACCAATAACTAAATATCATAAGTATGTGATGCTTGTACCTTCTCGTAACAAAGAACTAATTTAGGTACTGGGCTACTAAATATTTGTTTTGTAAAACATATGTGACATTAGCATTCATATCAGAAAGCGAAACACATTTAAGATGCTTTTACAAATGATATGTCATTCAGCGCATAACATATACTTCTATTCCCTGATATAGCCTATGGTACTATTGTCCATATTGTAGTTTTGCATTCGAAAATATTTATATATTTATCGATCTCGTTATATAATAATTTATTTGTTGTGTTTATTATTCGGTGCAGCGATACTTGGAAATTGGCTTTATTGTACTGGTCTTCTCTTGTCCAAACGTTCATTGCCAAAACATGACCACGGTATGGTATTCTGAGAGAAGGACAAACACTTGGTGTTTAGCACAATATGAGCACGGGCTGTATGTACTCTGGTGAGTGTGAAACCGTGTGAAAGCGTCTCGCGAGGCATTACGGCAATTTTGTACCCACAACGTAGGGTATTGTGCGCTACGTCATATCGAATTATTCAAGGTGTAAAATTTTGTTGCAGAGCAATCAAGCCGAAAGAGTTACGCCCGTAGCAGTAGCAGAAGGCTGATTGTTTGATTGCATACGTTTTGTGTTTCGCAATTGCCACGTTGGGTTTTTCCCAATATGATTCCGTAAACGTATCGAAACTGATATTGTAAGTGAAACAAATCTGCCGGAGCTCATTCAGAGAATGCTTCGTGTGAGGCTGCGTTGAACTAATTTGATCTAGTTGCTATTCTTATGCAGATACATACGTGTAATAAATGTGATGTTTTCATCAAATAACATTATATTCCCCATTAGAAAGGGAGATGCCCTGAATGTAAGACAATACGATATGTGTCACCAGGAATGCCAATAACGACAAAGTTATGTCGACATACTACGATGCCCTCTGTCAACCTACACTTTCCCTTTTTAATGATTTTTATTCGTTGTTGGATCAACTGCTACAGTAATACATATTCTATTTGCGTTTGCATTTAAACTTGAAATTGTAAGCATCTTGCGCGAATTACGATAAGCCGGTTGATTACATTACCTGTAAATAAAAGGGCAACATTATCTATATTATCACAATGCTGTGGACGTTAGTTTAACGCTAGAACCATACCATGTGATTTCTTACAGTAACATCACATTGCAATGTTTAATTTCGCTGAAAGCTATTGGTGCTAATCCATAGATAATTTATTGATATATGTATTTGGAAATGATGCGCCAGCATGCCTCCTAACGATTTTCCCGAACGTTATGTCAAAGCATCAGTTTAGATACCTTGTCCTGACTATGTGGACGGCAAACCAAAGTGTGCCATGTGCCAGTAGTCGATTGGCATTTTTTGTAATAGTACCATTACGTGTTTTATTAAGCAAATCAGACATTTTCAAATCGTTCATCGTTTAATAAAAAATATTCATCATCCAGTGACAGTTTATATACAAAGATTGCACGTGCTTGGACGCACACTGTGCGAGCTGAGTAGACATCGATGTGGAACCTTTCAGGTTGAATTGTTCTTAGGAGAGGCATTAACAGTCAACGAAAGCGACTGATCGACGCAATTGACAGCAGTTATGTTTCAAAAGGCTGTACTAAAAGTTTAGGACAATAAAGTGGTGTCTTGTGAAGTGCAACATCCCAGTCATTAAGCCAAATCCACTAAGGCGGTAAACAAAAATCTTGTTAGGATTTATGTAGTTTAATATAGTTTTAGAAACTAAGATTCAACAGTGTTAGCATTCCAAACTGATCTTTAAGATACCAGCTAAATGGAACAATTTTGCGTAATTTGCTTTGGCATAACTGCTTACAACTGTTTTTATCAATGACATACTGGGACGACTTAATTCGTTTTCATTTATTATCGATGAAAACGGTTTAGGTGAGAGATACCATTCACATATTATTTACTTTTGTTCTATTAAACATTGGTAATGTCGCTGCCACAGTACTTTGGCGACGCTCTATTGCTAGATTAATGACAAAACAGTTCATTCGTAATCTGAGGAATATTCTAATTAACACTTCTTCGCCGCAACAAGCAAACGATTTGAGAATAAACTTCATAGAGTATTATATTCAATAAATTGATGGTAATGAACCAATGTCATTGTAATACATCGGATAGGAAAGCCTTTCACAAATGCACGACAGGGCGTATTGATCTGTCTGTTTTAATTATATGCTGGATTCTATTAAGAAATAAATGGATGAAGTGGTGTTCTGTCTGCTGTGGAGGCTACCAATATTATGCATGATCGCCAACGTGTAATAGGGGTTATTATGAATACGTGGCTAGCGCCATAATTACGGAGAGAAAAAAAAAAGAAAAAGGGCAAAAACATCCCCCACTGACTATGTAACCAGTTTATGGTTAAGCTCTATAAAAGGTAGCTTAAAATAAAAGCGTTGCTAAATATTACCAATGATGACAGAGAGTAACTCATATACTTTATCCTCCATTCTAAACACCCGCACATAAGTAATCATATGCCTCGACAAATGATGCCATGTACGATATTTCATAGAATGCTATGCTTTGATGGAGGAGTACTTGCTACAATAATTGATCTATGATCTCATTAGTACATTGATTTAACTTCACAAATATTCACCAAGCAAACTCGTCACACCTGTCATTGAATATTTAACTATAATGACGAATCATAGCTTTACGGAGCTGTATTGCGCTCTTACGTTATTGATGTCTGGTTGAAATACACAAGGAGACTTGTTTCTCTTGTAAAAATAAACAAAATGATGCAAAGTGAGCTCACATTTGATCTATTGCAAGGGTTGGGGTTGTCTTTAAATCTCATCATGGAGAACATTTGATAGTGAAACTGTAATGAAATGTGGATTGTCACAATATGTGCACAAGTTGCAGGCGATCTCCGTATGTGAGCATAAAGCAAGCCAAAATTACAATGTTATGTCTATAACTGTTGTGCTTTGGAGATATTTTTAGAGGCCCTGTGCTCTTGAAATATTGTCGCTATGTGGGTAGCTTTGTGCGTCAGCTGCACATGAAGTCAAGAGGTCATTCTATTAATTATTGTCGAGCTTGAGCAATAAAATAGACCGGACATCAAAGATAGTTTTATTGCCCAATACGTTAACATGCTCCTGTGATGCGCTACACGAAGCACTATAAATGCAGCCATCTTTCCCATATAAAGAGTAAATATGTTTTTTACATATTATCTTCCTTGCCATTGTCAATATTTCCGTATCTGGTTTGTGGTAAAGGAGATTAAGTTGACACCTGCAACATTATTTTTCCGTTAAACTTCTAATTGCATAACTTGAATGGAATCAGTTAACGAATATATCGGTCCACCAGCTTAAGTACAACAACTCATCTGTTGGAAATGTAGCCTGTAGTAATGAAGTAAGATCAGCAACAATGTCATTTCTGCTTGGCAACTGCACTTAGGAACCCTGCGTTTTTGGACACCGGGGCCATTTGCATATTTAATCTGGCTGCCTTCTTAAATATTCCGTCCCATTTTCTATGGCTGTGCAGTGATGATAAAAGAGGATGCGCTTGTAGGCGTTGGCTGCCTTTATAAATTGCTTTAGGGAGACCATGTGCAATATAAAACTATTCGCTAATGGTCTTAATGGCTGATATATTAAGTAAATACTCCAACCAATCTCATCAAATATTTATGCATTCAACAATGTGGCAGCTCATCGCTCAACTACCCTTCCGAGTCCTACTAAGCCCTTTCCATTAGTTTTACGCTAAAATATGTCAAATTACTGGAGGCTGACTGTATTGCTTAACTAGTCTTTGAATAATACTAACGAAGGAATATGGGATGGATAGATGCTGTTAAATCATGTGGTTCGGTGTCTATGTTAGTGTTAGCTGCGTGGAAGGTAATCCTCTAACAAACGTAACCAAGGGAACAAAATCCGTATCACATCAACTTCACATTGTTCGGTGATTTTTGCTACTGCGTTGGCCGCATATATTGATAGTAATGGATGGAGCTGCCTTGTAAATGAACTTGTAACAAACTTATTTATGTATCGACAAATGGTGGGGAATATATGGAATATCTACAAAATACATTATATATAATCTATAGTATGGGTGTAATATATCAAAGAGATCCTAGCTAGCACAATCACGTTTACGTCTGGTATTTTTTCAGTGCTCACAAACCATGGCCCTGCGTTAACATCCATGGACCACATGTTGATTTCCTCTGATATTGCGTTAAGCAGCCCTACAATGTGCTTAGTGCGTGCGTGTGACTGGGGTTCCTAAACAGCTAATAAACAGGTTGTTGTAACGATAATGGCTAGCGCTTAAGCACAGGTGGCGTGTTAACAACCACCCTCAGGTGTTCTATTAGCGATAATCAGCATGTACAATCTTTCAAATGCAACTGCAATTTTGTATAGGAAGGGAAATTCCTATGTGCTCCACAAGTTATCGAATAAATGAATTTACTTATATCTACAAAGTTTTCTAAGAGAGTCACCGTAGCAGCGCCTGTTCTTGTCATGCCATTTCGGAAAACTGGCATGGTTTTACATGGCCAAATTATGCGTAACGTGCCTCACAATATGGCCAAGACAAACACCTTGCATGGTGTCATTAAATTCACAGCACACAATTTATTGACACAATCTACAGCTTTTAGGGCAGACAATCGATCGCTATTGGCACAAAATGATTTGTTGGATGCTGGGATGAAACGTTCGTAAACTACGTTGTATAGATGCAAATGAACCTGCAAACCTGAACACACAAGGATAGATAATGTCAGCATATTTGAAGTTATTAACTTAGTTGTTCAGTCTTACTAATTGAATCCAGTCGCATCCTTTGTTATAAGTATTTCATTATTTCTATTTAGTAATTGTATGAACTTCTCTTGTTTTCGAGAAGAAGAATGTGTTTGTAAGGGATGGGGGGTGGGGGGGGTGGCATCTAAGTTCATGTCCAGAATGAAACAATACAGCCAAACATATGTAAATGCGAGTTGCAAGTTCTCTGTCAGCATAGGCAGTCTTCCGGACATCTGAATAGACATTCCGTCTTTTATCAACTAAAACATTTGATTTGATACAATGTTCCGTTTTGACGCTTTGTAACATTGATTGTACACATCCTGGAAAATACCGCTAATAATTATTTCACAATTGGAAATATATTTCATCTGATTTTGACTATCCAATGAATTTCGAAATGCCATGGCTCTCTGGTGCTCTTGTAATTACCTATATACGTAGTTCAGCATATAAGAATGTATAATTGCAAATTATGTTATTAAAAATACAAAGTTTAAACATTGAAATCAAATACATGCACTATCAGATAATCTTGTTAACAAAATGTTTTTTGTATTTTTAATGTACATGTAAAGTAGTGATAGTGTCCTTGTGCGAATCCTTAGATTTAAGATCCAGGCCTTCCAATCTCTCAAACTGGTTTTCCCTTTCTCTCCTAGCAACATTAGCACCGAGACCATTAAGCATTAAGCTGGATAGCGTGAAAAGGGAGGGACAGCTGTTGATGCAAATTCGCTAAGACTATAACAGTCGTTCTCGTTGGCAATATGGTCAATATATCAATGTTTCCGAGTGAAAACGGCTACCGAATACATTTATGTAAGATTTTCAATGGCCGAGTCATTGTACCAAATAGGCCAACCCGGTTTTTTGTTGGGTGCAATAAGCACAGCGCATTTTCATGTAAAATTAACAGTTGTACAAGGTTTTGGTAATGATGTCTATAGAGATAAGCCTTATCCTGATATCTACTGTGTTGCCAAGTTACATTATGTCTGATCTGATCGAAGACGTACTAACACGAATCGTTAAATACGCTATCAGCACTACCATAAATATACTTTGCATGGATGCCGACTGCACCTGTACCTGCGCAGGGCATTTAGATACATCGCGAGGACAGCAGGCAAGGACATCTTGTTTCATGTGTTAACGCAACACTTGTCTGATAATGGTACACTGCTGCACAAGGATATATCGATTAGAGTGGAAAATTTTCACGGTTAATTTAGAATGCGATCCAGCAGTTACTAGCAGTATTTATCCACCATACTTTAGGAAAAAAACATCAAATTAATTACAGCTACGAAACCTACAGCTTCATCGCATGCCATTCTCGTTATAAGGATTTTTTTTAATAATCCAATAATTATTTATTTATAGATGACTATATAGTCGTTATAAATGGAAACCATTTATGGATGTGCGCTACAGCGTGAAGAGATGGTGACCTTCTTCAAGGAGAGCGGTTATCGATTTCAACTCGTTCTACAGCTTTCAGAGCACCTTATTTGGGCACTTCTGTTTTACCATAGACATGTTTTATTTTCGTCTGATGTATTGGCAAAAGCGATAAATGTACATGAATAGGATTTCTGAGTTCGAAGCTGGCTAGCACTGCAAGATATATTATAGCCTTGTTCTATTGGGTACAGTAATGGGAGAAGTATTTCCTAATGAAAAACTTTCTGTAATGGCTGGTTTGAACTATGTTAATGGCATCGCACCTGCAGAGATTCCTATCTGCTGAGGCCTGCTTGCAGGGCCAAGTCATGCATTAATCTTTAACCCACGCCAATGTCTCGCATGCTGAATGACGACGGAAGAACTGTGAAGGGTTTACTTAACAAGTCACCCGTATTTAGACCTTATCTATTATGATAAACACAGCTCATTCATGGACTGTCTGTGAGCCCAAATCACGTGGGCCTACATTTGCATAATGCGGGTTTATTTAATGCGAGATCGAAATAACTTAGATATGTGTGACCATCGGAGAACTATTCTAGCTATTCATCCTGGCAATTTACTGCGGTCTAAGCGGGTAGATGGTCTGCAGACACATTTAAAACCATAAAACAATATTTTTTTTCCTAATTGTGAACAAGTGAATCACCGCATCGCACCCAGTTTATTTTTAGCATACAAAACCCTGTACCAATGTATCGTAAATCAATGTATATATATATATATATATATATATATATATATATATATATATATATATATATATATATATATATATATATATATATATATATATACATATATATATATATATATATATATATATATATATATATATATATATATATATATATATATATATATATATATATATATATATATATATAATATATATATATATATATATACATTTTTGTACTACATATATTACACATTTTCGGTAAAGAAGGGGTGAATTTTGCTATAAATGCGTCGGCTATATACGGGAATATATCCATATTGGTCGATTGAGCTGCCTTGAAAATGATGTTGTTTCAGTAACCAACTTATGTGTGTAACGTTTATTTCCATTAAAGTTGGACCTTTATAGAATATTTACAATACACATAATATATAATCATTAGTATGGATGTAAAATATTACAAGGATCCTAGCTAACACCGCAGTTTGGCAAATCCAAACACATGTATGCCACGTTATTGAGGTTATTCAGCTCTTACAAAGCATGGCCGTATATTTACTTCCTTCGACCATATGTTGATTTCCTTTGATCTTGCATTAAGGGGCCCTACAGTGTGCTTAGTACGCGCATGTGACTGTGGTTCCTTAACAGCTAAGAAACGGGTTATGGTAGTGATAATGGCAAGCGTGAGAAAACTAGGGGCGTGTTAACGAGCACCCTCAGGTGTTTAACGACGATAATCACAATGTGTTCTCTTTTAAATGCAGCTTCAATTTATGGGAGAGGGCGAACCCTATTTGCTGCATAGGTTTGGGCCCATTGTAATATAGGAACTGCTGATTTTAACATAGTTTTTTTTCATTGGAGTCACTACAACTGCAGAGATTCCTTGTTACACCCTTTCGGACTGGTATGGTGTTACGTTGTTAAGTCATGTATTTGTTACAACAATGTTCAATCAATCGTTTATACTCTTTTGTTCCACTTACCCCTTACCTTGACCCACAGCACACAGTGGCACACCAGCGCATTATAACTTTACTTCTTGTCACAAGAATAGATCATTTGTTCGGTAAAGTTCATGGACGGTTTGGGGGACAAAGACACTAGTAACACTGCTTTAAGTCTATAGCTAGTCTTTATGTTTAAGCTGGATAACGTGAAACGAGATTGCTGTTGGTGCACATTCGATAAGTTAGATACAGTCGTTCTCTTTCCCAATATGGTAACTATATCAATGGTTCAGAGTGAATAGAGCAAATTGATTTATTTAAGTTACATTCCGAATGGCTGAGTTGTTGTACTTGTGCGTACAGACCCGTGTATTTACAGGACCTCTTTTGGAGCACATAAATTGTTTCAGAATGCCATTTGAGATCTTTCAAGTTTTGTTTTTTTGCAATAAACATGGTACGGTTATGAACCACACAAATTATCAGCCAAGCTATATATCGCTGCTCTGTACATAACAGAATGCCATTAAATAAACGCCATTTTGAAGCAAATTTATCATATCATGGCGATCATTTTTACATTCGCTGTAGTAACAACTCAATTGAATCGGAAATAGTTGAACGCATTAAGTGCTTTTCAATATAATAAAATCGATGGTCTGGTTTTTACAATGAGAAATTGGCGAGTTCGCCTCTAACAAATAGGTTCAATTATCCTCTGATGGCAGCCATTGGAAAATTGGAAAAATGCGAGGAAAATTTGAAAATTGGAAAAATTTGCTATCTGTGTTGCGTTACCCTCTAGCCAGAGAAGGTGCGTTCTATGACGAATTGTTTAATACGCTATTCACAGCACTATGCTTTCATGAATATATTTCGCATGATGGCCGATTGCACCTGCACCGCGCGTTTAGGTGAATCTCGAGGGTAGTAAGCACGAACATCAGGATGCAGGCGTTAGTGAATTCTTAAATAAACAGTGAATATATGGTCATGGTTCACAAATGATTGTCATCGTCTCAATATATCATGGCTACATTTTATCGTTGGTCTCTGCGCTTGATCATCACTTAAGTAGACATCATTCAGTATGTGACCCAGCAGTATAGAGCAGCACTTATCCACCATACTGTATGGAAGAAAGCATCAACTGAAAACAGCTACTAGACCGTTGCAGCATCGCTTATCACTCTCTTTATGAGGACAGTCTTAAATCACTCAATAATAATTAATTATGACTATGTCGTCGTTAAAATGGATACCATTTATTGATGTGCGATACAGCTTGAAGAAATGGTGACCTTCTTTGAAGAGATAGGTTGTCACTTGTTTCTTCTTGAACAATTTCAAAGCAGTTTATTCGGATAAACCATCAATGACATCAACGAAGCTTTCGTGAAATTGTCATTTGTCATTTTTAAGCGTATAATGACGTCTTGGGGACGGATTCAAGCATAGACAGCAACAAAACTTGACTTCTTTTCGCCCACTACCTTGCTGGGACATTGCGTCCTCATGTGCGAGCGTTGCCCATGATTACATTGAAACCAACATTGGCCAAAGCGGCAATGTGTATTGTAGCCTTGTTGCCGTGGGTACATTATCGCTTGAGTAATAATCCATTCTATTGACAAGAGCTGCAGAATTCGGGAAACGAACTTCCTAATACTAATGGCAAAAAATAATACGATTTTCTGTTATCCCTGGTTTCAACTAACTGTACCGTTGCGGCAAACTTGCAGGGCCAAACCACGTATTACTCTTCGGCCCAATCCATCATCTCGCATGCTCAATGACGACGGTAGAACTGTGAAGGGTTTACTTAACATGTCATGCGTGTTTAGACCTTATCTATCATGATGAATACAGCTCATTCACAGACTGTTTGTGAACATCTGCATAATGCGGTCCACATGGTGCGAGAACGGAACAACTTTGATATGTGTGGCCATGGGATGTTTTCATTCAGAGAACAGTCAAAGCCTATGATTGATTGTATATATAATGTTGGACAACCCTTTGCAAAATATTGAGTATGAAGAACATTATTTGCTATTAGCTCCTTGGATAAGATCTACGTCCACGACAGGCTATTGGCTGAGATAGGCAGAATTCCCAATGGTGATTTTAACTGTTGAATCCACAGCATATTACGTCCCCTCAACGCATGGAATCACCTGCTTACTTATAATCATCCATAACATTGACGCTATCATTGTCTGATCGAAGAAGTATTATTACTTAGTGAAATTTGCCTTGGTAGATAATCAAACGTAATTTATTTTCTGAAAATCAAATCTGTGGATTTTTGCGGGAGTCACTTGCCAATGTAATCGAGGTCATACCCGACGTGTCGCGAATTCAGCTATGATGTCATTGGGGTTTGCAACAAATTATCAAGTTCAGACGTTCCCCACTTCTTTCCTGATGACAAGTTATGGACCCCAGCTAAAGCATGATAGCTTGGTTATACTGTTTTTGCTCACGGTACTATCATTATGACTGAATTTTCAATATTAAATTATATGGGCATTGTTCTTAAGTTTAAAGGATTTCATCAGTTAGTGCAACATGTCCCAAATCTGATTAATGAAGATTTATTTGTCCAAGTACGGCTACCATTGGTTCATTAAGGTATCCCCGGTCTGGTTAGAGTATCATGCTTTTATATAGCAAAGTCTATGGAGGAGGGACTTTTTACCACTCGAGTATATGTGGTTTCAAATAAATACTAATACTCGATCATATGACCCCGTGCCATTCCGTTGCTATCAACACTTATTACTGCAATATTACACCTCGCATACATTTCCAATTACATTGTTTATTCAAAGGCTAGCATAAGATTACATGCAGACAATCAAAAATGGACTTACGTTATAATAATGGACCTAGCCATGTTGACGTCATGCAAATTATTCCACCGGAAAGACGATTGTGTGTTTGAGATGTGACATGGCCGAGAAGTCGCAAGCATTCGCACATGCACTAAGATTTCACATACATATATTTCGGTAACGGGATATTGCCACAAGGCAGTGATGAAAATGGTTCCCACTCTTTGAATGATTGTAAAATTCAACATGAGCATTTCTGGCAACGAAAATTTGCCATACTGTGGAGACAAGATAATGTTGAATACTTAAAAAATGAAAAAAAATATCAGTTAGATGAATTTGCTCCTTGTCAATAGTAGAAAAAAAATTAAACCCAATATTGCCCGATGTGTATTGTGTTTTGCGTGGGATGCGGTTATTCTGTTAATAGACTATTCATTATCATATCACATGGGTTATGTTTTTCTTATCTCCAACATGATGTAAAACCGCGATTGTCCTATTGCGTGAACGGAGAACAGGCAACATTAACTGGCTATTTCTGTTCCATGCCTCACTTCTCCCTGTATCATAAAATGGAAAACTATTTCAGAATTCGGCCTAGGTACAGTGGTTGCTGTATGATATAATGGAATACTATTTCAAAATTTGGTCTAGGTACAGTGGTTGCTGCAATTCGACATGAGAGGAACAACCTTGGCAATTGGTCAATAATGTCGTCAGCACACAATGTGTACTACAATAGGCACTGCTGGCGACACAATATGGTACGTAATGGCTCATGTCTAAAGCTAACACGCTTGACATTAAGCGAAACAGACAAAGGGGCCTGTTTTGTAATACACACGTGCGAGGTATTTTTGTTCCACTGCACACTAACACTGCCCTCGATATAAGACTGACGGTGTACACCAGCGCTGTTTATTTGTTTTCACACACATGTACCATGTCGTACTGTAGAAACAAGTGTGTATGGCTCACTATCACCATTCGTCGCGTCATTTCTACGTTTCACAGCCACATGTTCCCACTTAACCACACGGAGCTTCCAACCTCACCACACATGCGTTAAGAAGCATTATAATGATCAACCATTGTTTGATTTAGAGACAACGTGAATATTACATTTCTGATAGATAATGTTGTTGTCATAATAAGGTAACTATGTTCCCATTTACCAACATCGAATTTCAGAACACTTTGTCTTGAGCACTAGGCTGCGTCATGAGTACTAACCCATCAAGCTCTGTACATACGCCCACCATTAATGCTAACCTGATTAGACATAGCATAACCATGAACACAAGCAAAGTTATATAATTATATAGACATATGTTTGAAAAGTTTGGCAGCTTCATCGATTTTGAACACGCAACCATTTCATAGGTTTCTTTTTACTCTTTATTTTGTAATGATGGCGTCTGTTCCTGCTGCTACCTTGATATATTATAAAGGTATAAAGAAGTTTCATAAATTACCATTACCTTCACTGCCAGATGGATTATGTTAATGATTTGCAAGGTATATCTCGTATGGCATGTTCCGACATGTTTAGACAACTATATCAGGTGCCTGGCATGTCCACTTTTAAATAGGCCGTCGCCAGCGTTGTCAATACATAAAATACAATGGTAATGCTTTGGATTACTCAACTAATTAAAAGACAAACAAGAAGAAACGCCACTTCTAAATACCTGCTAATCATCTCCCATATGCAGTATAACGCAGGTCATCGTTGACGGCAACTCAAAAGGCAATCATAGATAACAGGACATAGGTCTTAGTTTTCGGACTGACTGTCAATAAAGACCAGACTTTGTGTTAATTACAGCCCTAAGGAGGATCCATTGCAGCAAAGGTTTTTTCAACTGATTTAGGTTAATGTTTGTTGTTTTTCCCTATTGCTATCATAATGATTTTTATGGAAGCATATTTATTTAAATTATACAGGGCACATATATGTGTGTTATTAGTTATCTATGTGTGGCTGTGACTATATTCAGTAACGTTGTGCCAAGCGTTCAATCGTAGGTCAAGTGTACATGTAAGACTTCCGCATTTTTCGGGTATAATGTAAATGTTTGAATGCAAATCCTAGCCTTTCCACCAGAGTCATTTGTGGGATCGATACAAGTTAAAGTTTAAGCACTAACATTTCTGTAATTAAGAACGTGAGGGGGGTGGGGATGGGGGTCTAACCGACCCTCAGCGTTACGCAAACGGTTATTTGAAATATCGTATGTAAACTGATGCAATTCTTACCCTGTGACATTTCTACACAGTCGTATACTATGTATGCTTGTTTGTGAGGTGCGTAAACATTGCTCTGATAGCCTCGAGACTCTCTTTTCACTACCAGCTGATAATGTTTTTGCTGTTTAGTTTGCGACCACTCGTTATTACTTTGCCTCTGATTGGGTAAGTAGATCCATTCAAGGGTCCGTTACAGTCGCTAGTAAGGTCGTACATGACCTGAATACTCCACAAGCTAATGGACACCGGTGACTCTTCAGTAAAAAGAAGTCTACGGTAACTGAAACTAGCGAGGTGCATAACGTTTTTTCACAGAAAAGCTCGAATAAAACCCTGATGCTGCATTAATGTCCACGCTAAATGGTCAGACATTATGTGCTAGGATTATGTGACACGATATGACTCAGAGGGGTCTTAACGCTACATATGTCAATATGTAGAATAATCTTGAATGTTCGGGTTGCGATAATTAAATATACTTCTTGAATGTTCGTTGGATTGATTATATATATAATGAAGCTGCGAGTGTGGGGAGTAGAAGCTAGCGACGTTTGTAAACCTGGACCAATGCATCTAGCTTTACCTTTATCAATGCTATCGCCAAAGAACCACGTATACGTTGGTATGACTCGGTTAATAACGGCGATGTGTTACCTGTCCAGGATAGCAATCATTGTTCAGTCAGGATCGTGTTTACGTGAAGTAAGACACATGTTACCATGACACTGCTAGTTAAAACTGTGCTTGTATAACCAATACGTGGTTGATTGTAGAAGTCATCTTCAAAACACATTTCGTCGTAATATGAAGCACGAAGAAAATTGGCTGGCATCGTTAGGGTACACCTGCCCCAATTCGTAGCGAATGTAGCCTTAGCTTGGTGAGTCATTGTATCCCCCTCTTCACCAAATAATCAGGCTCAGAGGTATCCAGACGTGGCCGACCTCGCTTGTTCACGTTTGCAAATTACAGATGCAAGTGATCGCGTTTTCCTGTATTTACGCTTTTCAAACTGATAGTGATACAAGCTGAGCATTATCTAATGGCTAAATCAGCTTAATGAAATCACTCTTGTTTGGACTGCGCATCATGCCCTTGTATGTTGAAGACTAGGAAAGGACGGATTTATGATTGAGAATTGGCTATATTCGACGATCCTTTGAACTTTTGACGATTCAGTAGCTCCTATATGAAAAAGAGTACATTTGTCACTTTCATTGAAACCTAAACCATTCCACAAATAGCACAGCACACCATGCCGCCCATCATCTTAATCAGGACGCGAAGATTCAAACCGCAATTACTTTTTTCTTCTCCTCACAAGAATACAAAGCATGTGGCAAGCCGATATATGCGCGACAACAACAAAGGTTATATGATATGAGCACATATTGTTCTTATATAATCACACATATCTTTCTGTGTCTTTGTTATCCTACAGCGCACAATGTTATGAGGTAAGTCAATCAACCACGTGCATTAGCATGAATTACAAATTAAGTCATTTCGAATCTGTGAACATGATCAATTTCTTCCAATGACACATCGGGTGTTAGAGAACTCATCGATATATGTGGGAAAGGACGCGCCAGATAAATATTTCACACTAAATAGGTTTTGTCACAGGGACAAATGTTACTGGCGTTGAATGTCTCATCAAGGACATAATGACAAGGTTGGTTCAATTCATTGGTGCGATGACAATAGCTGTGTCTCAATTGATGCGTTGTAGGTCGTTTAAGCCCATATAACATATGAGGTGCAATTATATTAGGATTGGGTAATCATATTGATAATAAGGATATCACTGTTAATTTGCCAAAGTTTGGTGTAATGGTAACGGTGAATACTTCACAATACTGTATTCATAATGATGCATTGTTCGATTGTCGATCAATTAGACATGATGGTACCCACTTCTGCACTGGTGCGTGCTATGTTGCGTGTGCAATTAGGATATTTCTTGAAGATACTGGAATGAGCATTAAACCTCTATACTGCGAACATGTAATTGGCATAATACATGAGCGGATATTAGCTAACATATAATGGCCATACCTTTGCATGCCTCACATTAAATAGAAAAATATTTGACAAATGAGTGTGTGTGTGTGTGTGTGTGTGTGTGTGTGTGTGTGTGTGTGTGTGTGTGTGTGTGTGTGTGTGTGTGTGTGTGTGTGTGTGTGTGTGTGTGTGTGTGTGTGTGTGAGGGGGTAGGGGTTACCTCATAGTAGTAGACAAGCATGTAAGCAATTGCTGTTGGTCTTTTAATGTCACTTTTGTATTTTTAAACGTTATCGAGCATATCGGTTTGCTCATTGCATTGATGCATCATTATGAGATCAATTTATTTAAATTGTATACGATCTGAGAGATAAACAGGAACCAGCCCAATAGAACTGCCTTATGGTCTGTGGTACAGACACTTCGTGAATACGGTTCACATTCTTCAGCTCAGACTATCTAATGCAATAGGCACTGCTGCCGGCACTTGTCTTGAACGTATGGTGCATGAAACTAGCCTGATCGGTTTATGGTAATTCTGATAATGGTGACGGTATTGTTGTACATTTGTTGTGAGAACGTTGTAAAACAATATTAATGTACCATAAAGCGAAAATGGGGAACAAATAGAGGGTGTGTGATAGTTGCATTTTGACATATGGCTGGTATTGTACATGATCGCTTCTGACCTTGTTACTTGCAAACGGACCAATATTGGGGTGCAGAAACACATTCGTATGGGCGCATATTGTCGCCATCGTCAGTTCTACTGATGAAATGTCGTTATGGCAACCATTGGAGGATATTAAGCAAATGGAATTATTTTATCATACACCGTAGATTGATAATGAGCTGGGAGTGATACGTAATTAATTATTTGGTCGTATATGACTACACATAATGGTAAGAACACACTTGTGAAAGTACTCCATAGGTGAGTACTCTATCTGTCCGATGGCTCCATTAACTTAGCTGTCACATCTATTAAATCATTCACATTATCCTTTTTGTTATTGCGCTCATGTGTTTCCTCTGTGGTATCATGGGAGCAATGCTATCTCTCGTGCATTAAAATTACATCAGGCATCGACCGTTATTCTCTGCAAGTATCTTTTGCTGCCTTAGCCAAACATTGATGGTCAGCAATTTGCCCACGGCCGGCCCCCCGAGAACACCTGCGCCTTTCTATTCTACTTATTCTAATACCACTGTCACGTGAATTATTCGCTTGAGGGATATTACAGTCTCTGCGAGTGATGTGATTGATGTTTTGTTGGGTTTTATGAAAATTTTAGCAGTCAAAGTCAACCTTTTACAGGAAGCTATGGTCAGCATTGGTATTCCAGTGTTTGATGCAACACGACAGAAAACATCGTAGACAAGATTTGTTTTGCGTGGTCATTATCTTTTGCCTGTAGGCGGTCCATTATGTCACTGACTATAACAAAACAACGACGTTGTTGCATTTGGATGAGTATCTCCATGAACTGATCAACCAATACATGAGTTATTGAACCAATAAAGACAAGAGACAGAAACTTTGCAAAACAATTCATTCGTTAATGTTGCTAAGGTAAAATTGTAAAAGATCTGACCCATGAAATATATTGTTACTTCAAATTGATAGAGCAGACGATTTGTCAAAATGCAAGTTTGGTAATATTAATGCCATATTTTAAGTCTATTTTAATACAATTGGGGTTATTTGCCGTGGAAGATTCATGTGTAAATATCACTATTTCCCATAATAACTGAGCAGATGGGAGGTAAGTGGTGTGTGTAGGGGGGCGTTATAGGGACTGCTTTAATAATGAGCCCATCAAGCATAACATAACTGGCTTCATCCTGAAAGACCGTTATAATAGTTGCCTACAGGGTAATTACTTTGCTGTTCGTAATTTGGATTTAATGTGCCTCGGATTTTTTTGTTTCATTTCTGGAGAGCCATTTCACGCTGTGGATTCAAATGTTGAAATAACCGTTTGGAAATTCCGCATATCACAACCAGCTGGCCATATTGGTTTTGCTGAAGCTAACCAAGATTATTCGCATTCGATATTTCACAAAGGGTAGTTGAAAATGACTAACACATTCTAACTGGTGTCAAGGTAATATGTGACAAACTGCAAGTCTAAGCATGACATAGTCGTGATGCAGGAAGAGGTCCTTCCGAAACCACAATTGTTATCCTAGGCAAATAACACCGGTGTTAAGTGAATATATACCGCAGTAGATTGCCTCACTCCATGGTTACAATTGATCTCAATACGCCTAACATGTATAGGTAACATCGAATGACCGTGCATAGATACGTACTTCCGATCTCGTTCTATGTAGACACTCAATGTGTAAGGGTATGTGACTTGGGCTAATAAACAGCCTATGAACGGGCTGTACTTATCATGATAAATAAGATCTACACACAGGTAGCATGTTAAGTAAACCCCTACCCTGTTCTATCGTCGTTAATCACCATGTGTGATATCGGGCTGGCCTTATCTTCAGTGACAAATACGTGACTTGGAACTGCAAGGTTGCCGCAACGTTATAGTAAAACATATCTTTCGGCACGATGTCACTAACTAGAGACTCAATTAAAATCAGCGTTTCTTTCATAACGATCAATACATACATCTTTAGTAAAGCGGGAAACTCTACTGTTCTATTAAATAATATCGAGTTATAACCTGCGACTGTATGTCGTTTTCATTTAGCGTGGTCAATTACACAAGATCCATATTTCAGGTTACATCCCAAAATTATTTAGCACGAAGTATTTCATAACTTGTGACGTTAGTGTGTATGTCGCTGTGTGTCTATGTGAATGATTGGGTGTATATGAGTTAGTTTACGTACAGTGCATATCAAACCTATATATAAACGAATATGTATTTATATATATGCATAAAGAACGGGCAATATTGGGATGCGGGTTATTGCATGACTGTTGACTGCAGAAAAAGAAGCTTGCTGCATTTTTCAGCAGTGTCTTGCTGTGTTGCTCGTTACCCAGGACCACAGGTAAAAGGGTCACTCTTGTTTGCTTGGAGCTTTAAAAGACTTTGCATGACTCTATCGCCACTGGTTAACGCCAGTACACGCCCAATAATCTTCTATGTGCGCAAATATTCAATTTGAACATTCCACGATACGAGCGCCACCCACAAGAGAAACCTTGCGAATAAAACGCTTTTGGCGAAGCAGCAAAGATTTGATGTAGTGTTTTGTTAAGGCAACAAAGCATTGTGCATAAGAACATGAGATGCAAAAGGTTTCGTCCTTTTTTGTCCGGAAAAGAATTGGCGGGTCTATGTGGTTTCGTGCTTTGCCAGGTAACCTGTGGACCAAAGACCAAAGTCGTTTGACTTCCAGAAAGAAAATAACTGCATCACGCACAGTTTGCTCTCTGCAGAATGCTACTGGACCAAGGACAACATTATCTTTGCTCTCACACAGTTATTGCAAATATAATTGCTTGATAACGGCTCGCTTAGAGATTATCATTTGTTATTGTTCTAGCATAGCAAGCTAATGAAACACATTTGGAATAAACATTTTTTCACCGTCAGAACTCTAAACATCCATAAATGTGCGTTGTACAATCATAATTATAATTCACAAATGCATGATTAACTAACATACGATCAATTTGAGATCATTAGAGCGTTTAGTTACTAGCGTTGTGACTTTGCTTACTAAATATACTACTATTGCTCAATCTTTGACAATCTTCGACGTTTATATGCACAGAGCTCGCCTATATACATTTTACTGACTTTCATTAAATTTAGCTGTGGTTTGGCCATATATCTTCGGATACGGTAAGAGTCGAGATATATTGAAATCAGAAGCAATTTGGGCGATGCAAGAGTCTGAAGATAAGTCTCCACATATTGCTGTCCCATAATATTGGATATTAGGACTTAATTTCATCAATTAATGAATATACCAGTTAATGTATAAATTTATATATGAATAAAAATAATAAGTATCAACACATGAGATGTAAGGCTTACTCATCTACTTTAAGCATGTATATTTCATTACGAGTTAATTAATCGTGCGTTATGCAAATGATTCCGCTTAATCAGCCAACTGCTGAATGCTTACAAATCGTGTATGATACTATCATCCATGTCATGTAAACAATAATTGTACTGTTCTCAATAAGAATATTTTACGATGCATGTTCCCTGTTGCACACCTTAGTCGAGCGTGAGATCGAAGACGATTTGAACAATAGGATTGGCAAATAACTATCGGCCTCAGTGGATGAATAATTGACACACAGCAACGACTATTGAGGGTATCATTAAATAGCGCAGTATAATAAGAACTAGGATACACTACAGTATCAGGACTCTATATTTCAGTGATTCTGTATTTCTACACGTGGTATTGGATCATTGTATCACTAAGAATCTCAATCAACAATTGTACCAAAAGGGGAATGGAAATATTTGGTAAGAACATGCATAAACAAAGAACATTGTCATCTGTCTATTAATAAGAGTTCGATGTGGACTGTATAGCTAATGTATGCTACTATGAATGCTATTGAACCTTGTAAGGAAGACTTTCATGTTGCATAATTTGCAAAAGAGTTGTTTCTGACCACCATGCAATGATCCAATTATTTACAAGATTGTACCAACCCACAGTATACGTGATTGACCTCACACTCACACATAGATCACCTGCAATGTTGTCAATCGAATTTTGCAAGGTGCACAGCCTCGCCGCGTTGAACATTGGACATTGTATAGTGTAAACTACACATAGTTCAAATGATAGATTCAATCGGAAAGGTACATACAAACCGAGCCCGTTGTACCCG
Source organism: Urechis unicinctus (assembly GCA_034190875.2). NCBI lineage: Eukaryota > Metazoa > Annelida > Polychaeta > Xenopneusta > Urechidae > Urechis > Urechis unicinctus. The sequence goes on along the minus strand of CM067358.1, from coordinate 46,154,822 downwards.
CCCCAGGCAGCAGCTGAGCAGCTGACACATCTCTTCATCAGTATGCAAGCGTATGATAGTACGGGGGCATTCAAGGTGGAGTTGTCCAATCTGATTGAACACTACGTTGTGCCAACGATAAGTGACGATAAATGCAGTACCGGCAGAACCATGTACATTTTGTTGCTTGGTGCGCAACAACCGGCTGTGGTGTTTCCGCTTCGGACCACTCTAACTCTGGAGTCCCACTAATAAGATTTCACGTGTACTTCACCATTTGGAGACTTCTGAAGGAAATGAAGGTAGCCGGATGTACCGGATGACGCTACATAATCAGCCAATGATAATTAATACCTTTGACAAGAGAATGTACCATAAATAAAAGGTGGTAACCAAGATCTCCGGCGAATATACTTCACTGACCCTGAAACAGGTGAAGTATGGCATTCATCATCTGAATCCCAACTAGTACGACGCAGAAAATGCTTCGTCAAAGGTTGATTATGTTGAACGGGCCATAACATGGCTCCATCAGACGTGAACCTCGCCGATTGGGAAAGAAGCTGGGTGCAACAACCTGATTATCATCGCGAATGAGCAACAGCAGATCGGCTTCAACACTGATGCCAATGCGGATGCTGCAACTTCTGATGGAGGAATGATGTGGGCAGCCCAGCCACCACAGCGTCCGAAGGACTTGTTGCACACTAACACCCTATAATTGCTCGGAGTGGCAGACCATGCCTGTGTACTCACGTCTTCTATGGCGTTATCAGCGCCCGTTTTAAGACGCCCTGCATGAGAATGATGTGATCCCGTCCAAAGAGGAAGGGGCCGCAGTACGCAAGCTACTAGCAAAGACCAAGCACAAAACTGCTGCTGAAGACTGATTAACCTATTGCATATGCCCTTGACCGCATTCGAAACTATCTTAATATATAGATACAAAAAATATAAATAAATATAAATATATATATATATATATATATATATATATATATATATATATATATATATATAAAGATGTGAATATATATACATGTATATATATATATATGTATTCTGTATATATATATATATGCATATTTATATATAACATGGGTATATATAC
>CM067358.1:46120672-46153632 GCA_034190875.2 Urechis unicinctus | reverse complement strand
ATATGCAGTGCGTCTTTGGACCATTACATGAGTGAATTTCAATTAATTGAGACAAATATATAAGAAAAGAGATGCAGCTATCAAGTATGTGTCTTAATGTCTCCTTAATTTATTACTTTAAAGACTTTGAGTATGTAGTAGAAAAATATTATGAAATGTAACACGATTGTTGCATTAGTGAGTCTACATGCCAATTTTCTTGATCCAGTGATTTAAAACTACCATCCCTATTGATGCGGTAACAGGCTTATCAGTGCTTTTGTAATAAAACATATTTGCGAATACATTGTGCTAAACAAATAGGCAACAATGCTGTACATTTGTACTTTGACATAATTCTACAGGAGTGAAGTATAGCAGTTCGAGAAAATGTTGAAGTACTGAATCGATTAACCATCGCTGCAGCATGTAAACATGCTCAAATATAAAAATAACATTGAGTTATTTCGTCACCCACAAATTATAACCAGTTGCTTATAATTAGGCATGATGAGATGATTATCAATATGCTTAATTAATTTCATGATGTTCAGTATTTGGTAGCGACGACTGGATCTATGCATTAAGCAAATAATAACACACAATAACTGGGTTAATTAACTTTTCCGTATGCCGTTAAATGTACATAGAGAGATGATAATTAATGATACAATAACACTAAAAGTCCGCGGAATAGTAAATCTGTATCCGCGGTTTTGTATGATATAAGTGGACATAGCTGTATTTTCATGTACTCATTGTTTCCATTTTATTGACAGCTAGGGTCTCTTGCGAAGAACTCATCGCATTGGGTTAAGGGAATGCAATTGCGAGATAGAACGACTTCAACGTTGATTTTCTACCTGATAACCTTTATATTCTAGCCATGAGCAATGAAGCCAAATAGATCGTCGCCATCGTTTTGTCATCAACAGATATCATAAAAAAAAACGTGCAATAAGATGCAACACTTACGGAAATACTCAACGTTGCGGTGTTATCTCGCTGTTGGAAGTGATGTAGGACATAATGACAACTGGTCGGTTATATGTATCACGCCAGTTGCTGATGTGAATGGAGTAGGCATAGGTTGCATTGAAGGAATACGGATTTCCAAACTGCACGCAGTATTTGAGCCGTACGCTTCCTATATCGACATCAACTTAATTTTGCCACCTTAACATTTATACTCTTTGAGATATGAATGTATTCTATATTTCATCTTATGAAATAGCAAATTTCTATGGAAGTCAAAATATAAATGCAACTGTCCGTCGATTTGCTAGTTAGTTAGAACAATGTTGACATTGTGCTACAGCACTGATCACGCAGTATTTTGAAACGTGATCTAGTATGCTTAATCAACAGCACAGCGGCAACTCCGCATCATTGAATCGGCTGAATACTTAACAAACAAGACCGTGCGCTGTGTTTGCCGATTACAGGCACTGTAAAGAGCACTCGTAATTTAGAATTTCCTCATCCCCAGAGCAGGTAAACACAAAAGTGATAGAACGCCCACGTTCGGTAAACATACTATCCAGCTATATTTGTTTATATACCTTGGCTGATTAGGTAAATATAAATGCTTTACACTTAGGTTCACTGGAACCACATCGATCAGACATTGTTTTGGCTACAATATTCTTTCTTTTGGAGGAAAGTTGCATATTCTGGGATTGTTCGAAAACTTGAATAAATCAAATTTCTCATAGCTTATCATTCTCAACATGAGTAGATATTGCATTTGCACTTTGACTAATAGACACACGCCAGCCTCCATCCGAGTCGCGAGTGAATCCTTTGCCAGATAACAATCAATTTATTCACTACAGTCAGATTAAGAGAAATTAAAGTTAAGTATTGTGATATGAACATATCGTCGAGTTTATAAGCATCTGGCTCGGCGGCGCATATGCACGGGTTATATTGTTTAACACGACGTGTTGCCGTGTAGAAGGTTATAAACCCATAGATTTGACGGGTCATATCCCACGTTGTACAATAATGTAATATCTTTCTGCAGATGTGTTATCTTCCTGCACTATTTTATCTGCACCAACACAATGATATTGTGTCACAAATGTGTCAGGCCGCTCTATGGTAATGATCCAAACAACGCGCATGTTCGTGCTACAAATTGCAACGCTCTAACGTAGTTGATCTATTGATTATCATATGGCGACGTGCTTCAATCGTGGTAAAAACCCACCATAAATATCGTAATTACATTAGGCTACCTTACCGTACTGTTATATATGGTCTCAACATCTCCAGTAACAGCATTCCGCAAATGACACAAGCTAGTTCCGGAAGCGTCATAATATCTGCATGAGGTTTCTATTGGTAGTGACGCATGCTTTGCGCTGTAGTTTTAACTATCTGTGACTATATTGCACTGTTTGGAAGATGGATGTGATAGCAAGTTTTGATAAGGACGTGCAAAATACACCTGTTTAATGTGCACACTGAGTAATGCTTTATTGCTCACATATTACATATTTTATGGCATTGGTTCATTGCAACGACTAAGCAGCTGTATAGTAGATGTGTCAGCAGGTACGAAAGCATGTGTGACCATTTCTAGTGGGAGAGTACCAACCTTCGCGATGTATATGGTGCAGTGTAGGCCACTATCATGTCCGTACTAACCTCACAGTGTATGTTGGACCACTCGCGGCCTATGCTCCCAAATATGCTTCCATTGGACAATACACCAACGAGATTTGCCACAGAAAATAATGTCAAACTAAATTCAACGGTTCAGGCAGAATGCTTTATGGTCTGTCTCGAGCGATAATTTGTTCATATTCGCTATAAACAGTTTTACTCCATTTACTATACTTCTATAACCCCCATCCCGTCCCAGTAGCCCCCGCCCCTACCCCGACCTTTCTCCCACCTGCACTAAATGTGCGGTTATCATAACGACAATGAGCTGTAGTTGGAGCCGGAATCAGTGCCTCTGGCCGATCATATAACGCTCTCCCCTCGTATCCGCCACACACTGTTCACGCATTAGGTACTAACGTTATGAATTACTATGGTTGCCGAGAAGAATTCTATCAGTATATCGCAGAAAACTAATTCAGGGCATTTTGTACAAGACGGATTTGTATGAAAAAATGTATCGACAATGATGGTTATTTGTACTGGAGGATATCAAGGTATAATCGTGTTGTGATAAAAGCGACGCGCAAATCAGAACATACATCTACGTGAGGTATGAGCGAGGCTCACGCATAGAAATTTACGCGAACATATACTTGTATAGGTTTAAGAGTCAATATGGAATGACAACAAGCATAATTCACCTTGACTGCACCTTGAAGGCACACAAAAACAAATGATCTGAATTGCCCGTCATTCTCGTCAACATTCTTATCATTGTCCGTCTGTGCCAAAATTATTGCCACTTGTCTGGCCTTAGTAAGCGATTGGCGACGGAACTAGGGTATTTAGTTCTTCATTATGGAGACAGCTGATAACACTCATCCGGTCGTTAACCTGACTTATCTCTGTGATGCCTTTTAATTAAAATCGAAAACGGATATGCGGTAATGAACCTCCTCAATGAAACACATCATGACTATGTTTTATGATATGAATAGTATCCATAAAGCTGTAATAACTCTTAACCATTTAATTATCTGCCTGTATACATACCTCCCTCACCTCTTTACATTGCGTTGCCTAACCTATTCACCGCCACATAGCTTATATACCTGCCTATGTACGAGTGATGTTAGACCAAAGGGTCTATTCGTAGCATATAATGACGGCCTAGGTGCCCGATGATGGTCTCGACGACCGATGGCCTCCACGTGCTTATAACCGCTCACAGAGGCAGACACATATTTAACCAGCCACTCATTTGTCCTCCAAGACCACATAGTTTCCATCCCTTGCTTGTTGACGCGGTCAAAAGAATTGACAATGATGGCTGGTGCGTATAGTGGTAGGTGGCGATCGCACTGTGACCTGTGTAAAATGCGCCCAAATCAGATGGAATATAGTTTTCCGAATAAGACGCCCTATTTCAGCCGACTAATTCTGTGATATCGCTCAGCCTTTGATACTAATGATTAGTATTAACGTTACCTTTATCACCCGTCCATTGAAAATCTCAGCTAATAACATCACCGAAGAACATACAAAGTTATGGATTGACCAGTGACAACGCAAATGACTTCGATCGGGCACAGCAGTCTGTATAGATGAAGTACATATGACGTAAGCGGCGACAGAAGTTTTTATTTTGTTGATAAATGGTTAACCTCAGGAACGACGTATGACTGCATCCAGAATATATCTTTCACTTATGATTTAAGGTGATATAACGGCCTCAGCAAGCATATCAAGCTGCAGCTCTACTTTTAAGTGCCAACATTGACGATATCTGTAACCTTTTACCTCTTATGCTTCTTTGATCCATTTTTGCAGGTATAATAGCAGCCATCTATTTATCCTCGACTCATCGGCAACAGAGATTACCTGGCAATATAAACACATTCTTTATTCAGGCAGTTTGCAGATAAGCTAATAAAGTGACCTATTAAGCTATTGATTCCTAATCTATCAACAATCCCGTTTTTATATTATCCGGATTAAATAAAGACATATGATGTGAATAAGATGAGCTTACATCACTCTTAACGGAAAAGAAGCATGAGCACAATTCATTATTATATCAGAGCATACCATCTTACCGAGACAGATTTGTGTTTAGATTTGCATGTTCGATTTCATTTCCATTTCACAAATCTTATATTAAGCAAATATGCTTATCGCCTAGCTTTTGCTTTCCAGCGCAGCCAGATAAAGGTCTCTCAATACTATAAAATTCAACAACGAGCGAATTACATTATATCATCAGAAAATGATTGTAACTGGTACCTTGTTAGCAAAGTGGCAAAATGACGAGCAATATGCGTTTTGTATACCAAGAGGGCTGATTTGATTGCTTAAGGATGTCATAATGCTCTACAACGGCACGCGATGATAAATTTTTATTCCTACGATGGCGACTAGTAATGAGAGGGTTTTGGGAGTGTGGGCATGAGACAGGTGCTTATTTGTTCCCTGATGCATCTATCGTTAACAAGTAATATAAGAAGTAATTCACTAATCGTAAGGCATTACCTTTGGGTATTTCGATTCGTAAGACATACAAGAAGATATTTGTCTGGTTTAGGAAAATGTCAAACGAATCAAAAAAAAGATTCCAATAATCCAGTAATGTGTTAAAGTATATCACCTGTCATTTTAACTGCAGGATATTGAAGATGCCAGCAAATGTGAGGTTTAATTCGCGCATTAAATAGTCTACGAACAATGGAAATGTTGTCCAGAATATTCCTTTGCGTTAAAAGGCAACCACAGTTTAAACATCCCAACATAATGACTAAGCGTACAATCTTGACATATTGTAACAACGAAGGCAGACCATTTTGCACAACAATAAATATATCAACCTAGAAACCTGTTCTGTATTTATTTAATTCTGATTTGTGTCATGATTTGCAAATTTACGATGATTTATTATGAATTTTAGAACATTATCGGGACGACCCCGGGCAGTTAAAATAGTTATAGATGGGTGAATGCTTCCAGACCTACCCAAAGTGGATCACATGAATCAGAACACAGAATTAATTTTGCAGCGTGGATTTAGTTATGGCAGATAAGCTGGTGTTGAATGAGCGCTCACTCTTTATGAATTCCTCGCATCTCTTCGTCGGATGCTATTAGGGTCTTGATCAGGAAATTTACAGCACACCATACATGGCGTATTGGTGGGCGTTTAGTTTAATGAAAGGAATGACAGGATCACTTCAAGAAGCAATTATGTTTGCCAACGGCAGTATTTCGGGGTCTCGAGAGTGGTTCATAGGCTGATGTTAATCACAATCGGAATGAAATGGTACAATTCTTTGTCAAAAGCAGTTTTCGAAGAACATGTGGTAAACTATGTCTGATGTCTTATCGTGCAAAAAGCGTACGTTATACCCATATTACGTTCACTTGTGCTTCTGTTCCCCCCGATAATTTCCCCCTACCGAACCCCGTTTGTGATATCAAGACCGCTCCATATTGATGTTAATTGGTAACAAATAGACAGACTGACATACATCTACAGATATGTATTGCATTAGGATCATTATATGCGTCCCAGACACATGCATTAAAAGATTCTACTTTAATTAATTCCTGATAATTATGCAATGGGTTGGTTGTATGAAGTATCTTTTTGTAATGACACTTTTTCAGTACAAGCGTCAAATACAAGTAGTCTACCAGCGTTATGCGAACCGAATTGTTATTGGTAGCACATAACACCCAACACGGACTCACAGACAATAATGTATTCATGCGTTGTTTGGTGAGCGACATAGCCCTTCATCGCACTACGCCGATCACTCTATTTTATTGTTATTAGCATAATTTGGCAAATATCAGCTGATAATGGCATATCATGACTGATGTTAGGTGATTGAACAGTAGCCAAATCTATGTTGGCACAATTATTATCACTAGGGAATTCTAGAATACTGCTGTGGTTGGTATATCTATTGGTTAAAAAATGTAAATCGTTCTTTGCCTTGGAATGTAAGCATGTACTGCTGCTGGTGTGCTAAAATTCCTCGTAATACCTAAAAGGAAAATAAAGATTCAAGTTTATCTGTTGCTAATAGTTGTTTGCTTTCTGGCAGATTGTGCCTACCCTCGCAACAATTTTAGTATTCCGTCGAAGTAAAAGAGTCTATGTGTCAGCTGTTGCCTGAAGTATGCCATCAAATATGTTTAGTACGTAGCCTTTACGGCTGCGCGTGGTCAAAATGGTACTTGAAAAGATCGTCTTGGCATAAATAGCTTTCAAAGAAAATGGGAAATATCCATATATTCGATCGAACGTATTCATCTGAACAAACACAAAGGATAATTTATAATTCATTCCGTATCTTATGTTAAGCAGCTACACCGCTGACGTTGTTCAATGATTCCACTACTTCTGGGTGTTCCTCTTAATGGTAATAATTTAGGGTACACGTGGCCTGTATCTTTACAAATTAATATTGCTCGATTTAATTCAGTGGCACTAACAAAATGAAACAGCTTTTAATGCCTAATTTTATTACGTGATGATAATTTATTAACGATAACGAAGGATCTGTTCCATGTATATAATCCTGTTACGTAGTTGCTAAGAAAATAATTAATTTCCCCATGACAACAAATTTGTTTGTTCATCATTGCTGTGTTATTTAATAGCATATTATTTGGTCGTTATATCAGTATTCGATTAATGTGAATTTTGCTTCAGAATTTTAAGACGTCCTATATTCCATGTAACCCGATGTAGACTAAACAAGTATCAACAGGAAAATCGATGCAACAAACCTAACGTTCGACACCGTATACGCTCGATGGATATTGTCTGATGTCAAACGAAAGGATTGCATTTCCAGTGAAAGGCACGAAACATTCACATTCCATTCACCTCTCTTTACCGGATGCAAATCATGATCCCTGCACCACAGAATACACAGAATTTCAATGCGCCTTGTTTGCAGAGAGGAGTGATGGGATTGCTCCAGGATGCTTTAATGTTTGTCACTGGCGCCATCTCAGTGAAGTTCAACCTGTATTGGAGATTGGAAGAGGGTAAGTAGGCCACGACATAATTGAATTCCTCATTTCCTTACATCATACTTGAAATGTCTTTGGAAGTGTAGGCATCAGACAAGAGCATATTTGTTCCCTTTTGTATACATTTGTGACAAGTAGGCTGATATCAAGTAATATGTGACCGGATTATCTTGAGGTATATGTATTCGTAAGTATCTCAAAAATGATCAACCAGTCGGTAATATGTAAAAGTATGTCATCTGTCAGAGTGCATCAAATATTTCATTTCGGAATATTTGAAAATTTCAGCAAATGTGATGTTTGTTTATATTTGTATGGGGATTATGGTTTTTGGATATGAAAAGCAGATACAATATGAACGTCCAATGAATGATGGTATCATAACATGTTAACGAAGTTTTATCTTGAGTACACTCATCGTTTCATTACAGGGATTGATATATCAACCTCCAAATCCTTCTCAGCCATTACATTAGACCGTCAAGATAGAGCCAATTTTGTGATGTTTGCAGAGGTCATTAATCCATATTTATTTACTTCATGCTTCGTTCCAGACAGCCACGAGTGCAGCGGGGAACCACGAGGAGTAGCTGAACATCACGGTACGATGCGATAGCAATGAAACGCCGGAGTATATTGCTTCAGTGAGCAATAACGTTTTTCCACGCCACCATGCTAAGGGTGACAGCCCTAAGTGGCTCATCTGCGATATATCAACCGCATGATAATGGATATTGCTTCATTTGCATTACTACTGCCCATTGCAATGTGATGTGGAATTCTTAAATTAACGATGGGTGTCTCTCGGCTGTCCATAAATAAACATACCAATATAAATATTGGATGATAAGGTGCGGAGAGCAGTTTAGAATATGAGAAGTCTCATGCCTCACTGCGTTGGATTACAGGAAATGCCTCAATGGACAAGCCATGTACGTAAGGATGCGATGATGGCTAACAAGCTTGCCGTCCTCCCAGGTGGGTGCATCTGTCTCTGTAAAATGGTGCGGTTGCTATTGGTTACGGTACTTTTGCAGCCATTATATTAGTTGTGTTTTTGCCCTCAACGCCAATAAGCCTTTAGAAAGGTCTCACCCGACAGTCGGGCGATTATGACGACACTGAATTATTACAAAAAGAGACTATCATGCTCCCAATATTGGTTTTGATGATGTTATTATTGTCGTCGTATACATTTCTGTTCCTAGATATCGCCCGATCAAAAGACAGTAGCCTTTCGCTTGATAGATACGATAAATCATCGTCCTCTGTCAAAATTGTGTAAAGTACTTTGCACGCTGCTACAAACATCAATATCAATGATACCTATAGCAGTTTCATGTTCGACAGTACCAATTTGCTGTGCAGAGCATGTAAAAAGGCGCGCCTTATCGTGTATATGTGATGTTATCGTACATCCGGGTGCGATTCAAGAGATTCAACCGTTAATGGACAGATAGTATCGCTAAGTGAGCTTGAACGAGGAAATGCTTGTCTAGGCTCGACCAGCAAAGCAAAGGTTCGTGACATTCATGCAGTATATCTTGTTCTATACAATTTGATTTAAATAATGGCCACCCCTAGTATCGATGGTCTCTTATTATACATTGCCCTGGTTTCTTATTAATAACAGGATGATCATAAACATTGTTCAGACAACAGTGTATCATCCACAATATAACATGAATTGTTGCATTTTAATGTTCTGCACTGTATTGAATCAGCTGCATTTTATTACAACGATTTACCTATGGTACATATCCTGTGGATATTGGCCAGAGATACTGAATAGACACGCAAATTTGTATCTCTCGCCTGCACATATTTCATCAAACCTTATCCTCCTTTCGTGTGCGATAGTCCTTTATAGCTTCAAATGGACCTCTTGATTGCATGAATCGCACCAGGGCACATTTAATCTTGTGTACGACAGTGGTTTACTAAAGCTAAGTTGAGTACTAACTACTAACTATTTTATGGTTATTGAAAGGTATAATGTTAATGTGGCATAATATATATAGCAAACTAAACTACGTCGCCGATGATAAACGTTAATTCCCCGCGACGAAATCTTATAAAGGAGCAATGGTCGTCAAAATGGCAATTTGGATGGTTTTGATGACTTTTATCGTCCAACAAGTAGTCAACTACATTAGCAGTCCAATGCTCTATGCGCTATCATGCAACACTGTATGGACATGTTTCAGGAGTTACATTTGGAACAAAAATTCAATGTATCTGTTTCTAAAAGGCGTGAATTGATAATGTACCGCCCTAGATATGTATATATTTGCTTGTAGTAAGCAATTAGCGGATGGGGTGAAACCAAATGTTAATGTAACACAAATGTCACAGAACCGGGCACTTATTACATATGTTGTCAGAAGACATCGGCTGCTTAGAGAATCTCGCACTGATCTTCCTGTACACTGGTCTGGATTTAACTAAAGGGACTATAGGTCGATTTGCTACAGTTTCCGGCAATGAGAAGTGAATAGGCAGCCGGTATGACATTTTGTGAACCAACGCTGGAAATTTTAGCAAATACTGTACAGCCATTTTGCGTGCGAATGTTAAGGAATGTTCGGCACGATATTGTATAATTTGATTACAACATCATATTGAAATGGTTTGGTCAGTTTTCGAAATCGGTCATGGCCATGAGCGGTATAAAGCGTGCTAGTTCATGGTCACGTCATTAATTACAGATTAAATATATGTTCATAAAATATAGAGCACATCAATAGACAACAATATATAACTTATTTATATTTTGGAGATGATGACAACATTTGGTAATGCGGTAGACGTGCATACGTTCTTTGCAACAAAGCAATATTTGTTATGATGACACCTGTTAAACTCCGATTTTAACAGTAACACCACAGACATATTTTTACTTGCCTTAATTACTGGCAACAAATGACCCGATGGTTATCGAGATCCGTCTGCACGAAACAGTTGGGATACAACCATTTTATGAATTTATTCAATGGTGCCTTATCCTTGCGTAGGATAATTTGAGATGAGCACGTTGATAAAGCCGGGTCATGGCTGTTGCATCAATGTATATGTATATGGGAAATTTTGAATTATCCGTTGAGTTCGATGGGCCTCATAACAGTCAGCCCATGACATATTTTAATCGATATTCCATAATTTGATAGAATAAACCCCTATATATAAATCACAACACTGCACATAAAGAAGACATTTTGATAGCAGGCCTTATTTCATCAATAACTACGTCTGTATTGGAACAGTTAGATCAAGCAAACTTTACACTACGATTTGAACATGTCAGTATAGTGCCGGTGATAAACGTGATTGAATCATTAATCAGTGTTCTCATCCCATTCGGGGCCATTTCATCACAATGAGACGTGCTTTGCAACTAATGGATTGTCACTGTATTTCAAGAGAGAGTAGGTGAGATGGTGCACATCGAGAGTTTCAACAATAAACCCGGCAATGTAAACATAATATATGCATATTGATAATAGTCATGTCACGCTGATCCTTTCTGATTATCAGTAGAATAATTTTGTGCGACATCCAATCTGATCTCCAATGACTGATTCGTGTTAAGGATATAGAAATACTTAAAAGGGATCATCCAGTTATCGCTGGTTATTTAACACCATACTTTAAATCAAGACATTGCACTGCATTATCTCAACCCATGCATTGTGCAAACGATTGTTTATGAAATAAAGTCACTACCCCGCGGATAAATGAGTTACATTAAATCATTTTGCTGCACTGCCAGGTCATTCAAATCGACATGAATGATCCATGGTAGAATCCGTTGCCCTATGATGAATGGGCTTAATATTCAGGTTTATGAAATATGTTGAGACTCTATCTGATGTGTCATCTCTCGAAAAGCACGTGGTTCTGGCGATGTAGGATTTAATACTACCTATCAATCAAGTTCATACATAAAATTGCCACGCTAATATTAAAACAATGACTTTTATATACACTTATGGGTGAAGCATGTCTTAAATTGTTCGACGGCATATGTTAATCTGCTATTCCTTAACGAAAACACAATTCAATAAGTTGGATTGAATCACGCATATCTGAATACCACACAATCCATAGCTATCTCTGGAACAGATAGATATGCCTTGTACCGCACACATGTCGGACGGCACGCGGACTCTATTTGATTCAGCTTAAGAGAAAGACCGAAGAGCAAAGAAATCTCTGTCATTGTTCTAAGCAAACCAAAAAGGTGTCGGTGATTTCTCGTCGAACCGACATTGGTTAATCTAAACTATTGTTCCCGATTGTCGACAGCAAGTGCTATCCAATGTAGATATTTTTAATAAGATGCCCAATATAGAACAAAACGCTAATTACAAAGATCCCGTTCCTGTGCATGTCTGTCGAAATGATCCGTATATAAACGTCTAAAAGAAAGGTGATATCTCTCGCATTGCGTAGCTTTCAATCCAAGTTTTGCCAGTTACAAAAATGTCAATGTTATTGTCTATACTTGTGTATCGAATTCGATTTAGGTTTTACCTGCCCGTATCTAGGCTATCATTAGAGTGCAATTTTCTTGATTTCCCTAGAGCTGGACATAATCCCAAAATGGCCGAAGATGAAGTTAATTAAAGATAGGCAAGGCCCTGAGAGCTGCAATCGATTACATTGCAGCGTGTTCAGTTTCATTAATGAATCTCGTTAGTATAATTAAAATATAGGAATCCGCCTAATATGTCGAGCGGTCTGTATACGTCAATGCATAACTGCACAAGATGATATTGATTTCTGCTTAAATAAGAACTATTATCAACAAAATGCTTAAATCAAGGGTACATAAGAGCCCAAGTAAATGCAAAACGCTCGCCTAAACGAAGGTAATTAACGATTTCTGAGCCTCTTCACTTCCGAAGTTATAGTGTATTTCGTGATGCCAAACTTTTTATCAGCAAGTATTGGTCTAAGAGGTCTCTACAAATGTTACCCTCAATGTACGGGGTGTATGCATGAACCATGGCTCGCCGGGGTTGGTGTTACAGCTGTCGACATTCATTACAGTGACAGCATATCTTGCTCTACTGTATATAGACCAGATTGTGGCAAGTGGAGAGCGCTTATCAACAGGGCCACTTATCATTCTGTAATCTGGTCATTTATTGAATGCAGCATTGCAATAAATACCACTTAGAAAGCAACTTCTCAGTGGTGTAATAGAAACTTTAACATTACGGCTACTAGTCATTTTGTTGATGGTTTCTGTCGGATGCACATCTGTAGGCAAAACGTATAAAGTGGCCGATTCAAAATTGGCCGCCACAATTACCATATGTTATGTTAATTCATTTATTTGTAACAGTGCTGTCGCTGCATGCCGATATGTTGCTTAAACCGTCATGTGCTAGTTGCTATAGCCTCATGTGATTTTATCGATACGCATATCAGCCTCTTTCTCATATGAATTGTATCTCCTATTGTAAGGTTGCATGAGTAGTACTTGATAGTCACACATTCGTATCTCTTAACGGTTTGAAATGCATCAGCGCATACTAAGCCTTTACGTGCTATTTGTACGTAATATGGTCAGTTTTACACGCAGTTTTATATCAAAGTTAAAGATGAAAAGCAAATACCCACAAAGCTCCAAGCAATGGTGTCGTTGAGAAACATTATTACGTCCTGAAGTAATGCAATAATTCCTCTCGGCAAGTCAGCAGCATAGTAATGGCATGTGTTGGGCTAGTCTTTGAACCTCCTTGGATCGGGCAGAGATAAGTGAGAAGCTTATGAGCTCTACGGATTGAGCGGACTCCATGCACTCAGCATCAACGAAACGCAACTACTCTTGCCCATGGTTCAATAGGAATAGTTTCTTTCAGGTTGGATTGATGTGTTTAGGTCAGGTATGGGTCGAACAGAGTTAACCCCAAAAACATTGCGTTGCGCGTGAGATGCCAGGGAGTACGTGCACATATATAGCCTAACAGATATGTCATAAATTTCGCAATGGAGGTTATATAGCTTTTGAATTGGGACGGTTTCCTTCTCTACCTGGGTCAGATTTCTGATCTTTTTCTATTATAGATGTGCTGATTCGCCCGTAATGGTCAACACAATAAAAGCAGAAGTAAATATTCAAACATATAGATTCTAAAATAACGATCCTACCCCCAAAAACATCCTGGTAATATCACAAGATAACATTATTGATTTTATGCCGACGTTTGAAATGTATTTTATATCTGCTTTATATGTTGTGTACAAACCTACATTTGATATCGTTTCGACTTAGCATAGCCTTTTAGTGTGTGATATAAAGCTCATATTTACATATGGTGGACAAGCAAGGTACTCATTGTAATGACTGGCCTCGGAACTCTATCGACTTATAAGCTTAGTGGATAAGATGATAGGTTGGTCTGAACTTATAAGATGATTGATAAGTAGGCTGCAGACTTGTAAAATGACCATGCATAATTCATGGTTGGGTCAACAGTGGCGGTAACGAGCGAAGGTAACTGCATTTGTATTGCGCTTCATCCTTTGATGCAAAGCAGTAGCGCATTTGACGGTGCCATATAGGGTCATTGTCGTATCCGAAATACTGACCCAAACGATTAAACCCTAGGAATATTGTATGGGTCGCTGAAAGAGCTATGATGAGCCATCGTTTGTATAGTCTCTGAGAATATGTGTTAGACATTCTGATTGGTAGCACAGATCATATATTGCCAAATAAAATATTGAAGAAATACTTGATCTTACTCAGTTTGCAATGCCACTACAGTTTATGATACTGCTTTCACAAATAGAACATCATCAACACTTTGATATGAAACGCTAAATGTTAGACTATGTACTGTATTGGCTGCAATATTTACGATAGCGTTATTGAACAATGTGTACGCATTGACACTTCATCTTCCCGCATTCATTATCTTCAACTTGCATCACATTATATCCTGCTTGCGTTTGCATTAGACCTATTATATATCATCTGTACCTCTTATGTAAATGATGCAATTGTGCATGATAGTTGTTTACTAGCAACTGTTCACTTGGGCGATGGTCGTAACAATGTCATTCGTTTGGTGTTAGACGACGTTAATTGCCCCACAAGGAGTCAAGCACATGGGCGAGGTAATGGAATCAAGTTTTATGGGAAATTAAGAGATTATCAACGCATCCGTTCGGTGATTTGCATTGAGTAGGATTTGCTGTAGCCGGGGATGTTCCGTCATCCTGTACCTCTGTATTAAAGAGTTTAGGAAATATAGAATGGATCATTTTTATTTGCGGCGTCAATTGTGTGTTTGTTGACAATACGCAATTCATATATGGGATAAAACAGAACATCAATGTGAAATAATCGTCACATATATTTTATATAAATTTTGTCGGACTGTTCATACAATAGTCTGTGATATTTACGCACCACCAGCAATCCACTAAATCATCAATAATCATTTTATTCTAATGAGGTTGCATTATTCTCATCACAGGCAATCTCGTTTTGGAAAACATGAGGCGTGCATGCGTTCCTTAGGAACAGAGCAATTAACAGAGTCAAGTATACTATATTTACCATGATTGGGCCACCTACACAATTCTCAGATTTCCCTGGAGGTGATCAAAGCTAATAATAATAGATAGCGTTGATTGACTGCCCAGCGAGCTGTTATCTAATGCTTTGCATCGTGATCAGTCCACAGCTGGGAGCAACATTTTGCTTATAGAAATTGATGAATCGGCACTATATGTAGCTCTGGTCATGTTATTACATGACGCAATCTATAACAATGCTATTGATTTGATAATTGATTATAACCAAGAGCAATTCCTAATTCACTGGATAAGGGAAGCAACAAATAACGGATTACACAAAGCAAAGTTATTATGCGTTATCGTGTGTCAAATAAATGTAATAATGCAAAAGGTATTCCGGTGAATAAGCTGTAATAGGTGAAACAAGCTGTCACTCCGTGTGTATTTCCGAGCACTACGTTAGGAATAAGAGCAGGTAAACTGTAACTATTACATAGGGGAAATATAAGTGTGTATGGCGGCGTGCTGCTGTACATATGTGTGGATGTCCGTATGATTCATCTTTGTTGCGTTACGCAGGCAGCTTAGGGGTATGGACATCGCATATGAAGTTAATTTGTGGTTTTAGCCCTTGCTGAGGCAGTCACACGACATTAGTACGATCGGTTCATCCAAGCTTTTACACTGCGTATATGCATTTATATATGTGACTTTAACACTTCATTGGTTCAAACTATGGACATCTCGTCATATGCGACATCCGTCTTTAAACTGTCGCTTGAAGAACATTGTAGCATATGACTGCAGTCACTACCTGGGAATGCTGCTTTGCATTCATGAGTAACTGTTGAGACCAATCATTCAAAGTCCTGCTTGTTCGATTCAGCAATAGATTGTCCCCAAGCAACCTGTGCCTTTATTTGCTTACAAGGGTAGATATCCGTGTGGTTTGGTCACCAAAATAATATAATTCGCAGGATTTGGTACGTGGTTGTTGCTTGAAGACGAAAGGATGAGCTCGCGAGGGTAGAACGCCAAGGTTTAGCTGTATTACTGTTATTTTACAAGCAGCCCGCTGGCCAAAAGAAAATTGATTAATTTTTCATGAATGGGGACAGATCCAGCAACAATAAATTAACCCACAGCTTGAAGAAGCATCCGACAAAGTCGACTTTGGAACTGGTAAACAGCCCGAATGTGACCATAACCAAAAAGTAGGCATGCGGGCGTATTTGTTTTCTTCAGACTTATATGGCCCTTAAACATAAGCAGTCGAATATCAAACGGTGACAGTAATGGACGAAATCTCTATATAAAAGACACATTGTGAATGGTTTATATAAGCAGACCTTATACCTGAACCACTGTAAACACCTTGCGTATAATTTCATTGAAAGCTTTCCGATACACGCACATGATTCCACAATGCATATCGTTGAACGCAAACAATGGGTATTGTTGCTGACGTTTGCATGATTATTGGATAAGCCAGCTAACTATCCTACATTGAAGGGTCTTCCTGTCACTGCAGCTAAAATACAAAGTTATCCGGGCTAGAAATATAAACAAATCACACAATAACCGATATGTCTACGCCCCCCGCACAAGCGTTACAACAACATTTCTACAAGTCTTAAATGTATCAAATGTCGTCGCGAAAGCCAAGCGCGTTATGTAGTTCTTCTTTGACAACTAAACATGCAAGATTCAAGCGTTCCCTGGGGAAAATAGTGCTAGGAATCATGACAGATATACTGGCCTTGTTACATATAGAAGGGCGTTTTTTTAAAGCTTCCAACCATTGAATATGCAAGCAAAATTTGATCTCATTACGCAGTTCATCACAAATCAACTCGTTGAAAATTACTTGATTTACATTGGCCCGCTCCATCCCAGCCGGAGTTAAATTCAGCGTATGATGCGTGGTAATGGAGCAAGCGTTACTGCGAGAAAGCTGAAGCATCGTTCATTACCATTCCGTAATGTATTATACTCCCATAAGCGATTCCTTATTTGGCCATTAGTGGCAAAGGAGCGGCATGTTCATCTTGTTACACGGAAAATGAACCTTCAGAGACGAAACAACCCGATGACATGTGAAATGGTGAACCCGTTGCACCACAAATCGA
The DNA here is from genome assembly GCA_034190875.2 of Urechis unicinctus. Taxonomy (NCBI): domain Eukaryota; kingdom Metazoa; phylum Annelida; class Polychaeta; order Xenopneusta; family Urechidae; genus Urechis; species Urechis unicinctus. The sequence continues at coordinate 46,136,338 of CM067358.1, read as the reverse complement.
TCTTATCAAGAGGATAAGTGAAATTAGGATGAAGCTCTTATTGGGTTATAGAACTGTCCCGTTAGGAGTCAGGTACATGGGCTATGTGATTTAACCTAGATATAGAGGCAATTACAATTGGACCCACGTGATCTACCTTGTGATTCGTTATCATTCATACAAAACGAATACAATATTAACAGATTAAGTCAAAGCAGATATCAAGACGAGAAGCCTTACGCACCAAAATGAGACTATCGCTCATTAGGTCTAACTTCATACGGTTAAGCACCAGGGTTGCCCATTCGCACAGGCATGAGGATGCATTCCGTTCTACTTTGTTTGATTCATCATCGTGCCTTTGTGCATATACCAAACAAATCGACCGATCTCAATTGATTAACTTGTCCCGAGAAGAGGGACATAACTATTTGACAAGCACAGTGCCGCACATGAAGTCTCGGTTAATACAATGTACATGGAGTCTCTGTTAATACAGATTAAGACCCCTGGTGATTAAATCAAAATCAAACTTTGAGCCCCAGGAATGCCCCTCATACAGCCACCAGGATTCATTCCATTTTACTTTGTGTGGATGCTCATGATATGTTCACTATCCAACAAAATCGAATTAATATCAGATTGACTTGTCTTGTGAAGAGTCATGTGACCGTACCAAACATTTGCGTCTTTAAGTTTAACAAGCGTAGCGCCGCACATGGAGTTGCGGGAAATTCAATGTGACACAAATTAACAAAGTTTACATTCTCGACACAGGTTTGGAGAATAAAATGTCATAAAAATCAACACAATAAATAGAAAGAATGCAACCGTAAGCATTAGTCGACGTGAAGGGACCTATGTTTGTCAAGTTTAAAGCATCTACACATTGAAAACATTATCGCAGTGGATGCCGTTTACAAATTCTATGCCGTGATATGTGACTAAAAAACGTAGCTGAATTCGTTAGTATAATTGAAATATAGGAATCAGCCTAATATGTTGAGTTGTTATATACGTTGACGCATAACTGCACGAAGAGGATATTGATTTCTACATGACAAAGAACTATTATCAACAAAATGCTAAAATTAAGTGTACATGAAAAACACTTTAAAGTTATAGTGTGTTTCGCGATGCCATCATTGGTACTGCAAGTATTGGTCATAGAAGTCCCTACGATTTATACCCTAAATGTACGGGGTGTATGCATGAACCAGGGCTGGTCTTAAAGTGGTCGAAATTAATCTCAGTGAGAGCATATCTTGCCTTACTGTATATAGACTTGTTTGTGACAAATGGAGAGAGCTTATTATCAGGGCAAGTTATTATTCTATAATTTGGTCACGTATTGAATGCAGCATGGCAATAAACCCCACATAGAAATTAATTTCTCAACAGCGGTGTGATAGAAACAATTCAGGCTACAGGTCATTTTGTTGATGGATTCAGTCGGTTGCACATCTTGAACACCTGTAGGCAAAAGGTATAAAGTGGCCGAATCAAAATTGACCGCCACAATAACCGCTTAATTATTCATTTTCAACAACGCTGTCGCTACATGCCGATATATTGCTTAAACCGCGATGTGCTAGGCGCTTTAGCCTCATGTTATTTTATCGATACGCATGTCAACCTCTTTCGCAAATGATTTGCATCTCATATATTAAGTTTGCATGAGCCACACATTCGGATCTCTTAACGGTTTGAATTGCATCAGCGCATATTAAGCCTCTGCGTGTTATTTGTATGTAATATGTGGAGTTTTACACGCACTTTTATATCAAAGTTCAAGACGCCATTAACTTGTGGTATACTGTGGACGTGAATCTCTATCAACAGAGCCATAACCAACCGGGATCGGCGCTAGTGATGAATGTCATTGCACAATAAAGATCGCATCGAGTGGCGGGAGTCGTAGAAATGGCCTTTCTTGGTTGTTAGCGTACGTAAGGGAGGTAATTCAATCTGGCTTTATGGGATATAAAGAACGAATCCAACCCATCTGCCAGGTGAAATGTGTTGCTAGAGATTGTTGGAAGACGGGGTCATCGTAATATCAGTGATGAATACAGCTATAATCAGAAAAAGAGCAATATGTCAACCGATTCATGCTTGCCGGTTCCATTGTAGAAATATTGAACTAGACTCGTAAACAACGAATAAGCAAGCGAAAGACCGTTCGTTGCATCATAATCGACCTATGTATATTTCATGCTTGTTTAACGCAGCCCTTCTTCTAGAAAAGAAACCACCAAAGCATCACCATCGCGAGTTAAACATTCTATTTATAATGGGAAAGGGAATTTACTTAACAACCCTGTCAACTCTAAGTCTCTGTGGTAAAATGGGAAGGGTCATTACGGTAATGCATGTTAGGTATGTTTGGATACTACACTCCACAAATCATAAAGCAATTGCAAAGTACCCTAGGGCATGTTTGTCTGGAAACGCAGTGTTCGAGAACAGACAACATAAATGCATCCCTCGCAGTATGGCATAATCATTATGAGCAATTCAGAATGTAACCACCTCATTATAATATACTTTCAGCAGTATATTTCCCCTTTGGCCCACAGGTCTCTCAATATATTTCACGTTTAATGGTCAGAACTGGTAGTTTACACCAATGACCTAATCAACACAGAGAAGTTCAAAGCAAATGTTAAGTATTTCTGCCTGGCTTATATATTATCAATCACAAACGAGATTTTGGCATGGTTATCTTATTAGCAGCTAGCTGTCAGCACGCTTGTCAGCTTTGAAAGGCTGCAATCAACGTTGGTTTAAATAGTTCATTCACATTAAGCAGCACATTTCTATAATTAATTCAGCTTAACCTCCAAGGAATTCAATAGTGCTACGAAAGGTTAATAAAGAGACTTTATAGAGTTCATGATAACAAAATGTGTCCAAGCCGGAGATGACTACGTATAACATATGAAAATTAGAAATTGTTCCAACCTTGCAATGAAACAAATTAATGTATATCCGCCATAAAATGTCATAAAATATCAGACTTCGAAAACAACCATGCACTACTGTTAGCAATGCATCGTATTAGGTAGTATTGGTGGAAATCGACATAGTTTCTCTAATAGGCTCGCAGACAAATATGCCATAAAAACTATTTACTGAATTGCAAGTGGTCGCTGTGCGTATGCCAGTACGGTAAGGTGGTGTTCTTGGTATAATGGTATTCACAAGAAAGCTCACCATGATATAATATTGCGACAATGATTTTGTATACGACCGGGGAATCAAACAATTATCACGTCACAATGATAGCCGCCAGAGTGACTCAACAGTAAGCACATATATCTACGTAAAGGTAGATCTATTTGTAAGTATGCAAATCTGCGCCAATAATCAATTATAAATACGCATGAATCAATACGGACCAGCATCACCAACGCCCTGTACTACGCAAACGAACGAACTGAATTGCCCTTTATTCTTATTCCCGTTCTCGTCTACGCCTGTCTAAATCTAATTCAAAGCCACAAGTCTAACTCCAGTAAACGATCTTCTACAGCAACAGGAACAAGGGTTGTGTATGACTTCCTGATGAAGACAGGTAAACATGCACATCCGCTCGTTAACCTGACTTATCACTGTGTTGTCTCATTAGAAGTCAACACGGACATGATGTAGTTACCCTCCTCAATACAGTACTTTCATGACTATGTGAAATGAATAGCATCCAATAGGGTGTAAATATCAATTTGTTATCAGCTTGTGAGATATCTACGCAAAGGTCGTAAATATGCACCCTTCAACTTTTGGTATCATATATCAATACGACTGCATCAGAGTTTGTCAGTTGATCGAGGCTTGCACCAAATGATCGACACAAGGTTTGACATTAATGCGCTTCAACTCAATTTCAGTAAACGTCACACGCTTGATTAACACAGGCCCGCTTGGATACAGTGAATCTCATTACCACACTACATGGAACAATGTGTGATCAGTGGTTAGAAAGAGAACAATAGCAGGAGTTTCTGTCATTAACAAAATGGTCGAGCTCAGACAACGCTTTTTAATTTGCAGTTATATAACGATAATAGAAACCAATGCGACTAATTATCTACGGGTTATTCAGATGTAGTCAATGCAGTATGTTGCATCTTATATCATGTTCTGAAATTGAAAACCATTGGTTTGCTATCGTCAGGTCCTCTGCCAGTTAAACGAACCAATACTAAATAAATGAAGCCCATGACACATTCAATACTCTACTGCAGTCAGAGTTACTGCAATCACAGTGGTTTTGTGCTAGCGTTTCTCAAATATTGAACTCATAGTGGCCATGCTCGAAGTAGTATGTGTGCTGAGAATGATTGCGTCTGGAATCGGCTGTTCTTTTGACTTCGTTGACAATTTGAAGACATTGCTATAGACCTTTATTCGAAATCCCGTAAACGGCAGTAGTTTGCTTGGTTTATGGGTTTGCGAGGCGTTAAATCCTGTTAAAGCCCTGGAGATACCATCACTATAAGGTTACTTCTGCTGAGTTATGTATCAACTCATGCCTAGCATATGAAAGAAGCATGACTGCACTAATGTCGATCTTCTCTGCTGATACGTAGCAAAAATGAGCTCGCCATAATTACCTTTCTTGTCGCGTAAAATTGATTCCTTTATCCCTCGTGCTTCTTTGGTCGCTTTTCACAGGTACTTTGAAAGTCCTTTAATGATTTATGACACATCATTACCAGAAACGATTGGATTTCCGACGCGACGAAATTATCATTAACATGCACCCACGTGTTCAACTCAGCGAAAACATCTGCTGTCGGTGTCTATATCGTGGATAAACAAAGGTAAGTATCAGTTAATTCCAATACAAAACGTTCGTGAGGCTGAATGCTTCCTGTCAGCAATGCAGTTGTGGTATACCTTACTTTAAAGGCCTTCAATATAGGTGAAGGCTCATTGTCCTCTGTGTGATTTGTGCGGTAATATTATCCGATGTAAGGCACTAAACAGTGCCGTTTCCATTGGTCTTTAATGCTCTTCGAGACACATATGGTGTTACATTGGTGACATCGAATTCTCAACTCGTCTAACAGTGTGTATTCAACCATATGCAACCTTGGTCCAGGTGGCGCCATTGGCCAATAAATCGTTCACTTTTATTACACGGGATAAGGTTGGACTGGTTTATGTGTAATGCTTTACAGTTCAACCTTGGGGAATGATTTATCGGAGACATCCAGCTAACCGCCTAGTGCTTCTGTGACAGTGCGATGAATGAGGACAAAGATATGCATGATACGGGCAAAGCCAGCATCAACAAAGAAATTAGCATTGGCCAGTTCAATTGCAGAAATATTAAAGGATCGATGGACTTTGTCAGAGAAATATTAAGAAACTAGGTGGCCCTTGTTATATATATGTTCTCCCTCGAAAGTCTCATTAAATAGGATGGAAGGCAAGCTTTGTTAGGCTACTACTGTCACGTAATGGTAGCAGGCAATAACCACAGATACCTACTTAATTATAACAGCGGTTCCGTAAATTTTATAGCTATGCGATGTTTAATCTTCCAAATGGCGTCGATACGTGTAGCAGCTGTGATTTAAGTAAACAACGCATGTGAAAAATAAATGTCACATTCAGACTCACGAAAGTTTTGTCCAAACAAATGTATATGTATCATAGATTTTATCGTCTAATTTTGTAAATCCAGCACAATTACAGCGGCATGTAGTTAACGTTATGTTGTGGTGGATTACGTAGCAAAAGTCACTTAGCTTCGATGAGCATAATGAAGCGTTGCATTTAATGTTGGATAGCCATCAGAAAAAATCTAGTGAAAAGAGAGGAAATAATAAGTCAGGGTTTACGAGCATGACTGTGCAGATGTGATTATTCACGTGCTGTCGCTCTCAGGAAGGGTTTTCTTCCTAGACATGACAATCCATATTGTTAATCTCCGTGAACGTTCGTGCTGATTATCGCTACGGTCACCGATAAGATATACCATTACTGAGACAAGCTGTGACGTGCTGATATTCGTAATAACGCCATACCATTATCGATTTTAATGGCTCTTCTTGCTCGTAGATATTCGACTCATTGTTAAGTGCACCGGTCTGCTGGTTGCGATATGGCAATGTATATATATACATATATATATATATAAAAAATATATATATATATATATATATATATACATATATATATATACATATATATATGTCAATATATATTTATATATATATGTATGTATACATATATATATATTTATGTATATATATATATATATATATATTTACACATGTATATATATATGGACGTACATATATATATGTGTGTATATATATATATAATATATAGATAGGTATTTAGAGAGATACATATAGATATATAATTTATATATAGATATACATGTAGGAGAGATTATATATAGATATATATATATATATATATATCTATATATATATATATCTATATATATATATATATATATATATATATATATATATATATATATATATATATATATATATATATATATCTATATATAAATATATCCGGTCGAGCAAATGTCTTTGTATGATCTATTCGCCTTTCACGTCTTTATTATATCTGCAAAGGGACAATTATCCGTCTGCTTCGTACATTTCCAAAGATAATCAGCAGTTATGGCAATGCTCAAGCTTTCAGCAGTTCCCATTGCAGATAATATCAAGTGACTTATCATCGGTACAGTGCCTCTACTAGAAAGCATCTCTCATTGATTATATAAAATATGGTAAACATGTTTAAAAAACCTCTAGATAGCCTTTTACAGGAATCAATGCGGCTACCAAAGGAGAAGATGGCTCTTTACCTCACTATCGGTGAAAAGGAACATTATAAATATAAAGGCGTTCATCGATTCATTTGCAACATTCGTTGTCAAGGCTGGTGAAGTCAATAACCATTCACGTGGGTCCTCTTTGTCATGGTTCATATACGTTGCTACATGGTTGGCAAACATTAGGTCATATTTCTGCAAAATGCAACGCATAATCTATTGGCGATAAATGGCACAATTAAATCCACTGAATTAGAGTAAGTTACGGCGGTACCTTTGACAATGTACATGTCGTATACCTATCCGTTTGTCAAGTTATATATAACATTCCACCTAAACCAGTCCTGTTATAAACAACGACGACTAGTAGACCCGTGGAAACACTTAAATCAAGGTTTCATAAGACAAAATATAAACTGGAAGAAGAGTTGGGCCATTGAGGTCCGCATTGTAGGACCATATGTGTTATACCCCCTTAACCGACGCCACCACGGCTTGGTTGACTACTGCTGCATAGCACAGAGGAAGAATTAAATCTCACGCGCGTTTTGTCTCATATAGGGCTTGAATTGTAATCTGCTCTTATTCCTTCTTATTTGCAGCATGTGTAACCCTTTGTTGTAACCATTCGTTGTTGCCTGATAAAAAAAACCATTATCATCTCTAGAGGTCCAAACAAACTACGAAAGAGCAGATCAATTTGACGGGAAAACATGTGTGATTTGGTGTAATCGTTGTTACAGCAAGACCGAACACAGTTGTTGCATAGCATAATCGTATATCCAGTCCACTTGCATATCTTTGCAAACACCAGTTTAAACGTGTATACACATCGACATAATATATTCACGTACCGGAACATGACACTTCCTTAGGGACACGACTTACAACGCACATCCGGTAATGGTGTGATTATGTAGGGATAACACTAGCAAATCCAACAGAATACGGACTGCAACAACCACAGTCGAATGCTTGCAATGTTTCGTAGCTCCGGCGTTCATGAAATAGACGCCGCCACATTATGGATCGGCAAATGTGCGAGAAGATCTCTGATCTGTAATGAGCAATTGATGAGATCAATTGCTTAGATGTGTGAGCTTAGGCTCCTAATAATGGTCTCAGCAGTCAATATACCAGCAGTTAATAGCCCACTGCGTCAATAAATCGATTTCCTCTGCCCATTATCGCTCTCTAAGACAGATAAATATGTAAATATATACATATATAAATATTATATAGAGATAGAGATTCGTAGAGAGAGAGATAGATAGAGAGAGAGAGGCAGAGAAAGAGATAGAGGTTTATATATATATATAAATATATATAGGGAGAGATAAAGAAGAGAGATATAGATAGATAGATATAGAGGCGAGATAGATAGATATATATATATATATATATATATATTTATATAGAGATATATTTATAGAGATATATATATATATATATATATATAGATATATATATTATATATATATTAAATATATATAAATATATAGATATATATATTTTCCTATTTATATTACATATTTATATAAATATATATATATATCATATATATATATATATATATATATAAATATAGATATATATATATGATATATATACATACACATATATATATATATATATATATATATATATATATATATATATATATATATATATATATATATATATATATAGATATATATATATATATATATATTTATATATATATATTTCCCAGAGCATGCTATGCTACATTGGGATCACACACACCTAAGCTATCGCATACTGGGAGCTCTGATTTGATGTTATGCAGCTGCCACAGCTAATGAAATATTAAAGGAGACTCTTTCGGCATAACTTGCATATTTCTACGCTAAGAGCTTGAGCCGCAGGTGTGTTCAGAAGGATTAGCCCACGATGGAGCATTGCTTGAGCATTAATATGCTCGACATTTGGAAGCTCTGAAAATCTGTAGCAAAACATACATGTATTATCAATTAATGCAATATGTTGTGTTAGTACAGGAGGTCCTTTATCATGCTGATGTACGCATGCATGGTTACTTATAAACGAGAAAAGAAGGCAGATATTGAAAGAGGCAAAAATGGTGGCGCCATGGTGTACCTGTCTTCGTATATATAGGCATGAGATGGACAGTAGTGCCCCCAGATTCGCCTTGCTCATAATGTGGTCGAGCAAGTCGCGCCTTCCATCCCATTAACTACGGTCCTAGGGGTATTTTGCTTGAGATTGTGTTTCGCTATTACGTGGTAATTATGTCAATAATGTTAGCCATTATATCCGCCGTGTGTAGCATTGTGGGTATGCACGACGGCACCTTAAACAGTTAATTGCAATCATCATTACAGCTCCCAAGTTAACGAATCCATCTCTCCACAAAGTGTCGTCCTGTAGCAACAGGGATCAACAACGAAGATACAACTCTTTTTTCATATTTCACACGCAACCATCCCCTCTCACATGAATTAAAAACCAAAGCAGTTTTTACCGCGTAGTTGTCACCAGGGCAGTACAACATTTCTTCATTTTAAGTAGATAAATGTGTAATAATGTTAAATGAATTATTTTGGTACCTGAGTGGAGACCATTTCTAAATTCCAACTATGATCAGCTTATGAATGAACAATAGAGAGAAATAATTCATGTGGGCTGGACAAAACTATCTTGGTATTTTAATATAAGCTACCGATAATCGTCAGATATTGTTAGGATTAATGTTTAGCTTTACGGAAGAAAAGTAGCCGCGCATATAGTTGCATCACAAGTGGCATTGCCTAATGCGCCAAAAATGTTTTAGTCCCTATTCCCAGCCATTATTGATCAGCTGTGTGCTCTCATACGAGTTCCATCCTGCAAGAACGGCTGGCGCCTGTGTCTTTATCTTGAAAATACAGAAGTATTAAGGCTTCTTTATGGTTTAGCGTGCATTTTCCACTTAACAACAGCGTCCAATATGTGACAGATTAAGATTGTGTGGTATGTCTATATGTTTGATAATATACGTCATATAATAAAAATTTGGATTGAGGATTAAACTTACGGTAGTATCAGCTGGCGTTGTTGGCTACTAAAGCTCATTGACAAACAACTGTCGCATTATCGTTGCGATTGGTGCTCTCTGGCGTTCCCCAGCGGGGCGTGTGATCTGTAACTTTAGCGTTGTTCTGTCGACACGACGTCAGTATATGCATCTACCGACATGCTGACGCTATAGCGTCGTGTATATTGAATATGTATGGATCAATTCGGCAGCACGTATCAATTCTGTACCCAGTGAATAACCAAGGGGTTGTGGGAAAAATGCAATTCTAACTTAAGCTATTTAAGCACACAAATACACAGATCTACGCCACTTGCAACATATTTCCAAGCACACAAGCGATCATTTTATATTCAGACATTTAACCTCTATACAATATAGGATGAGGAGGTCGATAGTACACTTCAGGACATGAGTATTCGCCTAACAAGCTTAACTTCCTCCTAATCTACACAGGTGAGTGCATTTGCCTCTTTGCCATGGTGAGGTTGTCACTGTAATATTACAGACATTGAACTAGTTGTATTTGTGGCATCAGCGTGATTCGCCAATTAGCAATATGGGACGATCGTAGCGACACACCGAATTATTATAAAACCTACAGCTATTGTTGTTATCATACACATGTATATCACTAGTTATCGCCCGATTACGAAACAATAGCCTTTCGCTAGATAGATACGATACATTATCGTCCCTCGTAATGTAAGTCGACTATTCGTAAGCACGAGGAAACATCAGATAATAAAGTGGGATCGTTAGTGGATTCCACCAATGATTGATTATCTGCAGCTGCGTCACAGGAAGGAAGCATTCTGCCGCAACAGCGTTTTGCTCTAAAAACCTTATAATTTCGAAAATTCAATTGGTGTAATTTACGGAATTAATTGCAATATTCTATTGTATATTGGTGATCCAAAGTAACGCTGTCCATTGCCATTTGTTGTAATACCTAGCTCATATCTAATAAACAGGTTATTATAGTCCCCTGTGAGTCCACAGAGCTACAAAAGAGCATTTACGAAAACAATGTGCCATTTTTACCACTTTAAGTAGTGACACTACTGTGGACACATTATTTCGTGTTTACGGGAATATCCGTGAAATATTTGAACAATGTATAAACAATTTAGGACAAAATTTGGCAATGTCTTGTGAGGGAACTTTTCATTAGAGAGACAGCAAATGAATCACAACCGATTGTTGATACTTGTGAGCCCTGAGTACCTCACCTCCTGCCTATTCACTAGATTCCATTCCGGAGCTGTTATAACTCTCATCCGTTATGCAGTACATCATATCTATGCTTTTGTGTCTCATGAATACCCAATTTCTGGATGAAATTGCCTCCACCTACAAAGAGTTACATCAAGTTCGCAAATGTCTGCCCTTCACTGGTCAGCTTAGTGCTAGCTCAGCTTTTTGTTATAAAACTTCTCTGCGTTTATTGAACCATGTGTTGAGCAAACTACACAAGTATTGCCTTCACATTGGTTAAACATTCTATAGAATCACCTTGATACCTCATACATAAACACCCCCCCCCCACTCCTAATTAAATGCCAACAAACCAAACCCTACCCTGTTTTCCTAACCGCTCCGCCATATGCGGTGCGTCTTTGGACCATTACATGAGTGAATTTCAATTAAATGAGACAAATATATAAGAAAAGAGATACAGCTATCAAGTATTATGTGTCTTAATGTCTCCTTAATATATAACTTTAAAGACTATGAGTATGTAGTAGAAACAAATTATGAAATGTAACACGATTGTTGCATTAGTGAGTCTACATGCCAATTTTCCTGATCCAGTGATTTAAAACTAACTTCCCTATTTATGCGGAAACAGGCTTAACAGTGCTTTTTGTAAGAAAACATATTTGCGATTACATTGTGCTAAACAAGTAGGCACCAATGCTGTACATAATTCTACAGGAGTTAGTATAGCAGTTTGAGAAAATGTTGAAGTACTGAATCGATTAACCATCGCTGCAGCATGTAAACATGCTCAAATATAAAAAGAACATTGAGTTATTTCATCACCCACAAATTATAACCAGTTGCCTATAATTATCACTGATGAGATGAGTATCAATATGCTTAATTAATTTCATGATGTTCAGTATTTGGTAGCGACGAGTGGATCTATGCATTAAGCAAATAATAACACACAATAACTGGGTTAATTAACTTTTCCGTATGCCGTTAAATGTACATAGAGAGATGATAATCAATGATACAATAACACTAAAAGTCCGCGGAATAGTAACTCTGTATCCGCGGTTTTGTATGATATAAGTGGACATAGCTGTATTTTCATGTACTCATTGTTTCCATTTTATTGACAGCTAGGGTCTCTTGCGTAGAACTCATCGCATCGGGTTAAGGGAATGCAATTGCGAGAAAGAACGACTTCAAGGTTGATTTTCTACCTGATAACCTTGATATTCTAGCCATGAGCGATGGAGCCAAATAGATCGTCGCCAATCGTTTTGTCATCAACAGATATCATAAAAAAACGTGCAATAAGATGCAACAATTACGGAAATACTCAACGTTGCGGTGTTATCTCGCTGTTGGAAGTGATGTAGGACATAATGACAACTGGTCGGTTATATGTATCACGTCAGTTGCTGATGTGAATGGAGTAGGCATAGGTTGCATTGAAGGAATACGGATTTCCAAACTGCACGCAGTATTTGATTCGTACGCTTCCGATATCGACATCAACTTAATTTTGCCACCTTAGCATTCATACTCTTTGAGATATGAATGTATTCTATATTTCATCTTATGAAATAGCAAATTTCTATGGAAGTCAAAATATAAATGCAACTGTCTGTCAATTTGCTAGTTAGTTAGAAAAATGTTGACTTTCTGCTACAGCACTGATCACGCAGTATTTTAGTATGCTTAATCAACAGCACAGCGGCAACTCCGCGTCATTAAATCGGCTGAATACTTAACAAACAAGACCGTGCGCTGTGTTTTCCGATTACAGGCAATGTAAAGAGCAATCGTAATTTAGAAAATTTCCTCATCCCCAGAACAGGTTAACACAAGAGTGAAAGAACGCCCATGTTCAGTAAACATTCTATCCAGCTATATTTCTTTATATATCTTGGCTGATTAGGTAAATATAAATGCTTTACACTTAGGTTCAAATCGGTCAGACTCACATACATTATTTTGGCTACAATATTCTTTCTTTTGGTGGAAGTTTGCATATTCTGGGATCATTCACTTTATAACCCCAGATTGATTGTCGCGTGGTAAAACTTAAATACATTCCATTTTATCTGGCAATGCGCTGGCAAGTTAAAGTGGACGTTCATGTAGGATTTGGCTTACACCAACACATTGATATTGCGACACAAATGATTCAATTCGCTCCATGGTAATGATCCAAATAACGCCACGTGCATTTTCTTGCTACAAATTGCTCCGCTGTAACGTAGATGATCTATTGATTATCATATGGCGGTACTTACACTTGGCTACCTTACCGTACTGTTATATATGGTCTCAACATCTCCAGTAACAGCATTCCGCAGATAACTCAAGCATGTTCCGACAGCGTCATAATATCTGCACGAGGTTTCTATTGGTAGTGACGCATGCTTTGCGCTGTAGTTTTAACTATCTGTGACTATATTGCACTGCTTGGAAGATGGATGTGATTGCAAGCTTTGATAAGGACGGGCAAAATACACCTGTTTAACGTGCACACTGAGTAATGCTTTATTGCTCACATATTGCATATTTTATGGCATTGGTTCATTGCAATGTCTGAGCAGCTGTATAGTAGATGTGTCAGCAGGTACGAAAGCATGAGTGACCATTTCTATTTGGTGAGTACCAACCTTCGCGATGTATATAGTGCTGTGTATAGGTATAAGAGTCAATATGGAATGACAACAAACATAATTCACCGTGACGGCACCTTGAACACACACAAAAACAAATGATCTGAATTGTCGTCATTCTCGTCAACATTCTTATCATTGTCCGTCTGTGCCAAAATTATTGCCAATAGTCTGACTGGCGACGGCAGCAGGAACACGGGTTATTTAGTACTTCCTTATGGAGACAGCTGATGACACTCATCTGGTCGTTAACCTGACTTATGTCTGTGATGTCTTTTCATTTGAATCGAAAACGGACATGCTGTAGTTACCCTCCTCGATGAAACACCTCACGACCATGTTTTAGGATATGAGTAGTACCCATAAGGCTGTAATAACTCTTAACCATTTAATTATCTGCTTGTAAGAAATAAATACCGAGCTTGTGGACATGCCTCCCTCACCTCTTCACATTGCGTTGCCTAACCTATTCACCGCCACATAGCTTATATACCTGCCTATGTACGAGTGATGTTAGACCAAAGGGTCAATTCGTAGCATATAATGACGGCCTAGGTGCCCGATGATGGTCTCGACGACCGATGGCCTTCACGTGCTTATAACCGCTCACAGAGGCAGACACATATTTAACCAGCCACTCATTTGTCCTCCACATAGTTTCCATCCCTTGCTTGTAGACACGGTCAACAAATTGACAATGATGGCTGGTACATATAGTGACAGGTAGCGATCACACTGTGACCTCTGTAAAATGCGCCCAAATCAGATGGAATATAGTTTTCCGAATAAGACGCCCTATTTCAGATGACTAATTCTGTGATATCGCTCAGCCTTTGATACTAATGATTAGTATTAAAGTTACCTTCATCACCCGTCCATTGGGAATCTCAGCTAATAACATCACCGAAGAACATACAAAGTTATGGATTGACCAGTGACAACGCAAATGACTTCGATCGGGCACAGCAGTCTGTATAGATGAAGTACATATGACGTAAGCGGCGACAGAAGTTTTTATTTTGTTGATAAATGCGTTAACCTCAGGAACGACGTATGACTGCATCCAGAATATATATTTCACTTATGATTTAAGGTGATATAACGGCCTCAGCAAGCATATCAAGCTGCAGCTCTACTTTTAAGTGCCAACAATGACGACATCTGTAACCTTTTACCTCTTATGCTTCTTTGATCCATTTTCGCAGGTATAATAGCAGCCATCTATTTATCCTCGACTCATAGGCAACAGAGATTACCTGGCAATATAAACCCATTCTTTATTCAGGCAGTTTGCAGATTAGCTAATAAAGTGACCTATTAAGCTATTGATACCTAATCTATCAACAATCACGGTTTTATATTATCCGGATTAAATAAAGACATATGATGTGAATAAGATGAGATTACATCACTCTTAACGGAAAAGAAGCATGAGCACAATTCATTATTATATCAGCGCATACCATCTTACCGTGTGTAGACAATATGTTCTTCATAATAATGGCTATGGGGTTGATACTAGTCAGTATGTATTGAAGACACATATTAATTACGCAAATGCACCCATTTACAAGTTCAGGAGACAGATTTGTTTTTAGATTGTTCTAAATGTTCGATTTCATTTCCATTTCACAAATCTTTTATTAAGTAAAAATGCTTATCGCCTAGCTTTTGCTTTCAAGCGCAGCCAGATAAAAAATTCAACAACGAGCGCATTACATTATATCATCAGAAAATGATTGTAACTGGTACCTTGTTAGCAAAGAGGCAAAATGACGAGCAATATGCCATGGGACACATGGCATTGCTATGCGTTTTGCACACAGAGAGGGCTGATTTGATTGCTTAAGGATGCCATAATGCTCGACAACGGCACGCGATGATAAATCTTTATTCCTATGATGGCGACTAGTAACGAGAGGGGTTTGGGAGTGTGGGCATGAGACAGGTGCTTA